>JANBXA010000642.1:39822500-39980000 GCA_030556225.1 Cricetiscus sungorus
ACCAGGAAGTTTTCCTGAGGTTTACACCCAAGTTCACCCCACCGTTTCAGTTTTATTCTTTAATGCACACTAATTTATCTTTGTGTCAAATACAAACACCCCATCACAGACCTAAATCACGTTTTGAACAGCGCTATTTAAAAAAAAAAAAAACAAAAAACCAAAAAACAAAACACCTGTACGAGTCTCACATTAAGACTCCTGAGAAAGCGCCTCACATTAAGTTCTTGCTTGAACAAAGCTAGTTATAGGCAGTATTCTACTCCCAGGGCCCACAGTTCGGGGTCTTTCCTGGAGCAGAGCTCCGGGTAAGGGCGGCCTCTGCCCCCAACCCAAACTACTTGAAATTCACAGGTTCGAAGAAACAACAGTCCAGCCTTCCAGCAAGGGAGGGGCGGGGCACCCGCCGGGCTCCGCAGTTAGACGCCCGCTGGCTGCGGTCCACTCGGCCCTAGATTGCCCACTTGGAGCTGTCCTTAGAGTGAATGCTCCGGGACCTCAGAATAATGGGGCACGCGGAGAGGTAAAGAGGCCCCGCAGTGGGCCGCCCGGCCATGGCCTTCTTGCTCTTTGCTGGCCCAGGTGAAGGGTGGGCCCGGGGAGGAAAGTTCTGCCAATCCCTAATCCGGTGTTGCTAAGTCTCAGCAAAGTCCCTAGGGCAAAACGCGCCACCTTGAGTGCAACCTCCTAAGGCTCGTTCCGCGCGCCTTTGAATCCTGGGCCAGCACGGAGCTCACCCAGGTTCAGGACTCTCCCACGTGCCGCGCGGCCGGAGCGCAGGGAGAGTCGTCCCAGGCCCTTCGCGCCGCCAAAGCTCTCCGACCATGCTACCGGGTCGGGATCGCACGCGCCACGTCCAGGCGCCTCCCTGGCCACAGCTCGCTCTTACCTGTCCCGTGCAGCAGGCGCGCCGCACCCAGCAACAGGGCGCCCAGCAGTGCGACTGGGAACCCGCAGGCCGGGCGGGCCATGGCTCTGGGGGCTCCTTGGCCTCCGTGGGGCACGACCGTGGCCTGTGTCTGCTAGAGGCCTCGGCGGCGCCCGGGCACCGAAACGCAGCTGCGCCCCGCCCTGCCCCGTTGCTCACCTGCACGCAGGACCCCGCCCAGCCCGCTCTGCAGGAGCCAGGGTGACCAGGCTTCCTCCCCGGCCTCCTCCTCTTCCTGCTTCTGCTCAGGTACAACCTTCCCTAGCCCAGTAGCCTTGAGGCAAATTTGTCCCCGCCTCCCTGGCTTCTGTTCCTTTCTCAAAGTCCAAAGGACCTTGGTGATTGCCAGCACCCCCTCACCTCGCTGCCCCGGTGTGCCCGTTTCGAAGGGGAATCCTCCTGTGGGGCCGTGTGCACCGTGCTGTGGAGCTGTGAGTGGGCGTGAAGGATTCCAATCAGAAGTTGGTTTGTCCTGCCTGCGCTGCTGGCATCCAGTCCCTTTTCAGACGCAGCTGAGCCACCTGCCTCTGTTTCAGAGGTTCTGTGGGATCGCCTTCTGTCCTCTAGGCCAGTGGTTCTCAACCTTCCTAATAATAGCTGCGGCCCTTTAGGACAGTTCCTCATGTCCTGGTGAACCCCAGCCATAAAATTACTTTTGCTGCTACCCCGTAACTGTAACGTTGCTCCTGTTAAGAATCATAATGTATATATCTGTGTCTTTCGATTGTCTTGGATGACTCCTATGAAAAGGTCCCGGGATGCGACCCACACACAGGTTGGGGACCATCGCTCTAGGCCATACCATGACCTGGATCACAAAGAGTGATGGTAGATGGTTCAGGGACTGTTGACTGGCAGGCCAGCATTCAGCCCAAAGGGTTCCGTGGCCCTAAGGATCCACTGTGCCCATGGGCGAGGGTCACTGAGACCTCTCAAGCAACCTAGACAGGAACAGAAGCCCATGCCCCGGCATCAAAGGGTGACTCCCAACTTCTCTTTAGCTCCTGGAGAAGCCGAGCCTGTCATAGCTCCCAGCCTCGATGGTCAACAACAGAGATGAGAAAGAAGTCCCCCCCCTCCCTCCCTCCCCCTCCCTCCCTCCCCCTCCCTCCCCCCTCTCTCCCTCTCCCCTCCCTCCCCCTCCCCCCTCCCTACCCCCTCTCTCCCTCCCCCCTCCCCCTCCCTCCCCCCTCCCCCTCCCTTCCTCCCCCCTTCCTCCCCCCCTCCCTCCCATCACAGCCCCACCTACAGGAGAGCCTGTAAACTAGGGGGATTCTCAGATTTAGGGTTCTAAATTTACAATCCTTGCTGACAATTCTCTGTTCTCTCTGCTGAATCGAGTACCAGTTCATTAACAGAAAAAAAAAATCTTTTTGTTATTGTTGTTTTGAGTCAGAGGCTCTCAATGAAGTCCTGGCTGGCTGGAAACTCACTATGTAGATCAAGCTGGTTTCAACTCCGAGAGATCTGCCTGTCTGAGCTAAGTGATGGGAGTAAAGATGTGTGCTACCATGTCCAACAAGAAAGCAAAGTCTAGATGAAAAATCTAAACTTTAAAAAACAATGCTTATACCGACTGAACTATAAAAGCAGATTTTCATCTTTTTCTCATTCTAGGTGGACTTGCATATCACTAAACAAACACAGTTGTTTCCCAGGGAAAGTAACAATGGGCAGAGAACTCTCAAAGGAGCTACTTAGTTGAGCCTAAGGAACAAATTTTATTTACAACTCCAACCTTGGTTAGCTGTCTTCATGGTTGGAACAGTTGACACCAACTTTCTGAAAATGAAGCATTCCTAGATATGAGGACTAATAATGACCCAGGCAAAAGCTGTGGAGAAGATGAGGAAAGTAAGGAGACATTTGTTTGGTGACCAAACTGTACCATTGGTCAAGATGTCCTGAGATCACATTTTTATTCTTGGGATGAAAAAAAAAAAAAAAAAAGAAGTCACTGCCCAGACATGAGCTCTGTCTTCTTCACATGGCAGAATGGGAGGAGTCAAGGAAATTAGAGCAGCTAACTATGCTTGCTGCATGAGAGAGATGGCAGACTGGGGCCTGGAAAGATGGTTCGGCAGGTCAAGGGACTGTCACCGGGCCTGGTAAGAGTCTGATCCCCAGGCCCACACGATGGACAGAGAGAGCTCATCCCTGTAAGTTGTCCTCTGACCTCCTTATGTGTGCTGTGATGTGTGTGCCACACAAAACAGACAAACACATGCATACTTAAAAAAAAAAACAGACCCTGTGTCTGGCTGCATCATTCTGATACTGATGTGGGAGCATCACAGGTTTGACGCTGGCCTGGACTATACATAGAGAGGCTCTGTCTCAAATAACAACAAGATTAGCAAAGTGACAGAACAACATGGACTACAGACAGATTCTCCAGGCTTCCCTCAGTCCCTACCTGCTAGAGGGTGTGGATCTCAGTACGCCCCACATTCTACCCAGAACTCTCCAGCACAGGGACTGAGCTGCTCTTCCCCAAAGACTCTTCCTATATAATCCACCCATTTTCGGCCTTTGACCTCCTGGCTGGGGCATCTGGTTCCCCTCTTTCCTTCCTTTCTCCCCCTCCTCCTCTCTCACCTGACCCAACACAGCCTGGACGTGTCCACTCTGGACTTTTCCAGATATCCCTGCCGTTACCTATGCTCCTGTTTTATCTACAACACACTCCTCCATACCTAGGAGCAGTCATGCCCTGTCCTTATTTCTATCTGTCTGTCTGTCTATCTATCTATCTATCTATTTTTCATTCAACTACCCCACCTCATCTTGACTTCTCTTGAAATTTCTTTTACAAAGGCTAAAAGAACAGATTTTTAAAAACACAGAAGTTTACACAGATGTGGAGAAGATAGCAACAAAAATGCTGTGGAAAGAGAGGCTATAAATGCTTAGGGAGCCAAGAGAAACTAGAACCCTTCTCTAGCCAGTGGGAAGTTGATAACAGGATTTATAATGTGAAATCCTCAAAAGAAAAGAATCCACAGCACTCAGGAAATGGCAGCTCCAGTTCCAAAACTGGGGGTGAGGGGGTGTTTTTTGCTGGAGCTGCTGAAACAAGGAAGGCTGGAAGAGGGCTGCAGAGAAGGCCTATAGTTAGCTCCAGGAGCTGCTTCCTGCCTTCCTGGCTGAGCAGCTGCTTCTGGAGACACAGAATCCTAGAGATCTGTGCACGGAGCTGCTGGCATAGTTGAGGGCCTGGGAAGCATTCTAAAGATAGATTCAGAGAATGTGTGCATCCAGAATGCATCAACTGCTCATCCTCCCTGCTAGATGTGAAGGCTCTCCCAGGAACCTGAGCAGGCCAACGATGCCTACCGACCCCTCAATGGGCTGGCCATCTACTCCCCCGCAGCTCCTAGCTTGTTAGTGTAGTTAGGTGTAAGAGTCCACAAGGGCAGCTCTCACTCAATTCTAAGGGGAGCTTTGAAACCTGACTTACCAAACAAGAAAAGGCAACATGGTGGGGGAAGGCTGCAAAGCCAGGCAGAAACAATTGCTAATCCCCCTTAGAGAGATGAAGGCACCACAGGGGCAGCGACAGGTGGAGCTGAGTTCGAGGCCACCGTGGTCCGCAGTGTGAGTTCCAGGACAGCCAGGGCTGCACAGAGAAACCCTGTTTCGAAAAACAAAAACAAAATTTGGAAAAAATACAAGAGTGGTAGATATTTTTAAAAACAGAGGCTGGGGGTGTAGCTCAGTGGTCGAGGGCCCAGGTTAGCTCACACAAGACCCAGAGGGAAGAATATTGAGCTGGAAAAGAGCAGACAAAACTAGAGGTCACCGACATCATTCAATCCTGCCCAGGTAAGAGTGACATGTGAGTCCCCAGTTGTGGTATCCTATGGAGTATCCTGAATAACAAATATCATGGACTCTCTTCACGACACATTGTGCTGTATCCTGAATAACAAATATCATGGGCTCTCTTCACGACACATTGTGCTGAGATTTCAGAACCTCCGAGAGAATGAGTCTATAACTTCCAACTTCCAGGGTCGCTCTTGACAAATAAATGCAAGCCATCTTCATGATTGTTCTTTTTGGTAAGGCCCATTTCTTGCCTCTGGAAGACAGTAGCTTCAAAAACCTGAAAGAAGGTAACTTCTGGAAGTTTTAGGCCCAGAAAAACTACTGGAAGTGTTAGGGAGGGGTCTCCCCTACACATTTTTATAGGAAAATACTGGGGACACATTCCATTAAAACAAATGCATAAGGATTGGCAAGATAGCTCAGTGAGTAAACTTGTTGCCCAGTCAGACGAACTGAGTTGCCCCTCTAGGACCCACAGGGTGGACGGAGAGTGCAGTGAGATTTTTATTCACTCTGCCAGCATCTGCTGCACTGACCACATCCATTGGGGTGGGGACAGGTTCGGAGGTGACCTGGGGGAACTAGGCCTGGGGTCGGTGACCCCAGAGGCTCTCTCTTACTTCCTGGTTGGAGACAGATAGCATCCAGAGGCATTCTTAGAACAGGAACCTGCTGGCAGTCATCGGTCTGTGTTTTAAGTGATTTCTCTCTGAATAAACTTCTATCAGCCTATCTGTTTTCTCCAATCCTTATTTTTCCATGATAGGAGAGAACCAACACCCTTACCTCTACATGTGCAGGTCTACTTGTGCCTACACACACACACACACACACACACACACACACACACACCACACACACATCACACATACACACCACACCACACACACACCACATACACACACACACACCACACACACACACCACACACACACACACACACACACACACACACACACACCACACACACACACACACACACACACACACACATACACACATACACATACACACACCCACACCACACACACACATACACACACATACACACATACACATACACACACACACACACACACACACATACACACATAAACATACACACACACACACACACACACACACACACACACACACACACACACACACACACACACACACACACACACACACACTCACACACACAGCGCACACACACACACACACACACCACACACACACACTCACACACACACGGAATAAATTTCCTTTAAAAGAAATAGATGGAACCCAGCACTCAGGAGGCAGAGGCAGGGGAATTTCTGAGTTCCAGACCAGCCTGGTCTCTGGAGCTAGTTCTAGGACAGCCAGGGCTACACAAAGAAGCCCTGTCCTGAAAAACCAAAAGAAGAACAAAGAAATACATGAAACACAGGAAGGGCAGAAATAAGTTTCTAGAAGTTAAAACTGACATGAAAAACCAGAAAAACAAGAACAAAAAAAAAAAAACCTAACCAGATTAAGAATATAAAATTACAATTTTAAAAATCAGGTATAAAAGGTAATTATTTAGAATAAGGAAAGAAATTGTGACAAATTACAAACTTGAGAGAATTTTAAAACCATCACAAATGTCTCCAAATCCAGAAAAGTAATATAATATCTTTTACCATACCTGCTAGTCATGTCTTTTTTTAAACGTCATTTTGCAAGATACATCTTATAAGAAGCCATTGATGAGATACACAAAATATGACTTCACCCATACATGTACTTGCGGTTCATATAGCTACTGCATTCATGGACCTTACAGGTTTAGGGAGTCTTACAAATTACGTTTCTGTGATTCCTGTTAAACATAAATATCAAGGCTTAAAGGTGCACACCTGTAATATTAGTGCTTGGGCGGTGAGCATAGTAGGATCGAGAATATAAGGCCAAACTCAGCTATATAGTGAGTTTGAAGACAGCCTGGATCACATGAGACCCCATTTCAATGCCCCATCCCACTGTGTGTGTGTGTGTGTGTGTGTGTGTGTGTGTGTGTGTGTGTGTGTGCACGCGCATTTGTGAAGACTAAAGCAGTAAAGTATATTTATAATTATCCATGTTGTAATGATCTGGAAATCATCAATTCATTTTTGACAGAAAAATTTTTTGATAAGGCATTGTGAAAAGTGAGTATTACGCTTAGGTTTTTACTGATTTCTTTTACACTTATTTAATTTGTATGTAGGCATGCCTATGACAAAGTTTGCATGTGGAAGTCGGAGGATTCTCATGCTACCGCATGGGTGCTAGGGTTGAACTCAGGCTCTCAGGTTTGGTGATAAGAGTCCTTTCCCCCTGAGCCACTTTGGGGGCTGTTATTTATTCATTTACTTTTCTAGAAGGGCTTCACTATGCAGTCTTAGTTGTCCTGGAGCTTGCTATGTAGACAAGACTGACCTCAAACTCATAGAGGACTGCCTGCCTCTGTCTCGTGAGTACTTCCAATTAACCATGTTTTAATTGAAGAAGAAGAAGAAGAAGAAGAAGAAGAAGAAGAAGAAGAAGAAGAAGAAGAAGAAGAAGAAGAAGAAGAAGAAGAGAAGCAGAAGAAGAAGAAGAAGAAGAAGAAGAAGAAGAAGAAGAAGAAGAAGAAGAAGAAGAAGAAGAAGAAGAAGAACACCCATGGACTGGCTGTTTCTGGCTCTGCCCACTTCAGGTTATATTCACCTTCTAGAACTACTCACAGACTTCTGATGTTGGCCAGGGTTGGGCAGGTTCTTAAGGGGTTGCTGCTGCGGGCTTGTTCCTGTGACTCAGCCTTGTGGGAGGATGAAGACTCATCGAGGCCATGACTATGAGAGTAGGCAAAACTACAAATGGACTATAACGTGGCTTTGAATTAGGTAAAGCTGTCTTGCCAAACCTCAGTGAATTGTACCTTCAGGAATTTAACATTTGCTTAGTCAGGTCCTAAAGTTCCTCAAGCCACTCAACGGTAGATACTGCATTCTATTTGGAACTGTGCGATTGTACGCGCCAGGTGTGGGGGGTTTAAGACATGTTCCTCTTCAAGTGTTACAGAGGGGATATAGCCAGGGGTGCCCAGCCTATGGGAGGTGCTACCCAGGAATGCTCTTCTAGTTTCAAGGTGGATGTGCATTTAGAAAGGAAGGAGAAGCCCTGTCCAAGGAGAGGGAGGGGGGGTCCAGGATGATGCGCACCACAGGAGTTGATGCTAGCTGGCACCACAGATGGACAATGCTAGCTGGCACCCCAAATTCTGTATCTACTCTTCCCTGTGAAGTTCCCAGCGTGGAAAGAACGGAATGCAATCGGACAGAGTGGTTGTTCTAGAGATGAACTCCGTAAATTATAATGGCGCTGGCGTGAGGCAAGCTTGCCCATTCCCCAGCATCCCGGTGCTCTTCATACAAAGCTGAGCCTCCCAGAGAAGGAGCCAGCATCGAGTGCGTGTGCCAGGCTTTCCTTTGGGCCCCCAACCAGCTCCCAAATCATGACGCAGGGACTTGGTATTGGTTATGAATGTTGGTCTTATCTTAGCCTTGCTATTATAGCTTAACCGGTTTCTCTTTATCTACATTTTTGCCTCAGGGTTTTTAACCTTTCTTTCCTGCTGTCCCTATGTCTGGCTTCTGGCCCCAGGGAACTCCCTCCCTCACTTTGTCCTCTCTTCTCCCTCATTCCTAGATTTTTCTTCCTATTTATTCTCTCTGCCCCACCTAGCCCTCTCCTGCCTAACTATTGGCCATTCAGCTTTTTATTAGACCAATTAGGTGCCTTATGCAGGCAAGGTGAAACTGAAAGGGTTAAAAATCAAATAAACCTCAGCAACTTTTTCAGAGTAGGGCAACTCTGCCTTGACCGCCGAGTTACCCAGGTTCACCCTGTTCCAAGGAATTAAAAAACAAAACAAAAAACCCAAACTACTTTGGGAAAAGTGAAAAAGTCACGGTGCAACCCCAAACCCATAGAATTTTCCCTCCCCATAAAAACCAATGAAAATATGTAAGATAACAGGTTACTGCCAAAAATACGAATCCCCCTAGACCCCGACATCAATGAATCCAAAAGTCACCTACTCTTAACCTAGTCCTGAACAACCAAGGCACGTACCACCCTGCTTGTGGATTTTTCCTTTTAAAACCCCTTGCAATTGAGGCCAGGCACCCTTTTCCTGCAGCTGCTGTGTGGGTTTGCTGGACAGGGACCCTGCCGAGGCTTGTGACTTAACATTAAGCCTCGTGCATTTACATCAGTGCGTCAGCTCCTTGGTGATCTTTTTTTGGGGTCTCATGAACTTGGCATAACAAAACAGATGCAACATATCTTTACATAATTAAACACACATCTTTCATCATTAAACAAATGCAGCAGAAACAAATATAACACATCTTTACACAGTTAAGTAATATTCCACAGCATAAGCAAATGTAACACACCTTTACATAGCTAAATATTCCACAATTGAGGCTGGTCAGCATAGCAACCTGAATATTATGTGAAAGCGATGCCTTCTTGTGTGTGTGTGCGTGAACACATGCATGCGTGTTTATGTGCATGTATGGAGCTCTGAAGACAACCTTGGGTATCATTCCTTAGGTATTTCCTGATAAAAGGTGTTATTCTGTGAATATGTTTCTCATACTGGTTAATGAATAAAGCACTGTTGGCCAATAGGAAAGCAAGATAGGCGAGACTAGGAGACAAGGAGGATTCCGGAAGGAGTAGGGAAGAGATCCAAGATGGAGGACGCAGAGAGCAGAATGCCAGCCTCTCTCTCCGGTAAGATGATACCACATGGAAATACTTAGATGAATAGAAATGGGTTAATATTTAAGACAGAATTAGCCGATAAGAAACTAGTAACAGACCAACAAAATCATATCTACTACAACATCTCTGTGTATTATTTAGGGCTGGCGCGGCTGTGGGACCAGGCCGGCAGAAAAACCACTCATAACAAAATGGTGCCCAACGTGGGCCCTGCCATAGTGATCTCCAAAATGGCTGTACAAGTTTGCACTCCTACCAGCAGTGGAGGAGTGTTCCCCTTTCTCCACATCCTCTCCAGCATAAGCTGTCTTTGGTGTTTCTAATTTTAGCCATTCTGGCAGGAGTAAGATTGTGTCTCAGAGTTGTTTTGATTTGCATTTCCCTGATAGCTAAGGATGTTGAGCATTTTCTTAAGTGTCTTTCAGCCTTTTTGATTTCCTCTATTGAGAATTCTCTATTTAGTTCTGTATCCCATTTTTTAATAGGGTTATTTGGTGTTTTGGTGACTAGTTTCTTGAGTTCTTTGCATATTTTGGAGATCAGCCCTCTGTCAGATGTAGGATTGGTGAAGATCTTTTCCCCCCAGTCTGTGGGCTTCGGCTAGCTCTGTCTTAAATATACATACATACATACATATACATATATATATATATACATATATATATATATATGTATATATATATATATATGGGGACCTGCTGTCGGAAGAGCTGCCATATTCCCTCGAACTGGAGGTACAGCTACTTGGGAACCACCATGTGGATTCTGGGAACTGAACCCTGGTCCTCTGCAATAGTGGTAAGTGGTCTTAAGCACTGAGCCATCTCTCCAGCACACCACCCCACCCCACCCCACATCTCCTTAAAAACGTACAGTCCTTTGGAATTAAGCCTCATCTTTAGCCAAGCACAGGAGAAGCTGCTGGTGCTAAGAGAACAGACCCTAGTCATCACATCCAGAGAGAATTTGTTGGGCGTGAAATGGGATGACTCAACAGCTGCTTACATGGATGTTCTAGGTAGGTTCTTACATTTGCAGGCTGGATCGGCAGCTTCCTGGCTGTGTGAACTCATTCATCCACAATGCCTCTGTTTCCTCAGTTAGAAGCCCAGGGCTATGAGCAGATGGGTGCCCTTTGTAGGGCGCTAGTAAGATGAATGCAATTATTGTATGTCCCTTACTTGATGCAGTGCTTGGTAGGAAGTCACACAGTGCTGCTGGCCGAGGTGACTGTTGCCATGGTAGCTGTCACATACGTGGATGTGGAAGCTGGGAGTATGGGACTTGGAAAAAGAACTCTTCTCCTGGCACTTCTTTGGGGTTTTTTGAGGCCCTGTAGCTCAGACTGTCCTGGGATTCATTATGTCTCAAACTCATACAATCCTCAAACGTGAGCCTGCTCCTAGGTACTGGGCTTACACGCGTGTGCTCCTACAGGCTGGAGGAGAACCCTGGAGGCAAACTTCTGTGAGCTTTCCTTCACATCTTGAAGTATCAGCTATCAGACAGGAAGCTGTCTTCCTCCTAATCATTTTTATGTTCCTGGGCTGAAAACTATGGTAATTAATAGTTAGTGCTCAGCAAACAGAAGATCCATCCAACCTGACGAAGAATGTGTGGATTGCCCTGCTACCCTGCTACTGTCCTCAGGAGCAGTGTGAATTTTGCAGCCCTGAAAACAGTGATGGGAGATGTCATTCTGTAAATGTGTTTGTCTTATTGGTTAATGAATAAAGCACTGTTGGCCAACAGGAAAGCAAGATAGGTGGGACTAGGAGACAAGGAGGATTCTGGGAGAGGAAGTGAGATTCAACATGTAAGACCGAGAGAACAGAGGTCCAGACCCTCTCTCCAGTAAGAAGACCAGGTGGGAATACTTAGATTAATAGAAATGGGTTAATATTTAAGACCGAGCTAGCCAATAAGATCACTAGTAACAGGCCAACAGCTTTATATCTAATACAATGTCTCTGTGTGTTATTTGGGGCTGGCACTGCTCTGGGACCAGGCTGGTGGGAAAACATGCTCATAACAAAGGAGTGAACACAGCTTTCGTTTTCTGAAGAGCGTAGGAGCTGGGGCTAGAGAAATGAATGGCTCTGTGTTAAGAGCGCTTGCTATTCTTCTAGAGGATTGAAGTTCAGTTCCCAACACCCGTATTGGACAGTTCACAACTACCTGTAACTCCAGCTCTGGGGGAGATATGATACCCTGGCTTCTTTAGGCTCCCATGCATGAACACACACACACACACACACACACACACACACACACACACACACACACCCTGGGATTTAGTCAGTAGAGACACTGGATTTGCTCTCTGTATCCCCTCCCCCACAAGAAAAGAAAAGGAGCGTAATAGAGCCCCTGACTTCCACAACAAGGTCATGCATGGTGTTCCACTCTGGACTCTGACCTTTGAGTTGGTTGGAGGCAGCTCGGCCAGGATGTAATCCAGTTGGGAGAAAGAGGAGTGGGTGCATTCGTCTGAGTCAGGAGGCGTCTCTGAGTGGAGTGGTTTAGGGCACAAATAGTCCTTAATGTTGCAAATGGGAAGTGCAGTATTGCAGGATGGGTCACGGTTTGGGTGAGGCCCCTTTGTGAGCCTGACACAGAGGAATTTGTTGCATCTCAGGATGAGACAGGAGGCTCTAACTTTGCAGGTAATTTGCCCTGGGGGAACCACGTGGTGTAATTTTGGTCTTAGGATGAGTAAGACAGGTTAAGGAAAATACCTTCCCTGAGCCTTGAATGCACGGTTACAGGCTGGGGGCTGAGGGACCTCATCCGTGTGGCTCAGAAACTCTGCAGCAAGCAGGTAGTAGCTTCTGGGGTCACCTCGGAGTGATCCAAAGCCCAGAGATGCACACTACTCCCTGAATTGCTCCATCCAAGAGGTCAGTGTCCAAGCCAGGGGCAGAACAGGGAGTGCAGAGCTGGAGACCGCTCCTTCATAAGCCTGTGCAACCGGCTGCCTCAGTCGCCTGCCGGTGGGGAGAAGGCACCAGGCCTGTTAGTTCTGCAGACCACAGCGCCCTTGGATATGACCCACAGTCTTGTCAGGTCCCAGCCTGCCAAGCTCACTTCTTCCTTTGCTGCTGCTGGTTTGCATTTGGAAGGAAAATAATTTCTGAGTGAGTGTGTGGGACGTTCAGGGATTTTCCTCCTGGTAGAGAGTAAGTTTAGTACAACTACAGGGGTTGTACTCATCCTGTTGTCGCCTTCCCGGTGGACCCATTGTCGCCTTCCCGGTGGACATGGCTCTGGAGAAGGTATGTGGCCAAACTGGGTCTCGTAGCAGGTGACCTTCCGCATAGAGCCCAGATGTTCCTCGGTAGAACCTGGTGTCCCATAGGTCCCAGTTGTTGCTGCGTTAGTCCACAAGCTTTCTTTCCTGAAACAGCCTGGTCCCAACTCAGCTGGCCAGCACCTGTGTCCTTCCCATTCCCTCACCATCACCTGCTGCCTCCGCCGCTGACACACCCCACACCCTGGCTTCTAACTCCTGCTCTGCTTCAACTTGTCTCCCCAGACTAGCCAAAGACCCCCGCCGCCTTAGTTAACTCAGTGTGGGATGCTGGGGACAAGACAGTGACATCAGAAGGAGGAGGGCGATGGGAGAAGACGGTAGTGTGAGGTGGTGAGATGGGAAGGGTGGGGTTGAGGGCAGGGGCGATGGGCACAGGCAAGGCTGCCTTTGCCTGGAATCACCTCCTTCCCGACAGCCACTCACCAAGCTCCTGTTGATGGCTTGGATGGGATCCTCTGGAAAGCCTCTGCTCTGTCTCATGCACACCAGCTCTCTGTCCTGCCACGGGACTAACAGCATGGTGGCCACTACCCTTATCTGTGCAGCCCTAACACTACAGGGCAATACAATCTTATATACCATCTAGGTCTTACCTTTTCCCCTGTCTTTTTTATTTGTTTTTTTTTTTCTCAACAAAAACAAATAGTAGGTATATATTCATGTTTTATACCCTGTTTGTTTTAAAGGTTAGTGGGTGTGTGACTTACAGGCAAGCTTGACTGTGAGTAATTGTCTGCTCTAAACTTCTAGTTTGGGTAGGGGGGGTAGAGTGTTTGTGTGTGTGGTGGGGGGAGAGTATAATAGACTAGCAGAAGCTAGTAGGGTTCAGTATTTATTGTTTATTTGTATTTGGACCTAATATGATCCAAAGTATTTTTTTTATCTTGAAAATGGACCATTAGATCTTTATTTTTTTTTTAATTATTTTTTTTTTCTTTTTCAGACAAACTCTCACTATGCAGCCGTGGCTTGCCTGGAACTCTTCATGTGGTGTGTGCATGGACAAGCTGTGTTGTAAATGGTGTGAATTCAAGCCTTTATTTGCATTCTATTCTCATGCCACCAAACCTTCCCAGGCGTTCAACACATTTGCTGAAACAACTGTGCTGCTGCTGGACCAGCCTGCCTACATCTTAGGCTGGAAAACCATCATAGAGTGAAGTCAGGCTGGGTTCATTCCTGTTTATGTTTAAACAAGTTTCTCAAGGATTGGGCTATGCCCACCTGTAACCTTAATTACAAATGGTTCTGTACTGCCTGTTCCAAGAAACAGCAACCAAGTCTTTATTTCAGAAAGTTGTTACAACCATCTTGCCTCCCTACCTTTGTTTCAAAGTTTGTTAAAGACTGCTTTGCTATGTTCTGCTTCTGTAACCCCTCCTATTTTGCCCACCAAATCCCCCCATTTAGAACCCCCTACCCCTGAGTTATAAAACCCTTGTCTTCCCCACATGCAATGCTGATACATACAAGCCAGTGTACACAAATAAAAAAAGCTGGTTTTAATTAATTGCCTGCTTTGATTAATCTGGCCATGGCCGGTGGTCTTTCTCCTCGGATCTTTGGGATTAACACTGTCCCTTGCCTCTGAATCACTGGACCCAATGAATGGTCTTTTCTTGCCTACTTCATCACAGGTGGAGATGGCTGTCCTGGCAACATGAAGAGGAGACGACAGTGGCAGAGATAATAACGGAGACTGTACAATGTTCTGGAGAACTCAGGAGAGTGATTGGAGGCAGAAACGGGAGGACGCTGAGATGGAGAAGAGCAAGAGAAGAAGGCAAGAGGAGGTAGAGAGCCGTGACCCAGGGATGCGGGAGGTCCGGGAAGCCAAAGACTGGCGTGGGGAGCCGAGGAAGCCCCGAGTGGAGGTGGGACAAAGGCACAGCCATGGCAAGGACCTTAGGCCGGTAGAGAATGACCGTTTTCTCAGGGGTCCCTGTAGATGTTGATGGTGTGAGCAAAACATGTCCCCCATAGTTCTCTCCTCCCAGACTCTTATGGTCTAAAGATGGCTGCCTCCAGGGAGATGAGCTCAACCTGTGTTTTTGATCCAGCTGTGTGCCCTAACCCCTGCCACTTTGTCAGCTGTATGCAATTACCCCGCCTCTCTCTTCAACTATGTATAATAAACGTGCCGCGCTTCCCAGATACCGTTTGACCCTAGCTGTTTCTGTGCATGGGCCTGTCTTGTCTTTGTTCTCTCAACACCCCTACGGCCATGAGCTGAAATCCTAGTACCCAAGGACCAAGCCCTGATAACATTGGCTGCTGTCAGGAGCTGGGGTCCCCACACCCAGTCTTATGAGAACCATACTGCTGGCCACTGCCTGATACCAGCAAGGCCAGTGCCTGTCACGAGTCCTGGATAGTTGGTTGCTGGGGACGGGGTAGGGGAAGGAGGAGGAGGAACCAGCAGTTGTGGCCCAGAGCTGAGAGCCTCTGAGCCTGTGGACCCTCAGCACTCAAATGCCTGGAACTGTCAATCAAGGAAGCTCTTTCCACCCAGTTGGAGCAGAAGAGTCACAGCCTGTGGTTTGGTAGAGGAATCCAGGCCCTGGAGACTGACTGGTCTTTGAGGCTGTGCCTCCTCCTATTATGTACACGGCCAGTGAGCAGGATTTTCTGTCCACTGGTCTCCCCACAGCTCTCTCCTTATTACTCAGAACATCTGCTTCATCAGTCTTTCTCCTGAGAGTTCTGTCACCAAAAGTGAACCCTGGCAGAAAAAGTGACATCTGGAAACCATGAGCCTGCCATGTGGAATCCCACAGAGACTCTGTGGCTCTGCTCCAAGGCTGGAGCCCCGCACCCCAGGGGTGAGTTAGGGAGGCTCTTGTACAGAGTCCAGCTCAAGCCTGTGATCTAGGGAACCAATCCTCAAGCAAGCCCAGGCCTAACAGCGGCTGCCAGGCTGCAGTGGGAAGCTGGGCCATAGCTATTGAGATCAGTAGAAAATCTGTCTCCCTTAGAAAAAACAGGCATCCCAAGATGCTTCTGGGTGTTTCAAAGATGGCTGGTTTCCCTGCCCTTTCTGTTCCTACCCTGTCACCTTCTCCAGTTTCTGAGCATGTGAGTTCAGCGGCTCCACGGTGGGTCTGGACCAGATGGAGTGAGAGGTCAGTGTAACAGCCATAGGCTGAGTCTGGAAGGCCAAGGGGTGGGGAGTGGGGTAGCTGGCTTTCCTCTTCCTACCTGTCAGACATCATGGCTGCCCCTTTAAGACAGGGGTCACCCTTAAAAGGCTTTACTGGTAGCCAAACCACACCTCATGAAACTCTGGGGCCAAGTTAGGAAGCAGACTATTTCTAATTTATGTTACCCGGTTCTTCCATGATCTTTGCTCTCCAGGCTATGTTGAACTAAATCACACGGCACCAAACTTATAGCCCCTGCCCCTCCAAAACCTATAAAGGTCTAATATTGCCTTTGTTGCTGGGATTTTATTCTTGGATTTTCTCTGAAGAGGCTCCTCTGGCTTTACCCCCATTCTTTTAAAGACTATTGTTCCTTCTCCCCCCCCCCAATCTCATGCCTAATACAGCTCCTCTCTAGATTTTAAAAGTAAGTCTCCCTTCCCTTTAAGTCAGGTGTGACGTGTAGGCGTCACCATTCTTCGTCTAATGTTCTGTCTCCCACCTTGAGGCCTGATCATGGTTTTGAAATCCTTCCTTCCTTATTTCTTAAATATGAGCAGACTTTCTATTGATGTGTTTATAAACACACACACATATATCAACACACAAATATATCAAATGAAATACACACACACACCACACACACACACATATATTTCTCACTCAATTAGCGGAAGAACAGTTGGGTTCTTCTTACCTTCTGCTTACTTTGAATAATACTTATATGTTATACATACATTAGCATAAACCTTATTTCTAAAGAGATAGTGTCAGCTTCCCCTTCCTGGACTGACTGATGCAGCTCATCTATGTCACGATAACGCCACCCAGCCTGCACCATTTCCCTGCTGACCGCTGACCGCTGACCGCAGTGAGCAAAACAGAAGTAAACGTGTGGTTGTCCATGGTGACCTGGCCCCCTCTGCTGCTTTCACAGAGCTGCGATTTCTTCATCCGTCCCTCGTCCACTCACCCTTCCTTCCTTCCTTCCTTCCTTCCTTCCTTCCTTCCTTCCTTCCTCTTTCTTTTGGCATATGTGGGGTTGGTTTCTCTTTTATCACACAAATGACAGCACAGGACGTCCTTTTGCTTGCTGCTTTGGTGGTGGTTTTGATTTTCAGTGTAGGAAGACGGCATTTACTTCTGGTAGCAGCACAACCTGTTTTGATGGGGCTCCTTGGGGGAAGCATCCTGTCTGAGGCTCTGCACACCCCAGCTGCCTCAGGAAGAACTTGTGAGTCCAGGTGGAGCAGCTAGCAGGTGGCAATTTAAGGGAGGCTTGTGAGGTCCGCATTGAGAAAGCTGCCTACAGGGTGCAGGCGGGTATAAGGAAATAGCCAGGAGGCCTGTTTTACTAGGCCTAGTAAACGTTTGAAACGTTTTTCACGTGAGACCCCCTTTTCACCAGGGTTCCATTAAACATCAAGTCATTACGTATTAATGAGAAGGATGGGTTTGTTTACCTCACAAAATACAATCCAAAGATTGTATTAATTTGACACTTACACACTGAGAAGTAAAGGCAGGGAAACACGTTAAGCCTTTGTTTTCCATAAGGGAGTCATTATAGGAGACGGCCTGCCCACAGCTAAGTACATCTTGTATGCCCAGGGCCAAGGCTGCAATGAAGTTTTGTGAGTCAATATTGACGGATGCCACCAGAATCCCTTAGTTTGGTGACCTATATGCTTCTTAATTAATTTTTATTCATTTTATGTTCAGAAATCTTTACCCTACGTGTGGATCACAACCTGCAGTTTAAAGAACTGATCCAGTTTAAAGAACTTGCCTGAGGCTCTCTGAAGGAGCGAGCAAGGTGCCAGAGCTCTTGGCTAGGATGCTTTCTGGGTTTCCTATAGTTATCAAAACATTCAAGGAAGCAAAAACCCACACCCAATTATTGCCATGCCACTCATGAGTCTAGAAAAGACTTGAAATTAGTCTTTTCAGAAGCGACTTTTCTGTTAAGAGCTTTCATTTCTGAGTTGGGTGATGGTGGAACATGACTTTAACTCCAGCACCGGGAAGGCAGAGGCAGGGTGGATCACTGAGTTTGAGACCAGCCTGGTCTATTACAGATCAAGTTCCAGGACAGCCAGATCCACCCAGGGAAACCCTGTCTTTGAAAAAAAAAAAAAAAGTTTTCATTTCTGTTTACTCAAAGCACAAATTGCTTTTTAAACCCTAACTTCCAACTACACTTGTGGCAAGCCTTTTTAAAAGCAAAAGTTTAGAGTCTGTTTAAGTCTCTTCAAATAGGATAATGGGAAACTAAGTGACAAAGCATTTACTCAAAGGAAATTGTGCTCTTCTTGATCCAATATTCATAAAACAGAAAACACTTAGCTGCTACATGCAAACAAAAGGTGATCTCTAATTTATTTAGAATATCATCATTACTTTAATTCACACATGAGCTAAAACTGACAGACAATAATCTCCCAACACTCAAAGTAAAACTGAGTGGAGAGGAAATAGCACGTGAGGGTGGCTGATTTCCTTTGAGTAGGTGAAATGTGATTTTTGCTTCTTTCTTACAGCATTCCCAAAATCTAATACTTCTCTAACAATAATGGCATTTTCTCCAACAAAAATGACAATTCACAGTTAAAAAAAAGTCACTGTGGAGGTTGGAGAGATGGCTCAGAGGTTAAGGGCACCAGCTGCTTTTCCAGAGGACCTGGGTTCAATTCCAAGCACCCACATGGCAGCTCACAGCTGTCTGTAACTCCAGTCCCTGGGGATCCAACACCTGCACATAGACACACCTGCAGGCAAAACTCCAATGCACATAAGGTAAAAATAAATAAAAAATATACATATATGTACGTGCACGCGCGCGAGCACACACACACACACACACACACACACACACGCACACGCACACGCACGCACGCACACACGCACAAGCACGTCACTGTCAGCTCTTTCTACACACTCAGGCCCATTAGTTTTCTTAGGAATCTGGTCCCAAGGAAGTAATTCTACTCTCCGGGAAAAAGCCTGCAGGCAGGAAGACGTTTCCAGCAGGGAAAAATGAAAGTACTTCAGTGTTTGACAGTATAGTGACTCAACAGCCTGTAGTTGTATTGGTTCCTGCCTAGATGCAGGAAGCCCTGGGTTTCCCTTCTAACGCCACGTAAGCTGGGCATGGCGAACGTGCCTGTAATCACAGCACTTAAGAGGCAGAGACAGGAGGGTCAGAAGTTGAGGGTCATCCTTTGCTACATAGTGAGTTTACAGACCAACTTGGGTCACACAAGACCCTGTCTCAATAAAAAGATTAAATGAAAAGTGTTTCAGCCAGTCAGTGCTACCACGTACTCATGTAAAAGAAAATTGACAAAATGTACTAAATGAAAAACTCTTTTTTCACAATTGACCATTAAAACTAGGTTTCAAAACCTGTGATAGGTTTTTGATGGGCATAATGAGTATCATTGGCAGGGTAGAAAAATAAGTTTTTTTTATTTCCTTGATTTTTAAAAAAGCAGACTCAATACAACTCTTACATTTGTGGTTCTGGTTTTTTTTTTTTTTTTTTTTTTTTTTTTGCTTCATTTTGTTTTGAAAGAGTGGCATTTTGCAGCCCACACTGGCCTCTAACTCCTGATTCTCCTGCCTTGGACTATTTAGTACTGGGATGACACGATCCTATCACCATTCGTGGTCTGTATTTATATTATATTTATTTATTGGTTCTTGAGACAATGTATTGCTACTGGCTATCCTGGCGCTCTCTATATAGCTCAAGCTGTTCTTGAATTTGTAGCAATCCTTCTATCTTCGCCTTGCATTTAACAGCAACCGCTAACCGCTTATGAGGAAGTTGTTTCTAAGTCACTTTGAGTCAAGGAAGGCAGGGAACAAGAAGGAAGGTTTGTGTTATTTTCTGTTCTTGATGCTGTGGTAAAAGCCTGGCAGACACAGCTTAAGAAACAAGTGGTTATTTTGTCTCTACTTTGAGTGTGTGTGTGTGTGTGTGTGTGTGTGTGTGTGTGTGTTTCATTGTGTCGGGGAAGGCATGGGGAAGAAGCATAAGACAGCTGGTCACATTGTGTCTATGGTCAGAGAGTAGAGAGAGATAAGTGTGGTGTTCAACTTGCTTTCTCCTTTTATTCAGTCTAAGACTCCAACTCATGGTGTGGTATTGTCCACGTTCAAGGTGAGTCTTTCCATCTCAACCAAGCTCAGCAGTGAGATCCCTCACAGAGATGCGCAGAGACCAACCTAATCTAGATCATTTCTCAGGGGGTCTATCCAAAGCCTTGTATCCTAGGCAATTTTAGAGCCTGTCAAATTGATAGCATTAACTATCACACTGACAATTGCTATTTTTCATTTATTCACCCAACAACATTCACTTTGTGCAAGACTCTGGGTAGTTATGATTGCTATAGGGTGGAACTGTCTCAGACTGAGACCTGGGTTTTTTTTCAGTATGGATGGATAAACAGGTAGGTAGGTAGGTGGGTACATAAACAATAAGAAGATAGGTAGTAGATTGATAAATAGATGAATGATGGATAGATTAGTAGGTATGTAAATGAAAACACACACAGATACATAGACGGATGGACAGGTAGAAAGGTAAGTAGATAGATGACAGATGATGTATTATGTATGCATATATAGGCTGGTAGGTGGGTAGATGGAGGATAGGATCACTGCCCATTATTCTCAGGCCCTTTGTGAAGTGCTTGATGCAGTATTTAATGTGATCCTTACCATACCCTGAGGAGTCTATGGCCCCATTTTACATATAAGAGCACCAAGGAAAGCTAATTAACTTGATCATGTTCACAAACTTATTCCATCTCAGAGCTGGAGGTAGAGCCCAGGACCCAGGGCTTGAGATCCTGGCCCCCAGCTGTCAGCTGCCCTACATATAAACAGTGATTTAGGTACCATTACTCAAGGGCAGGGCATGGAAGGTCGTTGGAACAAGCCCAGCAAAGGCTCCGAGTGGTGCTGCTAAGCCCAGGGTGGCTGGAGGACAGTCTGGGAGAGGCCACAGACGGAGGACAGGGCATCTGGCCTGTCTGTGGGCATGCAGTTAAATGAGAAGGTTAGGGCTGTGTCTTCAGAAGTGTACGAGTTGGAACAGTATTGTTCCCTTTGGATATGACTGTTCCTGTAGGGCTTGAGGCTGTTCCAGCCTCCCCTACCACCACTGCCAGCCTCTTCTGAGCCCCACCTGCTCTGTCTGGGGCTGCTTCTTGTTTGGAATGTATGGAGTCACGGTTTCGATGAGACAAGTGTGTCTGCGTTTCTGAGTTTAAAAAGGGAAGCAAGAAGACAATCCTAGCCAGCAGAGCAGCAACTTGTGGCTTGGGAGCAGACCCCATCTCCAGCTCCAGCATCTTCCTTTTCGCTGCTGCACTTGGCTGTTTTCTTAAGTGCTTATAGCATGCCCACGTTTCCCAAGGATGGACTGAGACTACGGCAGTCCTGCTGATAGCTGGACACTCTGCCCACCCGCTGTCCCCTGCTTCTCTGGGCATCTTAGTTCCTATTTCCCAGGGATGCTTCAATGCCTGTGGCACCAGTCTCTCAGGATTTTACATCTGCATGAAGGGAGTTTGTCAGACCTGTGTCTGCCAAGGGCTGTCAGCATGTCTGTGTGGGTGTGTGAGGCATATTGCCCCTAACGGCCCTCTAGGGCTTCAGCTAGACTCCAGTCTCCTTGCACTCAGTTCAGCAGAGCTCCAAATTTCCACAGTGTCTTCGAGGTTAAGATGTGGCCGGAGAAGTTTCTTTGGTTGCTAGAGCACGGTGTCCAGAGGCAGTTACTGTAGGGCATCTGCCACTCTGCAGTGACTTTGGCGGGATAGTGAGGAGGGTGTGTGCTCTTCACAGGCCTCCATTTGTGGGCAGCTCTCCTGGCTTGGCCCAAACCCTGCTCTTACTCTACTCTTCAGTGGGCTAAGGAGGCCATGCTTCTTCGGGTTCCAGCATGCCTGAAAACAGACCTTGTGGGGAGGGCAGGGCTCCTCGGCCCCAGGACTCACCCTGTTACTGGAGTAGTTTAGGGTCAAAGTCTAGAGTCTCGTAGTCCCAACAAGCCAGTCATTTGTCACCAGGATGCCAATTAAAGAGACAAGTAATAGTGAGAAGCAGAGAAAGATTTGTTCAGTTTGGCCACATGGGGAAGAGGATCGAATGGAGTCTAGTGCCCATACTCCCCTGAATCAAGTCAATCTTCAGAGAAGGTTTACGTAGAGGGCCAGAGACCACAGAGCGAAACAGTTCTGGCTAAGGTGTAGTTCTGCTCATCACTGTCTGGCCAGCTGCCAAAACTGTATGAGGTCTCTACCTGAGAGGCAAGTTCCTCCTTCCCCAAGCACGAGACTGCTGGGGGGATTTTAATTCCTAGGGGTGCATTATCCCATTAGCCTGATAGTGTAATTATCTTTAACAATCTCTTTTCATGCTTTTCTTTATCATTCTGAACTTCCCGTTGGCTCTGTCTACTCTTGAAGTCAGAGATGCCATACAGCAGACAGGAGAGACCATAAAAAAATACTTACAGTAATTATGTCCCAAACAGTGTGTGTACTACACTTAAAACAATTGTTTATCTGAGGCTCATTTTTACATGGATATCTGGGATGCACATTTGCTAAATCTAGTGACCCTGGATGGGTCAGAATCATACTACTGGGCCTTGCTCCCTCTCAGCTTGGTTTGCTGACACCCATGCATTTTTCTTGATCTTGTCTGACCTTTCCTCAGCATGCTGGTCTTGGGGGACTAACATGAGGAGGAGTGGCTTGCAAATATTGAGTGTCCTGGAGCTGGCACGGTCCTGGCAGTGGCCTCTTTGGCTGCTGGGGCTCACATCAGGAAAGGAAGGAGAAGCTGCTTCCTGTGGGCTCTGACTTGGAATGCAGTTCCCAAGTGTGGGGACAACCCAAACGTACCCTCTCAACCCAAGGCATACAGCGGGCCATAGCGTCACAGGGAAACTGTAGGCCTCTGATTCCTCATTCCAGAGACCCAGGTCCTAGGGATGGCGGGAGGAGATAGGGTCTGCCTGAAGAGTCCTTCACCTGGCCTGAGAGCTCTTCTAGTTTCTGCGCTTCTGTGGGAGCTGTGGGCTTGGTAGCAGCAATGCTAAGCTACTCTTGGAGGAGTGGGTCCAGTGGATGGGGCAGGCAGAGGGAAACACAGATGTGAGGGACAGACAGACACCTGCCCAGAGTGCCAGGATGGGTTCCGACTGAATGCAGGCAGGTAGGTGACTCAGCAGGACGGAATGTGCAGACTCACCCACGCCTCAGTTTCTCTGTGGAAACACCTTAGTGGAGGGCTGCCACAGGGGGCTGACAGACTGGGAAGAAAAGACAGACAACCGAGCTCAGTGGGAAGCTGGTGAGAACGGCCAAGAGGAAAAGGCCCTTGGTGTTCTGCGTAGGTCCCTGGCCAGACTCCCTGGTGCACAGAGCGGATCCTGTCTGTGGTATTATCCAGAGAATCTGGGATGATCTGGATATGAGTGTTCCGGACCCTGTGGCTTTCATTGCTGCCAGCTTTTATCTGCCTCCAGGAAATGAAGACCTTGAGACTCTATTGTGTGTCAGGGGGTGGGGGTGGGGGTGGGGGTGGGAAACTAAGTCACAGATGCAAGGTACTCCTTAAAAAGTTATTGCTTCAGAACATGCTAAAATTAAAGGACTCCTGACCCCCATGGTGTGGACATGTTTCCAGACACAGCCCCATCCCCCGGAGGCAGACGTAATTTTCTGTTTTTTTTCAAATACAGTGACCAGTGGTGGGTAGGTCTCGTAACACTGGGTTCTGTAATTACTGTCAAGCCCTGTAGCCCTAGTTAGTTCAGCTCACAAATTGGCCCATGTCTGCAAGAGCATCTAAGTATTGTTCTTGTTTATAGGGAAGAAATAAATGGAAGAACAAGAGGTTTGGCTGGAGAGAGGACCCTCAGGCAAACTCTTACCTGGGCTGAGGCCCATTAGGTTTTGTTAACAACAGCAGTAGAAAAAAAAAAAAAAAAAAAAAAAAAAAAGACCTGAATTGCCAAGTCTGTGTTGGGGAACTTAGTGAAAGAATTCGGTTTATATCAGAGTTGGGAAAAGGGCAAGTGTATTTGGTACACTGAAAAGATCGGCAATGACAGGAGATAGCACAATGAGGGCTCTCTATTGTGCATGGTCCTCACTGGGTTAGGGCAGGAAACTGCCCATGCATTTCCAGTACAGTCCCTCCATGCAAATGACGGCAGGCTGTGCGTGCGTGTGTGCGGTGTGTGTGTGTGTGTGTGTGTGTGTGTGTGTGTGTGTGTGTGTGTGAGTCTGTGTGTGTGTGAGTGTGTGAGTGTGTGAGTGTGTGTGTCTGTGTGTCTGTGTGTGAGTGTGTGTGTGTCTCTGTGTGTGTCAGAGTGTGTGTGTGTGTGTGTCTCTGTGTGTGAGTGTGTGTGTGTCTGTGTGTGTGTCTGTGTGTGTGTATGAGTGTGTGTGTGTGTGTGTTTGCTCACCATGGCTAACTTTGCTTGGCTAGGACATTCTGCTGTTGGCTATTCCACTGTTTGGGTGGAAAAGAGTCAGTTTTTGTTGTTGTTGTTGTTTGGGGGACATGCTTCCTGGATCTGGCTTATCCTGGGGACACTTTCTCTTTTCTGATGTCTCTATCATAGTCTTCTCAAGGGAGCCCAACAAACTTTTGTACATAAGTCTGTAGATACATTCTTAAATGCGGATACGTTCTTAAAACACAGGGGGAAAGCATTTCTGTGACTGTGGGGGAATGTGACGTCAGCCACATCTGAAAGTTTGGGCGCCGCTCCCATTGGAAACTGTGAATGGGGAATGGATGGGGGAGGGGTGGGAAGCAGGGCTTGCGATAGTTACTAAATTTGTTACTGTGACAAGATACCCGGCAAAAGCAATGTAGTGGGGCCTTTGAAGTGGGCCGTCAGATAACGGTGCTGTTGCCAAGCCTGACAGCAGTCCTGATTCCAGAGTGGACTGGGAGAAAGGATTGATTGCAGCAGATTGCCCGCTCACCTCACGGGCATGCCTACCTGGCACCTTCCCCAAACGAATAAATATCATTGTTTACTCCATAGAAATGGGTTAGTTAATTAAGACAGAGCTAGCCAATTAGAAACCCTAGTCATTGGCCAACAGTCTCATAATTAATGTAAGTCTCTGGGTGTTCATTTGGGGCTGAGGCAGCTGTGGGACCGGGCGGGAAATTCCATAACACATGTGCTTCTTTGTAGAAAAGCATTCTTCTCTTTCATTCCTTCATTTATGCCTTCATTCTGAGTTCCTATTTTTTTTTATTACTTTTAAAATTAAGCTAGTGGACAGTGATAGGTTTTATTATGTTATTTTCACACATATAAGTAAATCATAATGTTCTGTTCTTTTTTAAATGTTTACTTATGCTTGTGTATGTATGTGTATGCAAGGTTTATGTGAAGGAATGCCTTGGCCTGCGTGTGGAGTGTAAGGATTCAGGCATTACCCTGGCCGCCCCTGTCACCTGGCAGAATGCACCCAGGCAGTGCCCTGGTCAGCCCAGGGTTCCATGATTTCGTAGTCTGCACGCAGGTGCAAAGAAACCTTTAAAAGAAAGACCCTGCCCACTTATGTTCTCTTCCCTGCTATCTCTTTCCTCCTCTGTTTCCTGCTGTTCTCCTGTCTCCCTCTTCTCTTCCGTCTCTCTCTCTGTGTCTCTTTACCTCTTCTCTCCTCCCCCCCCCCATGTTCCCTTTCTAATAAAACTTCTCACTTAAGCTCTGTCTGCCTGGCATGTTTGTCAGCCTCGTCTTCCACCTGTTTAAGACAGGATCCTTCTGTTTTTTGCTATTGCACTGTGCACTTTGAGCTGAGGTGTGATGTTCTGAAGGATTCACCTGCTCCCATTCCCCATCTCACCACCGAGTGCTGGGGTTACAGGCACACATCCCTGAGTCTGGTGTTGGCTTTTATGAGTATTCCAGTCATCTGAACTCAGGCTGTTGTTTGGGGACAAGTGTTTTTACCTGCCGAGCCATCTCTCTGACCTACACATTTTATTCTTATTCATTATCCTCCACCATCTTTCTTGTCCTCTTCTTACAAGGTGCCTTCTACGTTCATATCACATAAATTTCACACCCCCCCCAGCATCTTCTCCTAAGATCTGTTCATCACTTTTCATGGTCCCCTCTCCAATTTTATGTCTCGTGGCTCTTGGGGAGGCCCTCCCAGGATTTAGTGCCTGCTAGGGGAAGGGGTCCTTCCAGACTTCCTCCTTTTTAAGCTACTCCTCCGGAAGAAAGAGCTACATGGTTAGATCTTGAGATACTGATGGGCCACATCACAGGAACTGTCCCAGCCCTCCCTGCCTGTGGTGGGAAGCATGACTGACAAAGCCTACTTTGTCAGCCAGCCAGCCTTTCCTCTTTCACTTTCAATCCTATGCTGCGCACATACCTGGCAAGACTACCTCTTTTCTAAGTCTGTTTCCTGACCGAGGCTAGCAGCTGTGGATTTAAGCACTCAAGGTTCAGAGAAGCCTATATTGTAAGTGAAAATCAAACATCTGCCTATTTCTAACCTGAAGTACCTTCTCTATAAACAAGTTTGTGCAAGCTGGGTGTTGGGGTGTACACCTGTAATGCCAGCACGTAGGAGGCAGAGGTGGAAAGATCAGAAGTCCAAGGCCTGCATGCCTTGGCTACATTGCAAATTCGAGGCCAGCCTGAGGTACTGGAGACCCTGTCTCAAAAACAATAGCAAACCAAACCCAAACAAGCTTGTGCTTCAACTCCAAAAGGACAGCATATAATTCACCATTCAAGCTAGCTGTCTTGAGAGCTGAAGGAGAGGTGGCCAACACAGACACTGGGACACAGAAATATAGTGGGACATGTGCCCAATTTGTCCACAGGCTCTTCCTTTGTATTTTTCAGTAACATTTTAAAAAATCGTTTCTTCAAGACAGGGTTTCAGGGTTTCTGTGTGTAACAGCCTGGCTGTCCTGCAACTTGCTTTGTAGATCAGGCCTTGAACTCACAGAGATCCACATTTCCCCAGTACTGGGCCTAAGGCTTATGCCATCATGCCCAGCTCACAGTTGCATCTCCCCCACCCCATTTGCTTAACATTCCTCTGTTGCTGAGAGAAGGGAATGGTCCGAATCTGAAAACTGGAGCCTGGCCCTGAACATCAGATCTGCAACCTTGAAGATCAGAGCCACACTTTGAATTTGATCTCTTTGCAGCTTTTTAAAAGATGTGTGTGTGTGTGTGTGTGTGTGTGTGTGTGTGTGTGTGTGTGTGTGTGTGTGTGTGTGCCAGAAGGAGCTGTCAGATCCCTTGGAGCTACAGTCTTTTGTAAAGCACATGGTGTAAGTGTTATCATGGGAACTCTGACCCTGTGATAAAGCACTATGCACTCCTGACAGCTGAGCCATTTCCCAGTTCCCTTTCTATGTCAAAAAGTAGGATCCTACAAGGATACAGTGCAAAGTTGAACTGTTTCTTAACCCTATCAGCAATTATAGGAGGCCCCAAGAGAAATAAAAAAGGAAAGGGAAGAGAGGGAGCAGGGTAGAGAGAGAGAGCAAAGCAGGACTTTGCTGGACAAGCATCGTCTGCCACGGTCATGGTCTTTGATCTGGGCATTGCAGTGGCCACGGGGAAGAAAAGCAAGGGCAGAGGAACAGTGCCCACCCTTTCCCTGAGGGGAGCAAGGGATGGGGGTCAGGTGGGCACTGAGATGGGGAAGGACTGATGATGGCAAGGGTGTTTAATGATCTCCTGAAAACGCTCCTGGCAGTTGGGGTCAGCATCACAGTGGCCTCTGTGTCCTTCTGTGATTTCCTTGGCATCCAATTCTAACACCAAGCGTGCCCTTTCTTGTCCTAGACTTCTTAAAGCTATCGCTATGCTTTCTGCCCTTTCCCACATCTCATTTTTCACAGGATCTTAGCAAATAATTTCCTTGTCATTAGGATCTTGTTTAGATGCTCAAATCCAGAAATATCTGGGGTTTTCCGCTCAGATTCTTCTGTGTGTGGCGCCAAAAATGTTCCATACAGCCATAGCTGTCCTTCCAGGCTCCCAGTGCCTTGACTGAAATGCCCTTTGCTCATTTCAGGGTCTTGGTATAAAGACATTCAGTCTTCATGATATTATTTTAAATTCAACTTTAAAGGCAACAAGGCTTGCAAATTGCCTTGCCTCGTGATTTGTTCCCATAATGGGGACATTGTCTGCCCAAGTACAGTGAAACTTACAATGACAGGTCACAGTGCCCACCAGGTTTGTTGCCAGAAAGTTCTCTCTCTCTCAGATTTATTTATTATGTATGCAGTGTCCTGCCTGTATAGAGGGCACAAGATCTCATTATAGATGGCTATTATCCACCATGTGGATGCTGGGAATTGAGCTCACGTCCTTTGGAAGAGCTTCCAGTGCTCTTAACCTCTGAACCATCTCTCCAACCCCAATTTTCCCTTCTCTAGAGATAAGGTCCCGTATAGCCAGGCTGGCCTCAGACTAGCACAATGGCTGAGGATAACCTCAAACTTCTGACCCTCCCACCTCAGGGGACCTGGGATTATAGACATGTGCCATTGTCATGTAACATTTTCATCCTGTAGCATTCCATCCTTCCTTCATCGAAGCTGAACATAAACAACTTAAAAGAGCGGCAGGAAGTCCCTGAAACCGTTCAGATTCACTAGGCCCCTCCCTGCAATAAAGCTGCAAAGATGAGTCTTGAGACCAGACCAGCTTCCCGGAAGAAGCAGGGACCAGCTGAACTTCCTGGAAGAGTTGTAAGACTAGCATCACTTGAAAAGAACAGTCTCCAACCTGTCGAGCTGCCTTCAGGCTGTGCAGTATGCTCCAGGCTCCCAGTGACACCTCAAAAAAGCTGGGAGCTTGGTGTCGGGAACCATCCTCAGACTGAAACGTAGTTTTTAAAAGCCCCCTTCTTAGTTCTTAGCTCCTCAGAGAGTCAGTGTACACCATGGCAATGAGGCTGGTTGAGTGATTCCAGTTAGACATGTTTTTTGGTGGGCAGAGCAGGGTGACACGTATAAAAGCCACTCTGCAGTCACCCAGAAGAGTCTCCTTGTCTGTGGACTTGTAAGGAGGGTGGGAGAGATGTGTTTTGCTGAGAGGACTGAGGGAGACGAGAGGACGCAGTGGAATTTGTAGTTTGGACATGCTGGAGAAGAGTTAAGACTAAAGCTATTGGAAGGAGAGCCCGAGGCCAGCAAAGTCGTTCCGAGCTAGAAAGCAGCGTGGAGAACTGGACTGACCTCCTTAGTGGGAACCTCGGTGGTCCATCAGATTTTCCGTGCTGTGGCAAGCCACCGCAGAAAACAACTTAGACTGAGGAATTATTCTGTGCATGGTCTCAGAGGGTTCTGTCCATCACAGGAGGGAGGGTGTTCAGGACAGCTGCTCGGCCTCCCCAGCTGGGCTAGTTTGAGGCACCCTCGCTCACTGAATGGCCTTGGCCAGTCCGAGTGCTCACCCAGGGCCAAAGAGAACAGATGAGGGCACAGGGCTCACTGGTAATCAAACAGTCATCAGAGCCAGTCCAGAGACACCAGCAAAGGGAGGCGAATTATATTCCAGCTCGCCTTAAAGAAGGGCCAAGTCTGTGGAAGGGCAGGGGTGGGGGCTGAAGCGGGAGATGGTGCCCTGTTGGTGTTTGGAAAACACCAACCACAGGCAACAGTCCTTTTGAAACATGGAGAGATGTCTCTGTCAACTTTCCCTGGAGAAGTCCTGTTTTTCACTGGACCCTCCTGTCCTTCTCATTCCCTCAACTCTACCTGCTTTAATTCCACTCCCTCCCTCCCTCCGCCAAGCCCCTCAATCTGGTGTCATCTTGTGATGTCTGTTTAATATGCAGACAAAACCCTCCAGCATTCCCACAGGGTGCTCATGTCCTAAAAAGGGCATGGAACTAAACTAACCGTCTCCTGGGTGAGGAGGGACAGGAAAATCCCATCAAAACCTGACAGAGAAGAGTGGCTGATTAAAACATCTCAGTTCCTTGAGTACCAGACACTCTGCGAGATGCTTTATTACACTGGGTGGGCGGACGGAGGGAGGACCGGGAGGATAAGGCTGGGAGAGAAGCCGGAATATAACCGGAAGATAAATAGACGGGATTTTCCCAGCCTGCAGGCGCCTAAGGACACTCCCGAGTGACCATGCAGTGAGTCAGCGGCAGTCACCTCCCCGCTCAGCGGGGGGTAATTGTGGGCACAGAATCGACATTGTTTTATTTTATCAGCAGAAGGGACTACTCTGGAGAAGGTTCTACAAGAAAGGATCAGGGTGGCTGGAGGGCTGGAGGCAGGGCAGCAGGAAGCCAGCGTTTTTTGGGTGTGACTGTTAGGGAGGAGGAGGAGGCTCCTGGGGGAGCAGAGATGCTCTAGGCAGGGGAGACCAGCTGCTGTGTCTGTCTCCTTCTCCAACCAGGGCACCTCATCACCTTGAGCAGCTTGTCCCCTGTTGGCAGGTAGCATCAGGCACACTGGCATGTTTGTAGAAACCGGGTAGCTAGAACTCAGATCCTAGTGTGAGTTCTGACCCGTCACCATGCAGCAACGAGGCTTTGGCAGGCACCTACCTTCCTGAGCTTTGCTTACTAGCTGGGGTGTGCTCTGGGGCTGTCACACACCCTTTGTGTCTCGATGAAGTGAGTGAGGGGCAGGCGGAGCACGGCATCAGACGTCGCCGAATTCTAGCACGCCTTTCTCTTTCCATGCCCAGACTTCTCCCTGAGCATACTGTTTTTTGGGAGTAAGTGTGAAGTTACATTTTTGCCAGGTGTGTGTTATCACAGAAGAATCCTCCCTGAGCGGGCGTGGTGGTGCATGACTATACTCTTGGATGATAGAGTATATCATGGAGGATGGGATGTTCGGAGGCATCCTTGGCTACATAGGAAGTTACAGGCCAGCCTGGACCACATGAGACCCTGTCTCAAAAACCCCAGACTCAAGCAACAAGAAGAGCAAACATTTAATATGAAACTGTGTTTAGAATTAAGCATAGACCATACTTTAGAATTACCATAGGTTTAGAATTACCATAGGCCAGTAATTGTCCCTCTCTATCCAGAGGGTTTGGACAGAATTGATCCTTTATTTTCACAGCTTTTCTCTCCTATGAGCCTTTCAAACTATATATATTTTTTCAGAGACCATCTTCAGGCAGTTTAGAAACCACCCACCACCCACAAATAGCAGAAACAAGCAACAAGTGCTACTTTGTGTGTGGGGGGTGGGGATGGGGGTGGGGGGTGGGGGGGCTGCTGCTCACGGACACCCTGGCTCTGTTCTTGGAACCAGCGTCTGAGATCTCCCAGTTGGCCACCTGTTATCACAGGTGTAGAAAGGAGTTGTTTGGGAGTGGGGATTGCTATGGAGTCTGGGCCCACACAGCAGGAAAACAGCCTTGGTCAGACAAGTATCAAGTGGCGTGTACAAGCAAGCCCAGCTTTTACTAATAAACACAGACCCCGATCAGCTAGCCCTCACCCTGTTAGCCCAGCAACCACTCCACAGACAGGTATGTGCTGGCCCAGTGAAACCTGGTCTGCCCAGAGCTTACCTGGGAGTGTTGCTTTATGTTACAGGATGGATGAAGTACCTCTGGGAACTCTCAGAAGAGCCAGGAAAGACAGGCATTTTCTCAGAAAGTGGATTATGCCATGGGTTTCAGGGATAGGCCTACTTCTCCATGCTTTTCCTGAACTGGTCATGACTTTGTTGACCATCAGGAGCAGCTAAGAGAATTTTGGGGAGCCTGTCTCTCAGGAAGCTCTGGTGGTGTGAACACCCTTGCAGGATGACACGCCAGAGGAAGGATGCAGGGAGGTCACTAGTAATGGAGGCCACAGAAACTCACAGAAGGCTACAGATTCGGGCATCTCCTGTCCCAGGAACAGCCCTCTATGAACAGAGCTCTCATCACAGAGTGAGTATAGAGGGGCACTCTTCACACTGCCTCTGAACCTCAGTGATATGGCAGCTCTGGACAAATACCCGCCCACTCTCCAGATACGGGGTGTGGGTCCAGAAAAATCTTTCCCAAGTGTTCACCCTTCCAGTGAAGGGTGCAAAGGCCCATTTCCCAGGGGTGCCCATCCCCGCACAGTTTGACTGGCTCGTAGGGTATCACATTCCACAGTGCTTTTCATGGATGTCCTTCTGTATATATGTTCTTCTTATGTTGATGAATAAAACACTGATTGGCCAGTAGCCGGCAAGAATAGGCAGGGCTATCAGATGAGGAGAATTCCGGGGAGAGGGACAGAGAGAAGCCATGTAGCTGCCGGAGGAGTAACTTGCTGGATTATGGGTAAGCCACAGCCTCGTGGCCATACGTAGTTTAATATCAATGGGTTAATACTTGAGAGGGAGCTTAGCCAGTAAGAAGCCCAAGCCATTGGCCAAACAGTTCATATTTAATATAAGTCTTTGTGTGTTTATTTGGGGCTGAAGGGAGGCAGACCAGAAACTTCCACCTACATGAATCCACTCCTCAGAATGGGGTCAGGTACTAGGATTTAACTTGTTTGCTAATTTGACAACTATGAAGCTGTGCTCCTGCTTATTTGTATTTATATTTAATATTTTTATTTAATAAAGCAAAGGGATTCTATTTTCAGTATCTCCTGACAAACATTTCTTCCTCTACAATTCATCCTTTTCCTTCTTGGTGGCCTTTGTACCAAGAAGCAGGACAAGAAGCAGAAGCAAGCTTCTGTCAGGGAGGTGGTGGTAATCAAAGATATTGCTTGTTTTCTTTGGGTTTTGAAGTCAACCAAAATCTTAGAGCAAGACAACAGTCTGAAGAGCCAGACTTTCCAAAGAGATTATATTCTTAAAACCCCAAGGCTGAGGTTTCTGTCTATCAAAAATCAAAGCGGCAGAGAAATCGAATCACCACTAATCAATCACCACAGAAAACGGGAAGCAGGAGATGTGTCAGAGAGAAGTTTCTGCCCAACAGGAAGGACCGCAGATGTCCGGAGGTTAGACATGGGAAAAGAAAAGGCAGGTCAGGGGCACATTTTCACCACCAAAGTCAACAGCCCAGGTGTGAGGGAAGAGAGAAACACCCAAGAAATAAAAAACAAACAAGCAACAACAGAAAAACAAGTCCAAGAAAGCCAGGCTGGTCCCCATCTTCCCTGGGGCCTTCAAATCCTTCAGAGATGTTTGGGTCTCATCATGACTGACGTGTCCAGTGCCGCAGAAAAAAAGTGGTAGGGTTGAGACAGCACCACTGGTTAGTCGTGTGTAGGGTTGTGTGAGACATGGGGAGTGTCTGTGTGCCCCTGGAGGACCCACCACCTACTGGGGTGCCGGCTGGTGAGCTCACCAGCATATGACACGTGGCACACGGCAAAGTAACATATAACACAGCTGCAAGATAGTGCTCAGACCAGGGGTCAGACGTCTTTACCAGGCCAGTCCTGAGGACCTCTGGTCTCAGTGAGAGCCAGGTGAGGCCAAGGCACAGCCTCCTACCTCACAGGCTCTGCTTGACACTGCTACCCATGACCGAGGCATGAAAACACTATTTCCCCCGTATCAGGCTGCCGCTTTGGGATGAAGAGAAAAGTTATTTCTTTCAGTGGAGAGACCCAGGAAGTTCATGATTTCCTCAAGGCTAATATCGTGCAACAGCAAGATCAGCATTTCGTTGGCTGCCATGGAGATGGGCTCGAGAGCCACCCGAGCCCATTGATAGCCAAGCTGGCTCGTCTGGGAAAGCTTGACTGTCATGGGTACTCATGATCCCTATAATAACACACGTTATACTGGCAACATAACGTACTTTAATTTTAGGAAACTTAGTGTGGAGGCAATACCACCAAGAAGGACATAAAAATGATAATGTATGTCAGCTTGCCAGGCATAAATAGCCACTATTAACACTCTTGTTAAACTGGAGGTAGTGGCCGATGCCTTTAATCCCTGAATGCCAGAGGCAGAGGCAGGCAGAGCTCTGGAGTTTGTGGCCAATCTGATCTACAGTGTGTTTCAGGATATCCAGGGCCAAATAAACAAACAAACAAACACACACACACACATACACACACACACAAACAAAAATTCTTGTTTATTTCCCTCTAGTCTTTTTACTATTTCTTTTCTCTTCCTGTCTCTCTTTCTCTCTGTTGTTATAATTTTACAAAATAGAACTTGTTTGATGACAGGATTATAATATTTAAAGCATGTTGTGGAGAGGATTAACCACCCACTACTTCTTGTTACTTCAACTTCTAATAACCAACAGTTGTAAATATCAACAGTACTCATGGCCAATAAACAGAAAATGTAAGAAGTTGGCAGATCTCCTTCAGTGGTTTGCACAGTGACTGAAGGGATCAGTTAGACCTCCCTAAACAATTGCTAATCTCTAATACATCTCTCGTGCCCCATAAAGTGTCTGAGAACGCTAACTCTATAGTGGTCTCTAAACTGAACAGTACTGATTCAGAAGCACCTACAAATCCATGTCTCCATCCTCTTGTTCTTAGTCTAGACTCTCTAAGGCACGATTTCTGAGCCAGAGGACTCTGTTGGCCGTGGCCACTGGGATGAGTGATGATCCAGGTGAGCATTTGACTATTCATTTACAATCTGACTTTTCTTTAAAGCCCTTGTCCTTTGCCCCAAGTGAGACTTGTTCCATACGGTTTCCATTTTACGTCCGGCTTGCTGTATTCCCACTTTGCTAGTGGAAGGAGAGAGTGTTCTGGTTTAGGGAGTGGGGAATCTCTTCACTTCTTCATTCTCTTTTCTCCTCATCCCTCCTTCCCACACACACGCTATCCTTTCTCTCTGCCTCTGTTTGTCTGTCTTTCTCTCTCAGGTTTTTGAGACAAGGTCTCAGGCTGGCCTTGAACTCCCGTGTTAACTGAGGCTGGGTTTGAATTCCTTATTCTCCAGGATCTACCAAGGTGCTGGGATTACAGATATGTACCACACACCTGGTTTTTCTTTTCTGCCTTTCATGCTGGGACCGGAACCATGTGCCTTGGACATGCTAGGCAACTGCACTTACGCCTGACACATCCTCAGCCCTGCAGTTTTTCTGACGACTGTTTTTGATCTGCCACGCTGACACATTTCTCTTTATAGCATTTCACAGGCATTTTGTGAGTCATTGGTGTTTGCTTGGGGCTGTTATTTATGAATTTTAGTAGCAGAATCAGATACGGTTTATTAAGAAGCATCGTACTTCCAAGGAGGGGGAAATGGGCCAGAGCTGGGAAGTTGGAAGATCAGTGGTGATGAGCCCAAAGGGCTGTGACTTTTATGAGTTTTCTCATACCCTCCCAGCACCAGCTTTCCCCAGCATGCTCTGCCGGTTACATTTTGGCCGTTCTTTTATCTGAGGACCACATAGCTCCCACACACCTGGCTCTCCATCTTTCTCCATGGCTTCAACTCTTTCATGAGAGCTGTGGTCCCAGGAATCCTTTTGTGAAGCCTCCTCCTCTCTCTCTCTCTCTCTCTCTCTCTCTCTCTCTCTCTCTCTCTCTCTCTGTCTCTCTCTCTCTCTGTGTTCTCTCTCTCTCTGTCTCTCTCTCTCTCTCTCTCTCTCTCTCTCTCTCTCTCTCTCTATATATATATATATATATATATATATATATATATATATATCTCTATCTCTCTCTGTCTCTCTCTCTCTCTCCTTTACCCCATACCTACTTCTATGCTGACAAGGGTTGATGTCCCTGTCTGAGAGGGGCCATGAAACTCTCCTTCTAATTTGTTAAGGACTTTGGGTCCCCTGCAGCAGGAATTGGCTGGAAGCTCTGTGCATCATAAGGGATTTTAATGGCTGCCTAATACTGGAATGGACACCCTAAGAGCTACTTCACTATCAAGCATGTGGGTTTTATCTACATTGTTTTCTATCAGTGACTTCAGTACTTCAGTTTTTTTTTGCTTCTGTAGATAGGATCATCCAGCCACATCTCCCCAAATCAACAGAAACTTCAGAGATAAATTGTGCTGTAGATAAATTGGATTTAATAGACAGGGAATATTACAACTAACAGCTGCTGAATAGCCAGTTCTCAGCAGTGCACACAAACCTTCTCTAAAATAGAGCACATTCCAATAAAACAAGCCTTAAAAACATTGAAATAGTTTCCCATGTCTGTTAAAACACCTTTAACCTGTTCTCTGACAAGCCGGTACACGTGTGTAATGTATTTTGATCATGTTTGCCCCTCCCCCCTCTCTTATTTCCCCCTCTACTCCTGGATTCCCACCTCCTAACATGTCTACCTCCTATTTCATGCTAGTGCATTTTAGTTTGCTCTATATTATCAGATAAAAATGGAATAAAAATACAAATCAATAGTAAGAAAAACTGCAGAAACTATATAAGTACGTGGGGCTTGAACACACTGAAGAAGTCAGGGAAAAGATTTTTAAATGCCTGTACTTGAAAGAAAATGAAGATACAATCTACTGGAACCTTCGGGACACACCAAAGGCTGTTCTAAGAGGGAAGTTCACAGCTATGAACACATATTTTAAATAATCACAAAATATTCAAATAAATAACTTAGTGGTACATCTCATGGCCTTCGACAAACACCAAACAAGCAGATGGAAGGAGATAATAAAGATAAAAACAGGAGTGGATATCATGGAGAATGACAACGATACCAAAGTCAGTGAACAAACAGCTGGTCCTTTGAAAAGATCAACAAGATGGAAACACCCTTCGCCAAACTGACCAAAGAGAATTCCAAAAGAAACAAAATTGGAGACAAAAGGGGGGGCATTAAGACAGATGCTACTAAAATATGGAGGCTCACTAGGGAATACTCTGAAAACATATTTCAAAACATTGGAAAATATGAATGGATGAATTCATAGACATGCACAGTCAAATTAAACCAAGAGAATGTAAGTAACTTAAGTAGCTCTATCACCAACAATGGTTGACACAGTAATAGAGAGGCTCTGATTAAAGAAAAGTCCAGGACTACACAGGTTAACTATTGAACTCTACAAACCCTTGTTTACAGCCAGGCAGTGGTGGCACATGCCTTTAATCTCAGCACTCGGGAGGTAGAGGCAGGTGGATATCTGTGAGTTCGAGGCCAGCCTGCTCTACAGAGCTAGTTCCAGGACAGCTAGGGCTATACATAAAAACCCTGTCTCAAAAAAACAACCAACTAACCAACCAAACAAAAAACCCCAAAACCTTATTTGTTTGTTTGTTTGTTTGTTTATGTGTTTGCTTGTTTGTGTGTGTGTGTGTGTGTGTGTGTGTGTGTGTGTGTGTGTGTGTACTTGTGCCACAGTCACTGTAGAAGCACAAGACTATTTGCTTGAGTTGGTTTTCTCCTTTTACCATGTGGGTACTAAACTCGTGCCATCCAGTTTGATGACAGACTCCTTATCTACTGAGCCTTCTTGTTGGCCTCTAAGGGTTTCTTATGTGAAGAGACAACATAATCATGGTAACTCTTATCAAGAAAAACACTTAATTGGAATGGTTTGTTTACAGTTCAGAGGTTTAGTCCGTTACCGTCATGGTGGTAAGCATGGCGTCTCTCGCAGGCAGATGTGGTGCTGGAGCTGAGAGTCCTTACATCTTGATCCGAAGGCAACAGGAAGGGAACTCAAACGCTGACAATGGCTTCATCAAATAGGAAACCTCAAAGCCCACCTCCACAGTGACACACGTGCTCCAACAAGGCCACACCTCCTAACAGTGCCACTCCCTTTGGGAGCCGTTTTCTTTCCAACTACCACAGCCTTCAAACCTTTTAAGAAGTGCTAACTTTGGTATGATTCAATTGGTCCTAAAAGTAGAAAGAGAATGAATACCATAAAACTAATTTTACAAACCCAGTATCACCTTTACACCAAGCTAGATAAAGACAACTAAACAGGAGAAGCATAGGCCAGTTTTCCTGATGTAAAGAGTGCAAACATTTTTTTTTTGAATTTTTCCTACATTTATTTATTGTGTATGTATGTGGGGTCAAAGCATGTGGGAGGCGATTCTCTCCTTTCACCATTTGAGAATCCCAGGGATTGAACTCAGGTCATTAGGCTTGGTGGCAAGTACCCTTATTCACCGAGCCATCTTGTCGACCCCAAATCATACAGTTGTGAACCAAGAGACAGTTTCCATTTATGTTTTGTTATTATGCTTAGGACAGGGGATCAAACCCAGGGCCTTGTGCTGTTAAACCCTCTAGCTTTGAGCTATATCCCCAGCCTGAAATAAAACATTTTCAATAAAATTCTTGCAAACTGAATTCAACCGCACAGGATAAAGATTTTATATCATGATCAAGGTGGGTTTTTTCCTACGGATGTAAGGATTGGTTAGCTTATGTGTAGGGGGTCCAAGAAAACAACGAGGAAGGCCCCAGACTCAAACAGTAAATGAGAGCAAAGGGCATCAATTTAGCAGCATGCAGAACCAGCCACTTATACAAAGTGGCGACCGGGGACAAATTTGCAGGTTCTTTTAAGTACACTAGGGCAATTTCAGGAATAGTTAGGTCATCTCAAACATAACTGGTTAAGCAGGCAGCAGTTATATTAGTACATTTTTGGATAGGGTGAGGTTCTAGTTTCTTATCTTTGGACATACTTGGGCAAGTCTGGGCTTGTTTCAAGGAGTTAAAGGAACTGTCCATTCTTGGTCACTGTCTTATAATACTGTGGGGCTGATTCAAGCTTTGTACAAAGTGCGCTCTCTCTCTCTCTCTCTCTCTCTCTCTCTCTCTCTCTCTCATTCCTACTGTCAGAGGCGTTGTTTGATTAATAGCCCTTTGTTTAAGAAACTGAAACTTGTTTGTTCTTAAAAAACTGAAAACTGAAACCTATTGTTGTGCCCAAATTCTGAACCCCCAAAGTCACCAAGAGACTCATTCCAAACAAAAGCAATGAGTCTTTTATTAATTAACGACTTAAATGTCTTAACTCAGTTCCCTTGTCTGTCCAACACAGTAGTTGGTGTGAGAAGGACCCGGAGGGGCCATGAGGTGGGGTAGGATTTATTGGGAGGAGCAAGGGGAGTGTCTAGGGGTTCACAACAGCCTCAGGATTAGTGTGCCTCCAGGCTTGGGCAAATTGTCCTGTGTTGATTGGTCAACTGGTTGCTATGGCCTATGGGCGGTTGCTATGCTCTGCACATCACTGTTATGCCACTTTTACTGTAGATGTCCAGAGCCGGCCAGCTAATTTCTGATTGGTTCCTTGCCACATGGAGGGTATCTGACCTCTTAGTGAGTAGGAGGTCCTGCAAGGTCAGAAGGCTGGAAACTAAGCAACTCGTTCTGAGTCAGGCATACATCTTGCTGGGTTTTTTCTGCAGCCTGTCATGGCTGTCAAATCAGGGGGCTGGGTGAGGATCTTATCCCTTCACTATGTAAGAAATAAATTAATAAAAAAATATTGTAAAAAATACTTTTAGGATATCTAAGAGAATAAAGGAACTCATGATTAAAACGTAAAACAAAACAAAACAAAACTGACACCTAGATCTGGTTGTAAAACGAAGGAAATTTAGACCGCTCATATTCAAATCAGTAAGTGACCACCTAAACCATTGGTGGGGAGGTGGGTGGTGGTGGTGACGGTGGCAGTGGCAGTGGCGGTGCATGCCTTTAGTCCCACCCAGCACTGGGGAGGCAGAGCCAGGAGACTCCCTGATGTTTAATGGCCCGGCCCCTAGTCTAACCAGGGAGGTTTAGGTCCCAGTGAGAGACATTGAGGCGATGAGTTCCTGAGGAACAATGTCCAAGAACAGCTTCCGGCCTCCACATGGACAGTCATACACATGTACTCACGGTCCTGTACACAAAATAAAAAAGCCAGAGTCCAAGGCAATTGAGCTAGAGTCAGGTCTTCAATGACAGGAAAAGAAGCATGGAGCTCATGAAACCAGGGGTGCTTTTGCATTCTTTTGTTTGTTTTTGGAGACAGGGTTTCTCTGTGTGGCTTTGGAGCCTGTCCTGGAACTTGCTCTTGTAGACCAGGCTGGCCTTGAACTCACAGATATCAACCTGCCTCTGCCTCCCGAGTGCTGGGATTAAAGGCGTGCGCCACCAACACCTGGCAACATTCTCCAGCACGGGCATGCCAGGTCTCTAGGGTCTTCTGCTGGGGAGAGAGCAGAGGACGGAGGCAGCACCAGAGAACGTGCGCAGGCCTTGCTCCTTGCACGCTTGGGTCTTACAAGAGACTTACACAGCGGCTCAGTGCCACCGAAGTGACAGCCCTACTGCAACGATTTCATAAGGTCACCAGGGCCGCCAGCCACCCTGTCCATGGGCCGGAGCCTGGGTGCCTGAGTGCCAGTGAGGGACTCGAGGTAGCTGAACTGTTCAGCTTGCTGCCCTGAGTGCGAGTGGAGCTTTGGGTAGCAACCCGCGAAAGGACAGGAGAGCAGCGCCAACAGCACAGCTGGCGCCCTCCTCCCCCGCCTCCCGGGACTGGAGGAGGCACACAGCATACGGGCCCCGCACCTTGCCTGCTCGCTCATCCAAGCTGTGGACAGACAGACTGGGGTGAGCGCCGCCTGACCCTCTTAGAACCGCACCTCCTGGTGGTAGAACCCTGCAGGTTTTGTAGTCTGGCCCTCATGCCACACTCCTGTTAGCTGACAAGGAAGTCAGTGATGTCTGCTTCAGAGGTGCTGGCAAAACAAGACAGCCACATTTCCTATCTTTCCCGGGGCCGAGCAAGCAGATGTCAGAATTCCAGGCTTGCCTAACCTTAAACAAGTTTCTAAATGTCTCTAAACGTACGTTTCTACACCCTTGTATGAGGAATAAACGAGTTTCTACATGGTGTGAGTTTGGGGTCCTGAAGAAAGACCCTCAGAAATTCTGATGGGAGGAGCAATCCCTGGGGAAGCCCTCGTAAGGAGAGGGGTGGGAGACGGGGTGGGAGAGATAACACAGGGAAGGCAGCTCAGCCTTGGGGCTTGTGTGCACAATCCCTCTTACCGCTGCCTTACTTTAAGGCTGGGGGCTTGGGCGTTCATCAAACTCTACGTGGTTACCGGGAAACAAAACCCAGTTCCCTAGAAGACAAGTGCGCGCCCTTAAACATTGAGCCGTCTCTCCAGCCCTTCTACTTAGCTCTTTAAAATATATATATATACACACAATTTGGTGTTATTAACTACTTCCCAACAATGCCGTGGAACCATCACCACTGTTTCCAGAGCCTTTCCATTCCCGAGGCGGGAGCTCTACCCTTCTTGATGGCAGGTCATCTTCTTGATGGCATGGCCATCCATGAACGTCACCTGGAGTCTGTGTTCCTGAAAGAGTACGGAGAGGTGTAGGTGCCATCTCAAGATGCACGTGGCTCTCCTTTTGTGGAGAATCGTGAAGGGGCAATTTGCCCTGGGCTCATCAATGGCCAGGCAGATGCAGGAGCCAGGGCTGTTCTTGGAGGCAAATGACAGGGGTTTCGGCCTCACTGGGGACAGCTGGTGTGACAGGCGCAGCTGAATCTCCGTGTAGGACCAGAGCAAGTCCACCAGCACCGAGGCTGGCAACTAGATAGAAGGGGAGGTGACACTTCAACCTTTTAGTATCACTGCTCATGCTCCCACGGATGGAACAGCATACGGGAGCAATGCCACGGAGGCCCTAGTGAGCGCTGTGAGAACCCTGCCCATCCGGATGCCTGTCTTAGAGGCTGGGGGAGCGCTGGATGCCAGCAGCCCCCAGGTGCCCCTTCTCTGGAGAGCAGGCCCTACAGTGGTGAGGCCAATGAGAATACAATAGGCTTCACAGCAAGACAGTGTGACAGTGTGATGCCACCCATGCTCAGGCTGGACGCTACCGTTCACACCACCTCTGCAGGGCCCTGTTTCCCTCAGTCCCCTCTCCTGGCCGACTTGTTCTATACATGGGACACTCCTTTTCAGGTTCTACGTTTAAGGGACTGAAGCTAAGTAAGGGTCTTTCTCAGATGACACTTGGATTGTGGTGAAAGCTTGAACCTATAACGGGCCCCAACCTTGGTAGCCCCCAAGTCTGGCCTGACCTCGCTCCTGTTGTAGGTGAGTTTCCGGATGCCCCACCTGCAGCACCCACCCCAACATCTGGGTCCCAGGATGGCTGCTTTTGCCAGCAAGATGGAGCAGGGAGGATGCAATGTCCCTCCTGTGAACTGTGTCTCAGAATTCATTTTCATACCCACGGCATCAGATAAACAGACAATACAAGCTTCTCCGTGATTATTACTTGGGGGGAGATGAATCATACTGTTCATTCTCTAGAGTTGTGTTCTGTTCCTTATCAGCCTCATCTGGAACCTCACGAGAGAAAGCTTCTGGTGGATGGGGTGGGGGTGGGGGTGGGGGAAGGGGATAGGGGTAGGAGGTGGGGGAGTCAGGGGAAGGGTCACTCAGGTTTGATGTGACTGGTGATGACACACGTAGGACATGGAAGATACTTTGTTCTCTCCCCTCCATTTCCCCTGCATCTTTCAGTACCCTGTGAGGCAGATGCCTGACTTTCACATCAGCTATAGGGCATTTAAAACTGTGATAGTACACGCCTGAAATTCCAGTGCTCTGGAGGCTAAGACTGGAGGAGCTGTTCTAGGCTAACCTGGGCTGTCGAGTGAATCCCAGGCCAGTTTGGGTTACTTAGAGATTGTTCTGGGTTGAATGTGAAATGCCTGACCCACTCTCTTACCCAAACTAATGTGTTTGAATGCTTAGTCCCCAGCCAGTGGTGCTGTTTGAGGAGAGTTATGGAGCGTTTAGGAGGTGGGACCTGACCAACGGAGGCCCTGAGAATATGAAAATACAGCCCTGTTATGTTTTGATATGGGATGTCTTTCTGCATGCTGCAAATATGTCTTGCTTTTATTGGTTGATGAATAAAGCTGTTTTGACCAATGGCCAAACAGATTATAGCTAGGCAGGAAGTCCAAACAAAAATGCAGAGAGAAAGAAGGGAGAGCCAGAGAGACGCCACGTGGCTGCCGGGGAAGCTAGATGTGAGGTGACAAGCTTGAGCATTGTGGAAAAGCATAGAATATGGGCTAACTTAGTTGTGAGAGCTAGTCAGTGACATGCCTGAGCCATTGGCCAATCAATTGTAATTAATTTTAAGCCTCAGAGTGATTATTTAATAAGTGGCTGCTGGGACCAAGCAGGCCAGAGAGAAACCAGTTCTGGGGGCCCGGGTGGGGCAGAGAGCATCCAGCTACAATGGTTCCCTTATATATCTGCTTCCTGCCTGATGTAACACGAGTAGCCACCACAGAGCTGCTGGCCGTGACTGTCCCTACCATGAAGTTGTAAGCTAAAATTAATCTGGTTGTATTTTCCTCAGAGTGTTAAGGAAAGTAATCAATAGAGAGGTCTGGACTAAAAAAATAAGCAATAATAATTTTTTCCCCTCTTTTGAGACAGTGTTTCTCTGTATAGCCATGGCTGCCCTGGAACTAGCTCTGTAGACCAGGCTGGCCTCGACATCAGAGCTCCACCTACCTCTGCCTCCAGAATGCTGGGACTAAAGGCGTGCACGACCACTGCCTGTCCAGAATAAATCTTTATATAGCACTCATCACAAGGCTTTCTCTGCTACCCTCCACACATAGAAGGAAATTCAGAGCTGCTGATGGGAGAAAGCAGATGCTGAGACGCAGGTACCCATCAGATAAAGGCCCATCTGGAGGGGAGAGCCCTGGAGAGGATGGAGTGGCAGCAGAAGATCTGTCCCTCACAGCCATGAGAAAAGCAACCAAGGATGCCTGATTACAACAGGGGTAGACGAGGTCTGCGTGTCCTGAAGAAGCTAAGTGACAGCTGAAGCTGGATTTTAGAAGCAGGCTGAAGTCAGAGATCGGCATGCGGGAAGCTTGTCAGGGAGGCCCTGGGGTGACCGCCTGTGAAAGGGAAGACGTGGAAGGGAGTATCCAGTCTCTGGGCAGTCTCCATGGAAATGCTGTGGGGAGTCAGCCTTGAGGATCCAGGACCACGAGGTAAAGGGCTGGGTCTCCATGTCTGAGGAGACCAGGCGTGTGAGTACACCACATTTGTGGGAGCCCTTGGGGAAAGCTGGAAGGGTATGTCAGAGGTGTGGGCCATCCAACTTGGTGCTGGGGACTGAGATTATCTCAAACAGTAGCAAGTGCTATTAATCACTGGGCTATGTCTTCAGCCCCGTCGTTAAAATGTTTCCATTGGGTATAATAAGTGTGCACACTTGTTTATGTGTAAATTAAGTACATCCATAGGTTAGAGTTCCATTAAGTGGAGACAGGAGTGCAGTGTATTCAGTCTGCAGTCACCTTGAGGACAGACAGGATCACCCCAGCCTTGGTAACAGTAAGAACTTTCTACTGGTTGGCTGCTTTGCTTTTCTGATCTTCAGGCAAGCTTTATTTGTTAGATCATAAACAAAATATCACCACACTGCCCCATGGAATTATAAGTATTACAATATTAAAACTGATCAAGAGTAGTAATTATTGCTGTTTCCTGCTAGTTACCAGATCTGGTTTTGTGTCAATAGAAAGATTCTCAGTGATCTGAGTAGATTACCGTTGCAGTGGCTACTGGTGATCTTCAGTGTTCAGACCAGGAGATTCCCCTCTACCGTTAGGGCCTGACTTCTGCCAGAGACATTTCTGGCCCTCAAGGAGCCAGATGGGGCAGCCTCTCAGATTCCCAGGGAAGAAGCATCTTACTCAGCTGATGGCGATCTCAAGATGACAGAGATGACATGCAGGTGAAAATCCCCTTCTGCAAACTTGAAGTGCACTTGGCACTCAGGGAACTCCACCTTACCGGGTCCTGGTTCTGTGGCCTTAAATGGGCTCATCTCCAGTTAATGCAGAAATTGTTGGCCCAGGGACCACATTGTGGGAACCACAGAACAAGTTTAATTATTTCAAAAGCAGGGATGAAATGGAGCAAAGGAAAGCAAGTTTATTTATTTATTTTGGGCAGGGTCTCATTATGTAACCCAGGCTAGCCTTCAACTGTGCTGGGGTTACAGGTGTTAAATATCACAGCTGTCCTAAAATCTTGTTAAATTTACTTTCATATTAAGCTGCTTAAGGACCTTTGCTCTGCTGAAAATGTAAAGAATCTGAAACTACCACAGAAAAAAAAGGAGTGAAGAAACCCTTAAAACATCTCAGAATTTGATACTAGCATTTGAAGCATGCAATCTGCTTAAGTAACCAAAATGCTATCTATACGTCTTACAACCAGCCATTTCCAGGGCTGGGAAGATGGCTCAGTTAAGAGTCTGCTAGAGTTCAGATCCCCAGCACCCACGTGAAAAAGTTGGACTCAGTGCTGCATACATGTGATCTCGTAAGTGCTACATACATGTGATCTCGTACTGGGGAGATGGTGACAGGGGATCCCAGGGTTTGCCAGCCAGCCAATCTAGCTGAATCTGCCAGCTTCCTGTTCAGTGAGAGACCAACATAAAAAATAAGTGGAGAAGCCTGACATTGACTCTCTCTCTCTCTCTCTCTCTCTCTCTCTCTCTCTCTCTCTCTCTCTCTCTCTCTCTCACACACACACACACACACACACACACACACACACACGGACCCACTCATAGACACCACACCCACTGAGGTGGCTTTATGAAAGACAGGTGGCTCACATTACTTTTTATTTTCCTGGAGCATGAAGTAAAAACAAGCTATGTCAAGTGCTGTGGCCTCTGTGATCCAGGAAGGGCAGGGGTTTGGGGGGGGGGTCAGTGAGTGAGCTGTAAGGAAGTTCCCACTGGAACCATTCTGAAAAGTGAGTTCACCTGTCCCGGCCAGGGAGACAGATGGTGCCTCTCCTTTCAGGAATTTCTTCGCTGTTTCACTTGCATCTTGGATCCTCTTTCCAGAAGCAAATAAAGGAAACATACACATTTCTGGAGGAAAATGTCTGTATTAAAAGCCAGAAAATCACATTAATACAAGAAGAAACGCCCACCAGGCCATGTCACTGAATAGATCGACTTGGAAAAGACTCATAAAGTTCTTTTTTTTAAAACAAATAATCCGTGTCAAATCCTTCCCTTGCCCTCCCCTCCCCTTTTTTTTTTAAATAAATGAAAAGCAAACAAACCAAGAAGCTTCAAGTACAACTATGTTCAGATACAAAGAGCTCGTGTTACTACAGCGATAACAGTTCAATCTTTTTGTTTTGAAATTTTTTTACTAAAACTTTCATTTAAAACAGTTATTAAATATATAAAACAAACACACAGGATCAGGTCACTTTCTGCCATGAATAAGGGGCGTGTGGGTGCAGGGAAGGGGTGCCGCGGGAAAGAGCCCGTTTCCCCTGTGTCCTCCAGCCACGCGTGGATCCCACCCTCCAGTCTGAGAGCTTGCCTCTGCTTTTCCAAACCAGGGGCGCAGCACAAACCTCGCTTTCCCACCTCGTTGGGGCCTCTCCGCGGTCCCCTCCCGGGAAAAGGACGGACACTAAGGACAGCACGAAGCGCACCTGCCGCATCTCCCGCGAGGAAGACGCGTGCGAGCGCGTACACAGCGCGGGCGCAGGGCAGCGGGGGTCACTTGGGGGCCACCCCCGAGGTGACGGCCGCGGCGGCGGCGGCGGCAGCTGCAGCGGCGGCGGCGGCGGCGGTCCCTGCCGGTACGGCGGCGGGAGCGGCCGCGGGGGCGCCGGCGGTGGTCCGGCGCTGCTCCATGCCGTTGGGCAGAAAGCCGGCAATGATGGGCACTGGCCAGATGAGGGCGGCCACGCTCCACACCACGATGACCAGGGTCATGAAGCAGGCCACCAGCGTTGACTCGATGGGCTTGCGGTTCAGCCGCCAGCCCGGCTCGCCCTGCAGCTCCTCCAGGCTGAAGTCCAGGCAGCAGAAGTGACGGGGCTCGCCCTGCAGCCAAAGCGGCCCGGGTTCAGCCGCGGGGTAGGCAGGCAGCGCGGTGGGAGCCCCGGCTGGAGCCCGCAGGCGGCCACGCACCCAGCCGCAGCCCACGCACAAGCGCAGGTCCTGCTGCGCGCCGCCGGCCGCCAGCCCCAGATGCTCGATGAGCAGCGGCGGCCCGACGCGGTGGAAGGCGGCGGCGAAGAAGGCGCGGCCGTGCGCGTTGGTAGAGAAGAGCAGCAGGTCGCACTGCAAGCCCCGCGGGCGGCCCCAGCGCACGAGCAGCGAGCTCAGCATCTGCCGCTGCACGCTGATGTTGCAGGGCGCTGCCGGAGCCTCCTCTGGGCCCGTGCGCTCCGGGGGCGCGGGTGCTGCCGAGGCCAGCAGGCGCGGGGCAGCGGGTTCCCCGGCGAAGGACGCGTTGGACGAGGCGTTTGGGGGTGTCCCGGGAAGGCCGGGCGCATCCGTGGCCCCGCCGTGCGCCGGCGGCAGCGGGCAGGCGGCGGCCAGCAGCGCGGCGAGCAGGGGCAGCATGGCCTGTGGCGGGCGCCTACGCGCGCGGGGCGGGCGGCGGCTGCATGGCGCGCGGGCGACTGTCGGGCGAGGGAACCGCGGGGCCGAGGCCGGTCGCTGCCCGCGTGCTTGGGCGATACCGGCTCACCGGCCACGGGGGCCTCCGTCGAGGTTCTGCCGCCCCCCGAGCAGGGCCACTTGGACCGGCGGGTGGCTCTGCGTGCCCGCAGCGAACCGGGAGAGGATTCCCCTGCTCGGCTCCGCCTTCCGAGCGCCCCGCCCCCGGCTCTCCGGGTGCGGGGACTTGGGAAGGGCGGGGCTCCACACGCAGGGGCGGGAACTGGGGACCTGGGGAACATAGCGGTGCGTGGGGGCGGAGCGAGGGGGAGCCCCGGGGGCGGGAAGCGGAGAGCGCGTTTGGAGGCCTAGACTTTGTCATGCCCAGGAGAGCCTGCGAGGACTCCCTTCGGGCTCATCAGCCCCCATTAGTGCACAGGAGAAACGGAGAGGGGAGAATGTCCCTAGGCTACCTCAGGAGCCAGACATAACTCTGCGCCACTAGGTCCTTGTATCTTTCTGAGGGCTTGAGAAAGACTCGGATCGGGATTCTGGCTGGCTTTATTGTGTCTCCACCATTTGGTATTCTTACAGGAAGAGAACTCTTAAACAATTCCAAGAACTCTGCGGAGTCTTGGTGTTGGGTGGAACTAGGGGAATGTAAATTCCTGAGGTTGGATGCTTGACGCTCCCCACCGAGAGTCCATCCTGCTCATAGGTGACGAGTCTTGCAGGATACCTTTAGTCTACTGAGCACACAGACAGACACCACAATTTGTATGTTAAGAGCCCATGAATGTCAGTCTTCTGGGATGTATGTTGTAGGGAGGGAGCTTGTGTAGAGTAATTCATCAAGATGCAATTTTTATTAAAAAGCCCACCTGAGTGCTGGGTGTGACGGTGCAAGTCTATATTCCCAGCGCATGGGGAGTGGAGGTAGGAGAGGCCAGCCTGAGCTACATGAGAACTTGTCTCAGACAAACAAGCAAAATCCAGTATTGAGATGGTGAGTTGGAGGACAGCTTGGGCTCCACAATCTCTAATGAACAACAACAGACGCTTTGGGGATCCCAGAGCATTCAGCTCGGTTGATAGAGTGCTTGCCTAGTATCCTCACAAACAAACCTGAAGTTCTGGGTTCGATCCCCAGCACTGCCTAAACAAAACAGAACAAGCTGTTCTTTCCTTGTATTTTGGACTCATGCTTGGAAACTAGCGTGGACTGACTCCCAAATGGTTTGAAACCATTGTGCTTCAAGAATCAAAGAGTGGTCCTCCCTCTAAACCAGCTAAGCTTCAGAACGGGAGGGTCTGCAAAACAGAGGACAAATGTCATCGCTGGGTACAGGATGCAGAATACATTTCTCTAGACTGTTTTCTCTTCCTTCCATCTATCCATCCATCCACCCATCCTCCCTCCCTCCCTCCTTCCCTCCCTCCCTCTCTCTCTCCCTCCCTCCCTCCTTCCTTCTTTTCTTTCTTGTTTTGAGGCAGAGTCTCACTATGCAGCTCTGGTTGTCCTGGAACTCACTACGTAGACCGTCTGCCTCTGCCTCTTGAGAGCTGGGACTAAAGGTGTGTGTGCCAGTACACTCAGCTTCTAAGTTATTTTGTAACAAAGAATAAGATTGGGATGAAGGAGAGAGTGGGGGGTAAGGGAGAGGGAGAATCGCATAATAGAGATCCCCAAATACCAAGTTATGAGGTCTTAGTTCCCTGTTTGGCAGTGGGGTGCTGGTACCCTCCCTGCAAAGGACTGTGGTAATGCGTGCTTGCAAGCTGGCGTTTGCCCTGCTTTTTCGGTGCTGCCTAATTGGTTATACAGTTCCCAATAGTCCAGCCTAATATAATCCAGTATTCTTGGTCTCTGTAGAAAAGATTGGGCTCCCTTAAGGACAGGACATACCTCCATTTTTCATTTTTTACACTTTGTGTTTATCAGGTGGGGCAATATGCAGTTTTATGTTCTAATTTAAAATGACTTCTCCTTTTAGTCTTGCATATCAGGAACAAAATATACTGCCTGATATGGCAGAACTGTTTAAATATGAGCCATGTGGCTGATGTGTGTCTCAAAACAGATATTAGGTGATCCCCGGGGCTGGCTGTTCATGGGTTCCTGGCCATATTTTACCACTTCTGTTACTTTCCTATTGCAGGTATGCAGGCTCCCTTGCTGTCTGGGAACACGCGGAATGCACTCTTGCTTCAGGTCCTCGCCCAAGGTGTTCCCCGTTTCCCTGCAATCTGCCCTGGTTGTCTCCTCACCTCCTTTCCATCTCTGCCCCACTGCCTCCTCCTCCTCAGCGCTCTTTTCTGGCCTCTCACTACAACAGGTACCTGTCTCCACAGCCACATTCCTGTTTCCACACCCCACCCTCCTCTTTGTCAGCTGCCCCACAGTATGCTTTCTGTGTTTGCTTTGTGAGCCTCCTTTCATGGGGACGCAATGTCCCTTCTCCCAAGCAGGAGCTTCCTTTGTTCAACAGAACTGGGCATAGCACAACTGTAGGGGTTGGGGGAATGAGCACAGCTGGGGAGACGGCTCTTTGGATAGAGTACTTGCCATGCAGCCATGAAGATCTGAACTCAGGTCCCCGGCGCCCGCATGAAAGCCGGGCACAGAGGTGAGCATCCTGGGGGATTGCTGGGTATCCAGACTAACTGAATCAATGTGCACCACGTTCAGTAAGAGACCCCGTTTTGAAATATAAGGAGAGTGATAGAGGAAGACACCTAATGTCAACCTCTGCCACACAGGGCACACTCACCCACATAGAGGTATTAACCCCCACACTCATGTGAGCCCCCCCAAAAAGTCAGAATGGGTGAGTGATTTCAACAGCCTGAGCCAAGTCAGAGACAGAATATGGACAGCAGCTTAGGGAGTGGAGAGGGCTGGGACAGCCTAGGCGTTCTTTATCAGATTGAAGGACTGAAAGCTAACCAGAGGGGAGGGGGGAGGGAGGGGGGAGGGAGGGGGGAGGGAGGGAGGGAGGGGGGAGGGAGGGGGGAGGGAGGGAGGGGGGAGGGAGGGGAGAGGGAGGGAGGGGGGAGGGAGGGGGAGGGAGGGAGGGGGGAGGGAGGGGGGAGGGAGGGAGGGAGGGAAAATTGTGGTCAGGATGTAATGTACAGGAGAAGGAGAAAACAAAACAAACAAACAAAAAGCTGATGAGGCCACTAGGTGGTGATGGCACACGCCTTTAATCCCAGCACTCAGGAGGCAGAGGAAAGGACAGCACTGCAGAGAGAGTTCCAGGACAGCCAGGGCGACACAGAGAAACCCTGTGGCAAAAATCAACCAATGCCAGCGAGACTCCCTCCACTCTCTCAACAAAACAGGGATGGGCAACTGTGCACAGGATGTGTGTTAACAACTGAGTGCTTCAAAGATGGTAGTTAGCAAAAATGTGCCACCATTTCCTGTGCCCCTCTCTGGTATTGCTAATGTTTTTTCTCCTGCTGACTGTTGAAGCAACCGCCTTGAAAAGATGATGAGGGGCTTCTCAGTCCTTCGCATTCACCACTCTAGACAGCTGCAGGTGTCGTCAGCCCTCAGCTCTCTGGGGGGGGTGTGGGATTGGCTTACGATGGACACATGATGGCCACATATAGGCTGAGAAACAGGCAAGGACCATGAAAGAACAATATATATATATATATAAATAAAAGGAAAATTGGACAGAGCAAAGAAGAGGTACAAACTCAGGCCTATGTGAGAAAAGGACTGTAAATGTGGCTTTTAATGGTAGAGCACGAATGAGGAGGATCTGGGTTCAAATCCATGACCGAAAAAAGGAAATTTCAAAATCCATGCCTTTAATTGCAGCATTCAGGAGGCACAGGTGGGTTGATCCCTGAGTTTGTGGGCAGCCTGATCTACAGAGTGAATTCCAGGACAGCCAGAGCTATGCAGAAAAACCCTGCCTCAAAAAGAAAAAAGAGGAGGAGAAGGTGAGGCAGGAGGAGGAGCAGAAGGAGGAGGAAGAGGAGGAGGAGGAAGAAGAGGAGGAAGAAGAGGAGGAGGAGGAGGAAGAAGAGGAGGAGGAAGAAGAGAAGGAGGAAAAGATGGTTTTGTGTGCCTGGTCCATTCCTAAGAAATTTCATTCTCATACCGTAACTCAATAGTAGACCAGTATCGGAACCTGATAGTGAGTTGAGCATCTGCAGGCCATGGAAACAGGCCTGGCTGGGAGCCATTGGGGTTTGGTGGGCTAAGCTATGGCAGGTTTTTTTTTTTTTTTTTTTTTTTTTTTTGTCCTGGTTTCTGTTCTGTCTAGTGATCCCTTAGGGTCTCAGCCAGATCTCCAAGGGTTTGTGGGCACGTTTATCCTTCTGACTACTGTTGTCTCTGGGGACATTGGCCACTGAAGATTTCTGGCAGCAATTACAGCCCGCACAGTTCATTTGGTAATTAATCATGGGTTTCTGGGGCAAAGCTACTGTCGTCAATTTAAGTGATTTCTTGGACTGATTTCTGCCTTGGCTTATTACATGGCTGTGTGCAGATATTCTATCCTTGTAAAAGGCAGGGCCACTGCATATATATACTTTTTTTTTTTCATCCTGGGCGTCTAGTAGGATTCTAGCAAGAACTTTCTGAAGCTCCTGCTGATCCGAAGGGGTAGAGAGTGCCAGCGAGAGAGCCAGGGGGAGGATGTCATTGAGTGGCACTTATGAGACCGGGCATGGTGGCCTACACCAGATAAAATCTGTCCTCTCACCTACACCGCGTGTCCATTACTGGAACTTGAAGCGTGTCCTTACCATGATTCACGAGTGAAGTGAATTGATCCTGAGAGGTCTTTGTGTCTTTTACAGCAATGTATTGGCAGAGCCAACATGCACAACTTGTCTTAGCATTGCCCTGAAATGCGGCCCTACTATGCGGCCCTCGCCAGCACTAACAGCCTGTTATTATCCCCATTTCCCCGGACACGGCCACTGGCAGCTCTTCCGCCTTCCAGCTATCTACTGTGTACTTGGCCTCTATTCATGAATTCCACCAACACTGAAATACTTCAGCATGGCTTTATAGTCCAAAACATCGTGATAGATAAAGCTCTGGGTTGTGGCTTTACTGCTAACAGGTTGTTCTCAACAGAGACTGGAGCCGGGCCCTCCCTGTTTCCAGGGCCACTGCTGTGTCTTGGGTAAGTGTCCCCCGAAGTACTATGTGCCAGAGGCGTGTCTGCCAGGGGAAATGGTGGGGTTTCTGAGAGGTGGTGCCTAGGAGAGGTCCTTAAGTCACTGGGGATGTGGGCTTCAAGGGATTTGTGGGCTTCTGGCTCCTTCTTCAGAGGGGTGAGGTGTGAGGTTTTTTTTGTTTTGTTTTTCTGGTACACGCTTCTAGCATCGCCTGTGATGTTTAATCGTGATTGTATCTGGGATCACCTAAGATGAGTTTGTAAGGTGTTTACAGGAAGGATGACCTCTCCCCACCCCATGAACACAGGGAAATATAAAATAGTCTGTAGGGGGGGCAGTGCTGCCCGCTGGGACTGCTCAGCTTGCCGCCAAACCAACTTCCTACACCACAAAGCTTTCCCATGAGCCTCTGATGGGTCTGTAAATGATGAGTTCAATGTTACTTAGAGGTATCGAAGAGAAAGAAAAGACAAGTCATATTGTGAACCATACGCTCAGGGATAGCAGAGGTGTTTCTGTAAGACATTTGTTGATGATCGTTTTTTTTTTTTTTTTTTTTTTTTTAAGGAATTAATGTCCATCAGATGAACCAGATAGAATCTGTTTTTAAAGACAGTTTTGTAATTGGCAATATGCATTTCTCTAAGTTTCGAGTGCAGCTTAAAACACATCACGTTTTGTGGCTCTGGAATCCACCTCATAGGGAACCTAGACACCATTCAGCGCTGATGGCTGTGAATTTGGAGGTTTTCAATTTGGCACACCTGGGAGACGGAACTGGCTGTCAAAGCCCAAGCCAGGGGATGTTCCCCTCGGCCTCTAACAGTGTCATAAATATCTATCTCATGCTGCTTCTAAACAGCAGCACATTTCACACAAATGGAATAATTGGCATCCCATTTATGGGGGTGGAGAGGATATGGAGGAGCAGCAGCTCATTTTGGGGAGCTGGGAACATTGTAACATAGTTTTTAGGGCCTTGCGAGATGCCTTCTGACCACAGTGTGCACTTTGGAGCCTGTGGTGGCCACATGATTTCAGAAGCATGGCTTGCTCGGGCATGCGCATTCATGCAGGTTCCTGCCTGGCTTGCTCTTCATGGTGAGGTCCCTTCTCAATGTTCCCAGTCTCTCCCTCTGCTATAGTCCCCAGACTTGGGGACTTGGAAAGAATTGTGGCTATTGGCATGGCCTCTGGAACCTGGCAAACTTGACTTGTGGCAGTATTTTGCCTTTCTGTGTGCTCTGAATTGGGCTTGATGCCGCTCTACGTCACGACAACTGAATGGAATCTTCCTGTAGCACTGCCCTTTCAGAGGTCAGGGTCCTTGGCGAGTGTGGCTAACCTCTTTGCTTCAAGAAAGTACTCTTCCATGGGACGCGGAAGCTCATTGTCTGTCACTATGCTGCCATATTTTCACCTGAAAAAAAAATGTCACTGCTGAGCTGAGCGTGGGGCTGTGTCTGAGTACTGGGGAAGCTTGAGGCAGAGGATCACAAGTTCAAGGCTAGCCTGGGCTACTCATCTTCAGTGCTAGCCAGGGCTACCCATCTAGTCCATCATTACACATAGATAATAGAGAGCGACAGCTCCTGTCTGTGTGGAGCCATCTCTGCCTGTCAAGCAAACCTGGATCCAGCAGTCGAGAGGCTGGAAGGGCTACCAGACGCCCCATTGCCTGGACTCCTTGTTTTATACATGTGGAAACTGAGGCCCAGGGTGGAGCATTGGCCTGGCCGAAGACGGCAATCTTGTTAAAGCCAGTCTCTTGCCCAAATGGATGTCAGGCACAAGCCTCTTTAAGTATAGTCCTGCTCTGTGCGTTTAGAGCTGCTGTTGCAAAATGAGTCCCGTTGCAACGTGAAAGCAAAGGGCCTTCCTAATTCATGTAGGAGAACAGGAAAACAATGGGCTTGGTGGTTTCCGGGATCACACTTTTAACTCGATTTTCAAGGTGAAGGGTGGGTTGCACCGGCAGAAAACGTGCTAAGCAAACTTCCCTTCTGATGCAACTAAGCCTTGCTCCTTGCCGTGCTGAAGACCTGAACTTACGCCTGGGGACACAGTTATGAGATCGACACTCAGGCTGAACAGATCTCAGCTTCAAGTTCCAAATAAATGTCCATGGATATGGGCAAGGCCTCAGAGCCTCTTGTCCAAGTGGGGACCACGTCACGGTGCTGAACAGTGGAGACTGTCAGGAAAGGCCTTTGATGGGGGATGTCTTAATGTATGTGTTTCTCTTATTGGCTGACGAATAAAACACTGTTTGGCCAATAGAGGCAGGAAGATAGGCGGGGCTTGGAGATGAGGAGAATTCTGGGAAAGGGGAGGCAGAGAGAGACCGGCAGGAAATGCCATGTAGCCTCCAAGGGAGTAACAGGTCAGGGCATTCTCCTATAAGCCAAGACCACGTGGAAATACATAGATTTATAGAAATGGGTTAATAATTAAGACAGAGCTAGCCAATAAGAAGCCCTAGCCATCGGCCAACAGTTTATAAATTAACATAGCATCTGAGTGTTGATTTGGAGTTGAGAAGGGTGGCGGGAACTGATGGGAGAAGAAACTCCAGCAATAGACGTTCTCTGTACAGACTATGTAGGGTTCTGGATGACTGTATCAGTTACTCTTCAAAGCTAGAAAAGAAAATCAATGAATGAATGAATGAATAAATGAATAAATAAATAAATAAATGGATCTAAAGCTGTTGTGACAGGTGGGGGAGGGTGGGGTAGCTTCAAGAGTATAAAGAAACACAGGCAATGCAGTCAGGGGTCTGTGGTTTTATCAGCTCTGTGTCCCTTCTGTACTTTCTTCAGGGAAAAGTGCTGCTTTTTCTTAAATACGTCCTGCCAGTCCACATGGTTCTGGCAGGGATGCCAGTGAGAGGACCTCCACTTTGACTCAGTGGTGGCCGTATGAACTAAGCCTAGCTGACCTCCGTTCTCCAGTCATATAGGTGATTTGCCTTGAGGACAAGCCTAGCTTCACGAGCCGACCAATCAGAAGTGAGAAGTCTTGGTGTAACTCCACCCCCTCAGTGCCCTTCCCCTGTTCCTCCTACAGAGAGCCTGTGTGCAGGGAAGAAGGAATATGAGTTACTGAAGTAGATTTGCCCTCCAATCAGAATGCTTTTGTGTATGGTATGAAGGCTGGAGCTCAGATCCTTTTGTGTCCCAGGCAAGTGTTCCACCACTGAGCAATATCTTCAGCCCTAACCATAATTTTTGTGAAATAACCTGTGTAACTCAATGAAACTTCGTCCTTTTGCCTCTTAAAAAAGATTTTATCTTTTGTTTTTTAAGTGTGTGTGTGTGTGCCACATGTGTATTTATTTGTAGAGACCAGAAAGGGAGTCAGGTCCCCTGGGTTAGACTTAACCTGACATGTATGCTGGGAACTGAACTCAGGTCTTCTGACAGAGCAGCAAACTCTATTAGCTACATAGCATCTCCCCCCTCTTCCTCTTATCCTTTAGGAGACCCTCTGCGTCCTGCAACAGAACACACTCTGGTTTCTACTGGAATCTGTGCTTCCTGAATTGCAATCAGAGGCATCTTTATGTCTAGCAAATGATTGGATCTCTGATGTTAGGTAACTCCTTTTGACCCAGTGGTTACCACTCAAAGAGACACTACTTCTAATGCTTTAATCTTGATGGAGACGGCAGTCTACTTCCTCTGCACGTTTCCCCCCTTTCTCTTCTGTGTACCTACCTCTTCCAGGAATCTTGGGGTCCTCTTGGCTGACAGCTCGCTGAGCACGTCACACTTTATTGAAGAGCTGGCCACAATAATTACCGGGTCATTAACCGGAGGTTTTGAGAAGACACTTCAAAGCAAGTCTCCCACAACTGCTAAGACAGGCGTGAAAGTCTATGTGGGCAAAGAGGGTCCAGTTTAAAGGAACTTGAGGACAAGAGGGTAAGTGTTGATTAGACTAGGCTAGCAGATAGGGTGACCTTCTAATTAGGGTCCCATGCATTGGAGAGGAGGCCCAGCAGCTTAAAAGGAAGCACACATTGTGCAGACATCACTTCCATGAGGAGGAATATGATCTATTTAGGTCTTCTAATCCCTGGTGCATACCTGCTTTGGCAAAAATAAACCGGTTTCCTACGCCACAGAGTTCACTTAATGACAGTTAACAAGGCAATGCAACTGCAGATCAGGTGCCCATGCGGCTGGCATTGGGGCGGGGCAGACTTTTGTTGTTGAAAATCTTATAGCGAGGAAGGTAACAAATGGCTGTGTCATAAAAGGCTGCCTAATAAATTGCAGCCACAAAAGACAATTACTCCACTGAAACTTTGTTGCTGTGTCCTGACCGCATTTGGCAGGCTTTTGTGTCACGGTGACCAAGAGTCTGAAAAAAAGCAATTTTTGATGAAAGAAGTTTCTGTCCCACCTGGTCCTGCAGCCCTTTAGTCCCAAATAAACACGCAGAGGCGTATGTTAAGTATGAACTGTTTGGCTGATGGCTCAGGCTTCTTACTGTCTAGCTCTCTTAATTACTAACCCCAAACCATTAACCTATGTGTTGCCATGAGGCCGTGGCTTTCCTGTAATGCTCCAGCACGCCACTCCTTTTGGCCGCTACATGGCGTCTCCCTTGCAACCTCTCTAAGCATCCTCTTCCCTGAATTCTCCTCATCTCCTAGCCCCCCCTATACTTCTGCCTGGCTGCCAGTCAATCAGTGTTTTATTCTTTGATTGAATTACTCATTCAACCAAGAAGAGAGACATATAAACAGAAGGACATCCGCCATCAGGATGTCCAAACCATGTCAGAGTGCAGCTTTTCTGAAGTGGCAGGTCTGGGATGCCAGCTGTGTTACCCTAAAGATCCTAATTTCTGAGGTGCGCCCCCTCAAGACCAGACTGAATGTAAGCCAGGCCCAACTTTAGTCTTGTGATCTCCATCTTGTTATCATTGTGCTCCGGCATGGCCAGATCTGGCTGGCAGTTGTGCCACGTTGTCTTGAGTATGAATTGCTAAAATGAAACATTTGTGTAGTATAGCCCTAGACACTCTGGTCTAGCTGCAAGCTTCAGCCTGATTGTCACCCTGGTGCTGGGCACCTAGCTGTACCTGTGGACAGAAAGAGAGGCACTGGGTAGTTCCAATGTGGACAGGGGTTATGGGCAGGAAGTAGGGCTAGGGAGGAAGGTGCCACCAGCTAATTGGGAGAGCTCATAGCGTGGAGCCCTGTCAGTAACTCATGGGTCAATCTGGAGACTTCCAGAGCGCTTCCCTGTGCTGGCCTCGGTTTGTAAAAAGCTAGAGAGTCTACTTCATGTTTAATAGGCAAACCAACATTGGCTGAAGCCATGCTGTCACCCCCAGGAACGGCACATAGATGTCTTGCAAATGGAGCTTCTTAGATGGCAAGGCCCTTTGGAGAATCCCATCCATTTGGCAACCTAAGGGAATACTGCAAACTCGTGTGCTGATCTTAGGGAGCTCATGGGCTTCACACTCTCTAACTTTTGTTATGTTTGTTCCTATGGTAATTCTTAGTTTTGCTTTGCTAGTCATGATTATGCCTGAGTTTAGTGGGAACAAAAGTCTTTACAGAAAAATTAAATTTCACCGATCTGTAACAGAAATCAGTTTCTCCGGTCACCCCTGGCTGTCTTTGCCGTCATTCTGAGTAATCAGGAGAAACTCACTAAGTTAGTGATTATTGCTTATTCAACTCCAAAAAGAGATAAATATGCCCCAAAGATTTTAAGAACTTGAAAATCAGTTTCTAAAAGGATGACATTAAAAATTTATAGAAACACATAAGGAAAAGACGTAGGGCATGGAAGGTCAGACATTTCTCTGGCACCAGGACATGAACACTCAGATATGTTCCCAATATCCAAATGTCAATAAAGGAATCTAAAACTCCCAGGTCCACTAAATGGAAAGTGCATGCAAAAAATTCCAGGAAGAATGGAAGTTTAGTCTCAGTGGTTAAATGGGTATTAATCATTACTATTTTGAGAACTTATAAAGAACAGGATTGTAACTGTAATCCGCATAATAAAGGTGACATACAGATTACTCAGGAACTGGTATACAAATGAAAATGATATCCTAGGCATCACAGTATACTCGGCTGATTTCATATTGTTAGGAACTAATCACAGGGCTCAAACCTCTTTGTAACCGAATGTTTGCTGCCAACTAGGGCACGGCATGAGTAAGATGTACCTAGCTAGACATAAACATTTGGCTTGCACTATAATGATATGGGGTAAAGATCAATGATGTCAAGTGAACCGGAATCAAGAAGAGAAACTAAGATGTTAATGATTCTTGGAAAATGATTGAAGAGAAATGATTTAAAAGTGCGTATGCCTGAATGCATTAGAACTTTTAAATAAAGACAACCTGACTTAGTTGGGGCCTTCAGTTTGAAAGACAACCGGTGGTCAGACTCTTCATCTTTCGATGACCTCACACATCTGTTCTAAGGAACCCTGCTGGAGCTGGCCTCTAGCATAACATTCCTTGTGCATTTCTGGTGTTATTGGGAGCACTCCATGTCTCCTTCCTGCCTCTGGTCCTGACTCCTACCCACTGTCACTGGACACCTCCTCCCTACCACAAATCTCTACTTGGTCCTTTTGTGGTTGCTTTCTCCATCAGGTATCACCACACCTAACTTGGTTCTGGTCCTTTTTTTTTTTTTTTTTTTTTAACATACAAAGCCCCACCAGCTTCAACCTTGGGTAGAGCAAAATTTCCAGACCTGCTTCAGGAGAGCAAAGGACTTAACAAGAATGCTTGTGCCATCATCTGATTAGACTCCTACACGGACACACTATTCCTCATGGTAAAAGCAGATCTCACATCCTATTGCTGACTTGCTGCTCTCACAGCTAGTTTCTTACTCTCAGGGAGCTAGAAGACCTCGTCAATGAAGGCAGCCGCCAGCGACCCAAAGCTCCTAGTTGGAAGTGGAGGGTGGAGAGAGCTGATGAGGCAGAAGGGAAGGGATAACCCGTACTCTATTTCAATGCTATATATGGCTTTGGCATGGAAATCAATAGCCAGATTAGACTCTGCAGGCATAAGCCAATTACATGCATATTTGGGCAAATCATGCGCAAATTGCACATGGGACCCTGCCTGTGATTGCACCTGCTTCATTGCATTTCTTAGGAGCCCAGAAGTAGAGATCACTGGTCAAGGATGGTCAAGGTGGAATCACAGGATGAGAAAGGACTGCGGTGGCTTCTTCACCCCACCTGCGGTCTGGGCGGAATTTGCACATGTGATTTGCGGCCTGCTCTAGGCTAGGTTCAGTGATGGGGACAGAGAAGTTCACTGAGACTCAAGCATGGCAATAGAGAGGACTCATAAGAGCTTGAAAAGACCAAGAGGGTGCCACACACAGAATGCTGTGGGGCATGAGAGTTGGCCACTTACCAGAAAGTCCCTGGAGATAGCAGGCTAGAACTGTATGGAGGGTGAAAAAGAGATGCTAAGTTCAGTGGGGGCAAAAGATGTTTAGAAGCTGGTGGTGATGTGTGAGGGTGTAGTACCAGCTACTGGAGGGTATGAGCACCGGAGGACCACTAATTCAAGGCCTGTCTGGGCTCTTTAGCAAGTTCAAAGCTAGCCCGGGCAACTTAGTGAGAGGCTCTGTCTTAAAATAAATCATCCAAAGAGTGCTGGAAATCTGGCTCAGTGGTACAGCCAAGTGTGAGGCCCTGGCTTCAATCCCTAATACTGCAAAGCAAAATTAGTTATTTTAAAAAGATACTAAGGACTGTCAAACATTGGGCAATTATGATGTGGGCCAGAGGGGCCTTGAGATTCAGGGATGAGAGCAGAGCTGTGATGGGTCAGCTGTGGCAGTGACACCAGGATGTGGGAGGAAGATAGATGGGAAGACAGCTCTGCTGGGGACTCATCTGGATATGTGGACCTGGGGGTTGTCTAAGACAAAGTCTTCAGCTGTCTGTAAGCAGCTGTCTGCAAGGGGCAGAGCTCCAGAAGGGCAGGGGCAGAGTCACGTGGAGGGTGGCCTGGGCCTGAATCCAAGGCGGACACTGTATTCAACCCTCACTCAAAGCCAGGACACAAAGCTTCCTTATTCCTGACACAGTGCTTGTGAACCTGGGGTGGAGCTTAAGCAGCCGCACCAGGTGTTAGCGTTCAGGCATCTGTGCTGGCCTGTCCTTGGGGTTCTGACAGGACTCACCCTCAGCTGCAGCCACTGAGAGCACCGCCTGTGCACATTCACTGTGTTCCCTTTTGAAAGGACCCTGCTTACCTCCCATCTTTTTCTCTCTCTCCCCCATCTGTCCCCCCCCCCAATGCTTCTCTCTCTATCTCCCCTTCTCCTCTTCTGCCTCTCCTGTCCCCAGAGGCTGGTCTCCCTCTTCCCCCGTTCCCATTGGCTTTCCACCAATAAAAACCCCTCCACCCAAGCTCTGTCACAGTGTCTTTCTTGAGCTGCTTTTTAAATTACAGCACCAGGACTCACAAGAAAGCAGGGAGAAGTGTGTTCCTTCAAAGAGTGGCTGAGGTAACAATCGGAAGGTAGTGAGAAGTGTACGGAAAACAGGCCGGGTCACCAGAGTGCCCATTGACCATGTGAAGTTCTTAATTCTCACACCGGTCTAAATTCAGAGACGTTAAATATCTTGGCCACAATTACACAGCTGATACGGCGGTGGTCCCCAGAAGGAACCCAGGAGCTGTTGCTATTCCCAATTTGTAGGTCAGGAAACAGGCGTGGAATGTCACCTGTACAAGAAATGTCAGTATGCAGAGTGCGTAGGATTCAAACCCAGGTCCTTTGGAACTGGTTCCTTCCCCCATTTTAAGCCATAGTTCACAGCTCTGGGCTTTCAAGGGGAGAAATATTTCCTTGAATTGCACGGACTGTTCCAGAAAGTGTGTGGGCTGAGGTCACGGATGCTGGTTTTGATTAGCTGTCAAGATCTGGTGTATGCACACACAAAGCAGGCCACCTTCTGCCTGCTCTGTGAAGGGTGTGGGTTCTGCCAGTTCTGCTGCCCGTGGTTCCTGAAAGGGCAGTTTAGCAAACAATGTAGAGAAGCTGCTTGTGGCAATAAATTACCATGTTTAAAGGGATTATTTTTATACTTCTCTGTGTTCTGGGGCCCTGAACAATCGGGCAAACAAAGTCAGGTTGGGTAGGTGCCTCTGTGTGTGGGCTTGGAAGGCACACACACACATAGCATCGTCTTTAATAAAATGCATGAGACGTAGAATGCGTAGCTACCCTTTAGCACCCACGGCCATGCTGTGGCAAGCCGGAGTCACCTGGAGCTCTCTGCTTTTCATCCAGTGCAGAGTGTCACATATTCTACAGAATGCCTTGGATAAAGCAATGCTGAAGCATGTTATTAGTCTGCTTTCTGTTGCTATAACAAAATATCCAAGGCCAGGCCATCTGCAAGAGACTGAAAATTATTTGACTCATGATTCTGAAAGCTGGGGAGTTTTAAGAACATAGCCTGCATTGATGAGGGCCCTTTCATATGCCATAGGGCATCGGAGGACATTACTTGATGAGACCAGAAATGTGCCAGCTCAGGTCTATTTTCTTATAAAGCCACTAAAACATCTTAGGGGCCCCGCTCTCATATCTAATACATTTTTTTTTTTTTTGCTTTGTTTGATTTGTGTGAAGAGTTTTTTGTTTTGTTTTGTTTTTTGTCTACTTGACATAGCTAGAGTAATCTGAGAAGAATTCCTTCCATCAAGTTGGCCTGTGTAGGCAGCCCTGGGGAACATTTTCTTGATTAAGGGTTGACGAGGGAGGACTCAGCCCATTGTGGGAGGTGCCACCCCTAAGTATATGGTCCTTGGTTGTATCAAACAAACAAACAAATGAGCGCAGGAACAAACAAACCCCGGCTGAGCAGGCCGGTACGCAGCCCTCTCCCATGATCTCTGTGCTAAGTTCCTGCCTCCAGGTTTCTGCCATGCTTGGGGCTCCTGTCTTGGTGATGCCCAGAGACACACAGCAACCTCAGGAGCCTTCCACCCCAGTTCTAGTCTTTTAAGATCTTTCGGTGGCTTCTCCCTTCTATGTCTGTGTACTGTCACTCTGTTACCGTTTTGGAGCGGGGTTTCGTATAGCCCAGGCTAGCCTCAAACCCAGTAAGTAGGATTTAAAAGTAGGATAACTTTGGACTTATGATTCCCCTGTCTCCGCCTCCTGAGCATGTGGGGTTACAGGTATGCAGGACAATGCCCGATTTTATGAGGCCCTAGGGGTGAAACCCCGGGCCGCATGCACTTTAGGCCGTAGTTCTCAGACTGAGCTACATGTCCAGTTCAGTTTGCCCTTTGAACTCATACTCAGAATTATCTATACAGCAGGCATTCAACAAGTTCTTTGGGATGCTCAGGAGGAGGGGAGGGAGGAGGGGCAGCAGGGGATGCTTTGGGTCAGACTAGAGAGGGTCATGGGATAGAGTTGTACACTGACCTCTGGCCACTGACTCGGATGAAATACGATCATATTTAAAGCAATAATTAATCACTACAACTACATCGCAGGTACTGAGATGGCCCAAGGCATCCAGAAATCCCTCCAAACACTTACGGTCAAGGTTATGGGTGTCTCACGCATCCAGAACATTCAGCTAGGAGTAAACAAGCAAAAGTGAAGGAGGCATCTTGCCTTAATACAGCAGCAGAGTGTTCCGGGCACAGTGTCGTCCTAGTAGTGGGTCAGACAGAGGAGCTTTTACTGAGAGCCATGATTTGGGTCTGGCTGTGTTGTTCTGAAAATTGAGAGAAGCTCCAGTTTTAGCTATACTCTTGGCTTCTATGAGCAACACTTGAGAGGTCTCCACATGGACCGCACCCTTCTCTTGGAGATGTCCCTGAACACTCCGTGTCTTTGCACAGCAGCCTTTTAGTGTTGACTGAGGTGGGACTCCGGTGCTCACAAGGAACTGATCAAACCGGAAGCTGCAGGATCTCAGCTTTCTCACTGGGAACATCAGTGAGGGCCTAAGACGATAATCTGTCCCCGCTACCGATGCGTAAGCCAGAAATCAGTCCCCGCTACCGATGCGTAAGCCAAAAACACTCAGACAGCCTGAGTGCCACAGTGCAGAGTTTCAGGGCACCACCTCTCTCTCTCTCAGTGCCGTGGACCAAGAATCGGGAGAATGGCTTTTCATTCTAGCTCAGCGTCTCTCATGATGCCACAGTGAAGGAAGGGGTCAGCCGGGACTGAGGACACCCGAGGCTTTGCTCGTAGACACACATCTGTATAGAGCACTGGGTCACTCGCCATGCCCACCCACGTGGACGATCTGTAATAATGCTTGAGCCCCCCCCCCCCACGCTTGGTATTATTCTTTCCTTACAGTGAAGAATCTAGAGACCAAGGAGCTTCCGAGACCTAGGCTCAAAAATCATTCCCTTCAGCATCTGCTCTATTCTGTCGATCGCAGAGGGCAAACTGGATTCAGAATCAGTGGTGATTAATTAATAGGCATGAATAGAAGAGTTAAGACTCCCCGAGGGCCCATTAGCAAGTGTGGCCACCGTAACTCACTGCATTTTCAAACGTTTCAGGCTTTACCGGGATTTCTGATATACTCTAACTCCCAATATTCAGACAAATGCTGAGACCCGGCCTTGCATAATCTTTAGCTCTTCTGTATTTCCGCCCACTTCTCTCCCAGCCTGGCCTGTAACAGCTGGTTAGCTTCCTTAATGCGGTCTGTATTTGCCTTATCAAAGTCTTCCCTCCATACATGCTCTTGCTAATCTAGAATGTTCTTCTCTTACCTTTTATCTGGTTTTCTATTCTCCTGGGAGTTCTGCCACAGATACTGGAGGCTTTCTCTAGCCTCTTTGAAAGCTCCCATAGTTCCCTGCATTTCTGTCTCCAAAGAACAAACAAGACCAACTAAACAAAACCCACCATGTCTCTGTCTGATTGGCCTGTCCAATCAGAGAGCTCCATTGGTGTGAGCCAATCTCCAGGCTGTTCTATGTGTCCTTGGTCCGAATGTTTTCAATGGGATGCAGCAACAAGCAAAGCGGGCATCACTACCCCTCCCTGCTGCCTTTTAAACATTTATTTATTTTAATTTTATGTGTATGAATATTTGTCTGCATAAACATATACACACCAGGGCCTGACAAGGCCAGAAACTTGAGTTAGAGATGGCTGTGAGCTATGATATGGATGTTTGGAATTGAACTTGGTTCTCTAAGAGCTCTTAACCACTGAGCAGTCTCTCTACCGCTCACCCCTTCCTATCCCATGTTACAGAGGTGGGGAACAGTGAGGCTCCCCCATAGTCAGAGTCAGTTTACTATATAGTCAGCTGCCACACCCCCACCACCCTGTGGATCTTGTAGACTCGTCACCAGGCAAATTTTCCCCAACCTCCTCCACCACAGGCCGCTTTTGTCAAAGCTCCGAGAGCTGCATTCTCTGTCTTCCCGGAATGGACAGGTCAGGTTTCTGGATCCATGACAAAAAAACAAAACAAAACTGTTGGTTAAACTCTCTAAGTTCAGTTGCCTGTGAACCCCCAGGAGATCCAGTACACTGCTAATGTGTTTCAATGAGGCACAGGCAGATACCCAAGCTCTGATCACACCACTGAGGTCCCTCCATGACTCAGATATTGATCTTAATTAAGAAGCAATCTCTACGCAGAACTGGGGGTGGCAGAAGAGTATGGCAGCAACAGGCCTCTGCGAGGGGGGTTGATGATGGTAGTCCTGTTTGTTCAAATTGCCATCATTTTCCGGACCCACTAGAGTGGTCGTGACTCAGTTTTCTTTTTCAGTTGGTAGAATGTATCAGTAAGTCCTTAGTTCAGGTAAAAAAAAAAAAAACCCTCAAACCTAAGAGCCAGATGACTGGCTCGCCCTGTCTCTTTAGCAGCTGTTTGTAATGGGAGTTGAATCAATACCATTGAACCCACAGGCTCCCCAGAGCAGACACAGCCAGATGCCCAGTTCTGAGGCGGGGAAGAGCCAGGAGGTGATACAGAGATGGGCTAGACAGCACTGGGCTGCAAGGCAGTAACCAGGCAACCAGCGCACTCACTCTGAAAAGCAATACAAAAAGCACGCCAGACAGTGGCCACCAAGTCTGAGCAGGAAAGAGATAAACACAGGGAGCACCTGGGAACCAGGGTAACAGATCCAGATCACCAAATGACAACCAAGGAGCCTTGATGTGGGAGCCAGGCTCCAGGCCTCAGAGGAACTTTCCAATGCTTCCATTTAAAGATAAAGCTGTTTGCTTTAAATGTTGTCATTACACTTATTGTGTCTCATGCACACACTCGTGTGGAGGCCAGGACAAACCCAGGAATTGGTTCTCTCCCTCCACCTCGTGGGTCCTGGGGGCTGAACTCAGGCTCATCGGCTCAGCCGCAGGCTGCTTTTCTAGCTGAGCCATCTCAAGGTAAAACTATTTTCATAATCCACAGACAGCACATGAGAATAGCTAACAAAAGAAGCCATCCCCACCATTCTCCTGCTGGGTGGCTCACAGACAAATGAATAAAAGAAGGTTAATAACCACGCTTCTCTGCCTTGGAGCTAAAAGCCTGACCTGCCCCACCTTGGAAAGCTGAGAGATATAAGTAGCTGCAAGGCCTATGGAAGAGGCCTTCAGATTTTCAGCCACCAGGGAGATGAAAATGAAAGCTTAAATGAAATTTCGTTCCATGCCCTTAGGATGGCTAAAATCAGAATTATGGCAAAGCTACCGCTGACTGGAACACAGCACACAGGGCACAGGCATCTCGGGGAATGGGTGGTTTCTTGTGAAATTAAACATGCACACACATTCACTTTGGTCCAGTAGTTTTGCTCTGAGGATTATACCAAAGCTATAGTGAAGGCAATCCCTCTGAATGGCGCTCATGGGGCTCCTCAGAGATAAAGAAGAGTCTATATTCGCTTGTACGCCATCAGGGATGATCAAAAGTTGAGGGATGGTGACAGGGACTCGAATGTGGTGGAGGATGAGGCTGAAATTTTTCTATAGTATATTTTGGCCAATGCTCCAGGGTGTAAATATTTGTCAAAAATCCATCAAGCTGGAAACCTAGGATTTGCCCTTTGATGAGTACTACTTACGCCTTCACTTGGAAAAATATTAAGCTATAGAGCTAGGTGTGGTGGCTCATATTTGTAATCTCCACACTAGGGAGGCTGGGACAGGGAGCCAGCAAGTTCATGACCACCCTGGGATGCGTGGCAAGATTCTGCCTTAGCACAACAGTAACAGTAGTCATACAGCAGATTACAAGGTTGCTGGCTGTGTGCCACCTGTGCTCCCAAAGCAGATGTCACAACTTGACTTCCTCATTCTGTGCCTTTGAGCTGCAGCTGGCCTTGAACGCGTATCACGGGTGGGTAGTTCCACGTGATCACCACGGCATGTCAGTGCGACAGGATCCAGAAGCACCACCTCGTACACAAGCCTCCGACTGCGTCTTCTGGATGAGGTCGGTGTGTGGCCCATCCCGTGGAGCAGGCAGGATCCTGTGCTGAGTAAAAAGTAGAAAGAGAGCCAGGCACTACCTCATCTCTCCCCGTGTCACGTTAGGTATCAAGGGCGGCGTCTCCTTCAACCTGTTCCCGTCTCTGTTAGGTGGGGCCAGGGAGAGGTGGAGAGATCCATAGAAATAAAATCTGCTAGAGAAGGGTTTTAAAATAATTAAAAATCCTGCCGCAAAACCCACTTTGAAGGTGTTTCCATCTTGTCAAAGGTGTAATTTCACAGGTGAGTGCAGGTCTTGGCATTGGCTGTCTTGAGTGCTTCTCTAAGTTACTTTAACAGTTTTCCTGTTTCTTCTTTTTTAATGGTGGCGCGGCTCTCCAAGGGGCTACACTTGGCTCTTAACCTCACGGTGTCCACCATTCCTCTACACTTTTCATTTAGTTGCTTGCCTGAGGGGGAGTTTGGGCTTCTGTTCTGTAGCTGACTTCCACTTACACGGATGGCATGCTTATCAACATACGGACATTTTATTTACTCTTCACAACCTTGCTACTATTTGACGTTTTATAGATAGGGAACTGGGGTGCGGGGGCTTTAGGGATCTCATTCCATGTTGCACGACAAGTAAATGTCAGAGGCTCATGGACCAGAATGGATCCCTTCCAGAGGGGACCTCGGGAGCCCCCACAGCGGAAGCTGGCTCTGCTGCCTTCCCGCTGCCAGCAGAATCGCGCAGCTGCCACTTCCAACAGGCCTGCCCCGGCATGCACAGGGTAGAGCAGCCAAGCCAGAGGCCAGGATGTCTGTCTGTTACAGGAGACATTCTGCTGCTGACTCACTGGGTGGCTGTGGAGAGGGGGAGGTGTCCAGGCTCCCACCCACACAGATGGATAGGCAGGAATATGCTACCATCAGGGTCTTATGGCCTTGACTCCTCTGCCTCTGCCTCTGCCTTAGAGGTAATGTGTCGGGTGTTCTATCATGTATTAAAGACAGAGATGAATTTTACTTAATGTAAGTTATATCGAAATAAAATTGATTTTAAAAACTAAACAAGACTGCAGGTGGTATTCTAGGTACTGCCCTACCCCCTACCCCCTTGCAGTGTATTCAATAAACAATACACAAGCAAACAAATACATAAAATCACGACAGATAGTCCTGGGTTCTTGCCCCTTCAAGGTCTGGCTGTCCTTTAAATTTTATTTTTTTTTATTTTATTAGTTTTGTATGTGTATGGGTGATTTGTCTGCTTGTATGTCTGCACCCGTTGTTTGCAATGCTTGCAGAGGTTAGGAGAGGGCACCGGATCCCTTGGCACTGGAGTTGTAGATGGTGATGAGGTTCCATGTGGTTGCTGGGAATCATATCCAGGTCCTCTGGGAGAGCAGTCAGTGCTCTCAACTGCTGAGTCCTGTCTCCAGTACTAGGGCATCTGGGAAGATGGGACAGGTTTTTTTCTACAGCCAAGCATTTGTGAGACCTTTGGCCTGTCTAAAAACTCCACATTCTCTCTGCTGACGTCCTTTTAGTGGATTGTGTCACTCGTCTCTGAAATGTTGATGAACAAAGTGGTGTTTTGTGATAGCTGACCGTGGAGACAAGTGTCTAGGGATGGTCCCAAGTCATCTCTTGGGTTTGTGTAAATTATTAAATAGGTGAACTTGCACTTCCTCAAATGTTCCCTTGCAGATCTCTTCCTGGCCATTGGACTCATGTCGCCTGATGTCCACAGAATGAATGGACTCAAGGCCCTAAGGGAAAACTACCCAGGTGTTATCTTCGGGTCCACCCTTCTCTGGCTCACATTTTCACTAAAGTTGTGAGGCTCAGTGGAGAGAGTCTGAGCCCATCTGCTGGAACAGGGTGGACAGGACCTATCCCGTGAAAGGATAGGCATGAACTATTCCCACCCATACTTAAGCTGGGCCGTTTCCCATCCGTTTCAGAATTCTAAGGGTGTTTGGGATTAAAAACCTGCCTTCCCTTGGGGATCGGTTGGGCTGGAGCCGTTTAAAACCCTGGGTCAGCCAGTGGTTAAAACTCTATGTCTGCCCCTAGATTTTAGAGTTGTGGAAATCAATTCCTTTCTAAAAAAAAAACAAGAGCCTTTATCATGTATAAACAACAACAACAAAGTTGAAGTCGGATGATGTATATATTCACAGTTGGTGGCTGGGGAGACGGCCCATAGAGGAAAGTAGATACCGCTCAGCATGAGGCCTTGAGTCCAGACCCCCAGACCTGTGTATAAACCAGACATGAGGTAGAGATGTGTAACTCCGGTGCTGGGAACATGCAGAATGTACATTCCTAGAATTTGCTGGCCAGGCAGTCCAGCTGTATCCGCAAGTTCCAGGTCAATGAAGAGACTCAATCTCAAAAGCTAGGGGGCATGATTGAATAGGTCACCCGAAGATGGCCTGTGGCCTCCACGTGCGCACGCACACAGATGCACAAGCCACACAAATCAATAAGCAGAGAAAGAAAGGAAAAGAAGGAAGGAAGGAAGAGAAGAAGGAAGGGAGGGAGGGAGGGAAGGGAGGGGAAGGAGGGAGAGGAAGGAGGGAGGGGTGGGGAGGGAGAGAGGGAGTGAGTGAGGGAGGGAGGGAGCGAGGGAGGGAGGAATGGGGAGGGGAGGGAGGGAAGGATGGGGAGGGAAAGAGGGAAGAAGGGAGTGAGAGGAGAGAGGGAGAGAGGGATGGGGAGGGGAGGGGAGGGGAGGGAGGGATGGGGGTGGAGAGAGGGAGGGAGGGAGAGAGGGATGGGGAGGGAGGGGAAGGAGTGAGGGAGGGAGGGATGGGGAGGGGAGGGGAGGGGAAGGGGAGAAGGAGGGAGGGAGGGAATTTTTAAACTGGCTTTCCAGTCTAACTCTCCGGGTCCCAATCTAGTTCTGTGCACACCACTTTCCCTTTCTCCACTCAGCACTTTATTTAACAGGCCCTGGTTAATGAGCATGCCCTTTAATTTTGTTATAAACAATTTGCACAGTAATTATCGTGATGTTTAAGGAAAATATATGCTTGATCAAGACAAAGCTGAACTTCTGGAAAAACCAGGAGGCCTCTCTTGTTGCCTCTTCTGGGTTCATTTTTATTCCCCAGAGAGGCAGCCCCCTTTAGGAGCTCCCAATGTCCCACTGACTGCTCTTCCAGAGGACCTGGATTCAATTCCCAGCAACCACCTGGTAGCTCACAACTCCAGTTCCAGAGGACCCAATACCCTCACACAGATGTAAGTGCAGGCAAAACACCAATGCATGTAAAATAAAAATAAATACATTAATAAAAAAACAGATAAAAACCCAAAAACATGTGGTAATATTTTACTTGTACAAATACAGTTTGTCTGAAGATCAGAGGATAGAGCTTGCCACTAGCTGACCATAGAGGTCTGGAGGTCTGTACAGACAGACAGGAAGTGAGATGGCTGTGTGGAGAGAGGATATAAGTGGGAAGAAATAGGAACTTGTGCTCTTCTGGGAAGCTGATGAGATAAAGGCGGCTTTGGCTTTCTCCTTCTTCTCTCTGATCTCTTATGTAAGTCTGGGTTTTTATTATTTAGAACAATTAAGAACCACAATAGTCTGCCAGGCAGAACTCAGGAGGCAGAGACCGGAGGATATCTATGAGTTCAAGGCACTGGTCTACAAAGCTAGTTCCAGGGCAGCAAAACTTACACGGAGAAAACATGTCTCAAAAAAAAAAAAAAAAATCTCAAAACAAAACAGCAGTCTTCTATGTAAAACCAGTAGGATTACTGCACAACCACCGGATCAAGGAAATACCACATTATTTCCTTGTGCTAAATTATAACCATTTTAGTTTTAAGCCATACTCCATACTTTGTATTATAGTGAATTTTCGGTCCTGGTCATAGTAGACTCTCCATATCTGACTAAATTCCCTGAGTAGGCTTTGGGGCCTCGCCTTCCTGCCCACAGGGGCCCCCTAGCCTGTTTCCCTAACTGTGTATAGATGTTGGACAATTGCAAAGAGGCACTGCTCTGCAATGGCCCACAGCGGCGCCCTGTGGGTGGGTCACAGAGATGAGCCCACTGTGATGTTTTCTGTGGTAAATGGTGTGAGGCGCATGGGCAACCTTGAGGCTCGTTTCCAGTACTCAGGTGGCAGATGTGCCCTGGGAACACAGCTTGTAAAATGAGGTCTATCCTGGCAAGAGCTAGCTCCTCATCCATCCTACTCTGCCCTCTCTCTGCTCACTGCCTGACCAGTCTGCGTCTTCAGCTAGGACATTTCACTGTCCCTTTTACCCTCCCCTGCAAGGGAGTCAGTCACCTGTTCTGTTTAAGAGCAAGCCACAGCTCTCTGCTACGTAGGATCCTTGAATAACAGGAAGAAAACACAAGGGAAAACAGAAGTTGACCTAGCCTTGCTCTTGCAAACCCAGTTATTTAAAAATGGTCTTGATGCATGCCCTAGGCCTGCATCTGTCTTGTACTAGTTAGTTCCAACTTGGAAACGTCTCCAGGGTTCCCATGGTAATCGCTATTTTTACCTGTAATGTTTAGGACTATTGTTCTCTCTGTCCCTTTTTCAAAATTCTCCCCCCCCCTTTCCTAGAGAATGGAATAATGAATTTATCAATGTAAAATTCTCATTACCAAGAAATGAGCATTGTCTGTGTTGATCTCTTACCTCCAGGACATAGATATCAGCAGTAAAGTCTTACCCGATGGAGCACACAGAGCAAGAAGGAAAACAGCTGGATAAGCAAGGGGCAAAGTGCTGAAGCCGGGAAAATCTGGGGGAGGAAAGGGCATCAGGTCTCCACAGGGATCTAGAGCAGCATTTGGGAAGAGGGGATTCCTAGATGAGTAGGTATTTTGTTCTTTGCAAAAAGGAGGCAGAAGTAATGATTCAGAGGGGTGTGGTAGGGCAGGGGAAAACCCTTCCCCTATAAGGCATTTCTTCTTCCTTGCCAGACTCTTACTCTGGGCTACTCTGCTTTCCGTAGACCCCTCATTAGTGAGAATACACTGGTGATACATAATAATGTTTGTGGTAATAAATGTCTGAAGGTCAGACAAGCTCCCAGATCTGTCTTCAGGGTTCTGCGGTTTTACTGTGTCTAGTCACCTTAAGATGTACCCTGTTTGAGATTTTTTTTTCCAAATTTTCTAAAAATGGGGGGCTGGAGAGTGGCTCAGCAGTTAAGAGCACTGGCTGCTCTTCCGAAGGACCTGGGTTCAATTCCCAGCACCCACATGGCAGCTCACAACTCTCTGTAACTCCAGTTCCAGGGGACCTGACACCCTCAGACAGACACACATGCCGGCAACATACCAGTGAACATAAAATTTAAAAAATAATTTTAAAAGCTTTCTAAAAACGAAGATTCATAACTCAAGACGGCAAAAATCCTCGACCTATCATTCCTTTGAATACCTTTTCCCTACCACATATTCAGCCAACAGAACCCAGGTTAATCAGTACCAGACCCTTTTATTCAATACCTGAATTTTCTGAACCAAAGTTTCTACATTTTTTGTCTTCTCTGAGCTAAACTCTAAGTAATCTCTTCAGGTCTGTATTTGAAGTCACTAATTCTATCTTCAACGGTTTCTATTGGCTTTCCAGTTCTTTTAAAAATATTTTAATTTCTGTTCATTTCTAGAAGATTTTTTCAACTCATGAAACAAGTGTTTGTGTGCTTCCTTGCGTTGTGCCCATTTCTTGTTTTATCGGATCCATGGAGTTTCTTCAGCTCTTAGGCTGGATTTCTTTCAGCACACGTTCTTATCGTTATCTTTTGTGTGCACTGTTTCTGTCTCCCTTTCTGTTCAGACTCATGAATTCTCACAGTTTTCCCATTGACTTGACCACCGTGAATGTGTGGCTAGGTTCTGTGACAAGTTTCCTGTTTTAATTGAGAATCTGTGGAGATCACTCCTCCAGTAACGAGGTAAAATACCAAATGGACTGGATGTGGCAATGAACTCCTGTAATCCCGGTGCTCGGGAGGCTGGGCACGAGGGTCACAAATGTAAAGCCAGCTTTGTCTACACTGTGAGGCCTTATTTAAAAATACCAAATGAACAAAACACATCTTTTATTATTTTCAGGTCCTGGAGAGTCTACAGTGTGCCTGGATGTCGGATAGGACCAACAGGGAGAGGGAGGAGGGGAGAATGAGAGAGAGAGATGATGATGATGAGGAGGAGGCAGGAAGACCCATGGACTACACTTCTGAGTCCAGGATGGTTTCCCCCGGAGAGTTTAACTGATGTGTTTAAAGGAGGCGGGCATGGATTCCCAGAGGTCACAGTTATTGAAACCAAGGCCCTGTGGTGTATCTGCATAATCCACTTAGATTGCATGAGCCATCGGAGCCAAACAGCTATATACACCAAGCTTTCCCACAGGAGGGGTCAGCAGAGAGCGCTCATATAAAGCAGATATCATCAAGGAATTGGAGGAGAGGACCCCACCACCATACACACACCATGACAAGCTCTACACACATATTCTGTCTTTCCATGAGGTGTCTTAGTCTTCATCTTGAGCTCAAAGCCCATTGGCTTTCTTGAGGGTGGAAGAATTGACTTCTCTCTCCTTTCCTTTAATTTTTTTCTCCTTTCATCTTTTCTTTTTTTTTGGGGGGGTGGCTTGAGGCATGGTTACTCTGTGTAGCCTGGCTGTTCTAGAATTTACTCTGTAGACCAGGATGGCCTCCAACTCAGTGAGCTGCTTGTTTCTACTTCCTTTTTTTTTTTTTTTTTTTGGGGGGTGGCTTGAGGCATGGTTACTCTGTGTAGCCTGGCTGTTCTAGAATTTACTCTGTAGACCAGGATGGCCTCCAACTCAGTGAGCTGCTTGTTTCTACTTCCTCATCTTTTCTTTTTTTTTGGGGGGGTGGCTTGAGGCATGGTTACTCTGTGTAGCCTGGCTGTTCTAGAATTTACTCTGTAGACCAGGATGGCCTCCAACTCAGTGAGCTGCTTGTTTCTACTTCCTGAGCATTAGAATTAAAGGTGTGCACCACCAAGTCTGTTGAGTTATCCCTCTTATAGATGCCACTGTTCATTAACTCATTGTTCATCATTCTTGGATGCCTTCAGGACAAGTTCTTTGATTTTTTTTTTTGTTTTGTTTTTGTTCTTTTGAGACAGAGTTTCTCTGTGTGACAGTCCTGGCTGTCCTGGAACCTACTTTGTAGACCAGGTTGACCTCGAACTCACAGAGCACAGTAGACACTAAGTAAGGTAGTTCATGGTTCTTTAGGATAAATATTTTTTTCATGCAAGTAGCTTCCAGCATCTTAGGTTTTTGTGGCATTATTTATCCCCCAAATTTCCTAAGATTCAGTTATTGATGCTTTTTGGCAGGGAGATAATTATTTACTCCAATAAATCCAATTTGGAAATATGTGATACATGAGGAGTTGCCACACCTCCTACAGTACCTAGCATAATATACCCCTCAATATTTACTGGGCAAATTAGTACACAGTGAAAAAGGAGATAAAATCCCCTGCCTTGTGGGAGATTCAGTCTTATTCTTCATTGGTAATGTCTGATCAAATCTGAGAACAAAAAGGTTTTAAAGGTCTCTGGAGCAGGTGGACATTGAAAGATCTGGCTGGAGTTCTGCCTGTGTGACAGTGACTAAGTTGAGCAATGTGCTTCTCCAGAATGGAATGGATGTTTCTTGCCTCCCCTCCCCTTCCCTCCCCTCCCCTTCCCTCTCTCCTTCCCCTTCCCCTCCCCTCCCACGGCCCTTGAGCCTCAAATAAACACACGAAGACATATTAATTATGAAACTGTTGGGTGGTGACTAGGGCTTCTTATTGGCTAGCTCTGTCTTAATTATTAACCCATTTATTAATCTAAGTATTTTTTTTTTTCCGAGACAGGGTTTCTCTGTGTAGCTTTGGAGCCTGTCCTGGCACTCACTTTGTAGCCCGGGCTGGCCTTGAACTCACAGCGACCTGTCTGCTTCTGCCTCCTGAGTGCTGGGATTAAAGGCGTGTGCCACCATCGCCTGGTGATCTAAGTATTTTCATGTGATCTTATCTTGCTGGAGAAGGGTCTGGACCACTAACTCCTTTGTTGGGTCACACGGTGACTGCTAAGCATCTTCACAGAGAAGAGAGTGGTGTTTGTCCCTGCTTATATCCTGATTCTGCCCAGCTATGTCATTTCCTGTCTGTCTGTACAGACCTCCAGACCTCTATGGTTAGCTAATGGCAATTTTCTGCTCAGCTACATCACTTCCTGTCTGGCCAATCAGCCAATTAGTATTTTATTCATTAACCAATAAAAAGAACATATTTACAAAAGAACATTCCTCATCACTGCTCTGTTTTCCTCCTTCCTTCCTTCCTTCCCTTGAACAGAGCTTTATTTAGCTAGCTGGCCTTGAACTTGATATGTAGCTGAGGATGACCTTGAACTCCTGATTTTCTTGCCTATCAAAATGCAGAACACTTCTAGCCCATCCTGCCTGGTTATACAACTGTCCACACCAAAATAGGCAGCATGAATTAAATACCAGGAGCTTTGGAAAAGGAAGAACTACCACTGCTGAGGTCACAAACAGAAAGTTGTTTACTAATGAGTGTCCCAGGGCACTAAAGGAGATGGCCTGGCCTTGGACCTCCAGTTTTGCCTAGATGGAAAAGAAAACCTTGAATCTCTGAATTCATCTTTTAGCAACCACTGTTCTGAGCATCACTTTACAGCTTATAAAGCCCCTTCCCGTTATTCCCTAGAGACCTTGTGAAGTTGCTATGATACTCATTGAACAAGAAGACAGCCGCAGGTGGAGAGGCCATAGCTCCATGACTACAGGAAATGTCCTTAGCCAAGGTCAAAGCTAGAACCTGGATATCTGCTGCCAGTCCCTCTGCTGTATCCCAAACTCTTCCGTGACACTGGGACATTCCTTGTGCTTTGAAGACTTACCTTGGCTTCTCGGGAGCCTTACGGAACGCCATAGCCTCCTGCTCACTCATCCGGGTATCCGTTTGTGCTGCTGGTGGTACGTGGGTGCCAGGCTTAGGACACAGACACAGTCTGCTGCATAGCATAAGTCCTAATCAAGAAAAGTACTTTCTTCCCTCCCAGTATAAGTCTTTCTGAAATAATCCTGGCTAAATATATCATGATGCCCTTTGGCAGATCTTGGCAGTATTGCAGGTGATTCACAGACACTCAGTCAAGGCGCCCAGGGGTATGGTCGGTATCGTGTAGTTAAAAATAGCCACCGTGCTGGAAGGTGGTATAGATGGATTGTGTGAGTTCATCTGGCCTCCAATCAGAGTTTTATCAGGAGCTTGGACCCAGCATGGTGTGTCAACGGGTGGGGTTTCCCTAGACCTCCTGGGGATTCTGGTCTCATCATTTCTCATTACTGAATGGTGGAGTCAGCAGTGTCTATCAGACACCCACAGAGTAGACCAGGCAGGAACAGGAGTTTGGGTGTTAATCAGTGGCAAAGACAGCCCTGTCCCTTGTATGTGTTCTGTAGAGGCTCTCTCCTCAGAGGCACGAAAGCAGAGGTAGGGATCTACTGAGGATTGTCCTAAGATTAAGTAATTTGTGACAACCTTTAGAAAAGTGCTTTATGTTAAGTACTTACTACTATCAATTTCCCCCCCTTTCCAATTCATAGGGAAAACTCTCCTAATGGAGAGAATACATTCTGGGGGTCTGGAGGGAGTGAAGAAGAAAAAGCTAGGCAGACATAGTCATTGAGCTGGTTTAGCCTGGAGAGCTAGCTACCTAGGGAACTCAGAAGCACAAAGTGTGTGTTTTAAATTGGTACATATGTATACAGCTGTCTCTTGCTTTAAAGGTGTAATTATGTTATATTTCAGATTACTTTCAGATGATTGTTGTGGTAGTCTGAGTGAGAACATCCCCATAGGTTCATATGTTTGAATACTTGGTCCCTGTTGTGGGATGTGTGTACCCCGAGTGAAGATACATTGCTGTGATTGGTTTAATAAAGACCGGGATGGCCAGCAGCTAGGCAGGAGGTGAAGGCGGGACTTCCAGGCACAGAGAGAAGTAGGAGGACATAACTGAGGTGCGGTGCAGACACCAACAAGACACGGAGGGAGTTGGACACACAGAATGAGAGCCACATGGTGAAGTAAGGCTTTCACTAAAGCAGGTTAATTTCAGTTATAAGAGCTGGCACAAGCCTAAGCTAAGGCCGAGCTTTCATAATTGATAATTCGTCTCCCCGTCATTATTTGTAAGCTGGCAGCCCAGAGGAAAATTCAATTACAGGTCCCCAGTTGGTGGAATTGTTTGGGAAGGTCTAGGAGGTGTGGGCTTGTTGGGGGAGGTGTGTCACTGGGGCGCTGGCTTTGAGGTTTCAAAAGCCCAGGCCTTTACCGGCTTTCGCTTTCTCTGCCTTCTGGTTGTTGTGTCAAGATGTGAGCTCTCAGTTGCTACTTCAGTACCATGCCTGCCTGCTTCCTGCCATGATGGTCATGGACTCTAACCTTCGGAAACTTTAAGCCCACAATATCCTTCCTTCTATAGGTCATGGTGTCTTTCTATATAGCAATAGAAAGGTAGCTAAGACAGTTGTGTCACCAGAGATTTCACCAAGATGCCAGGATCCCATCCTCATGGGATTTGTTTCTTATCTTCTGGCATCTGTGTTCTCCCACGGTCCTCCAGAAGCACCTGCTTCTTTCTCTTGGATTCTACAGGCATAACACCACCAATAGAGCATATGATTTCTTACAAGATGGCAAGATGAGCAAGGTCCTTACAGCATAACGGAAGAGCAAGAGAGTTGCTATAACTCTGAGCAAAATGGTGAAGGTGTACCGCTCTTCCCACCCAAGGAAAGCAAGCTGCTTTCAGTTCTCTGCATCCCATGCTAGAGACAGAGAGAAATGGAGGGGGGAGGGGGGAAGGGAGGGATGATGGTAATTGCCTTTAGACATGGTCCCTCTCCCTCAGAGCTGCTACTGAGGCCTGCCAAAGGAGAAAGGGCTGACCTCTCTTTATCACTTGCGTTTTGTAAGTGTAGGCAGTTCAGACTTTATTGGAAAGAAACGATGTTCTGTGGTCCCCTCAGTGGGAATGATGGTGAATGCACTCCAGTCCACACCCATGAGAGAGAGCTACAGCTGATTCCACACTAGTCATCTACTTTACCAGGGCAAGCACTGACATGTTCCCTAGATATAGCCCAGCATCACAATGCCATTATAAAGAGCACCTTCCTACCATGAGTAACACTGGCATCTCCCGAGAAGAACTGTGCCAAGGGGCATTTGACTGTCTGCCTTGACAAGTGTTGCCAGAGTGTTTACAAATGGCTTCTTGGCCATTTGTATGGATAGTACTAGCATGAATTAGAATTTCCTTGATTCCAATTCCCTCTGTCACAGTAGCTGATGTATAAGAGACCATACATACATGTGCACACATGTGCACACACACACACACACACACTCTCTCTCTCTCTCACACACGCATACATATGCACACATGCAATATCTTATTTATGATGGTGTTGGAGTTATCCTATTGAGTAATCTTTTATCTATACCATTTCTGTCTTACCATTAAATTAAAAAACATTTATTTTGTCATTTATTTTTACACATCAGGTGTCTTGTTTCATCAGATATCTTTGACATTGCAGCGTCATCTTTACTTAGAGGACTTCCCTCAGACACATGCTTGGCAGGGGTGCACTAAGTTAAGTTCCTTCAGTATCCTTCCTGTGTTTCTCAAATACTGGTGGAAAGAACATGCTTCTTCCTTGTCTTAGATGGCCCTCTTTCACCGTGTTAGCTGGAGACAGGCCCCAGCTGTCTCCACACGCTGGCACACTCCAGATCATGTCCACCAGCCATGGCTTTGCCCTTTGTTGTCCTACCACAGTGACTCAAGTCTGGCCTGAGGATGTGAACAATCTTTCCGACCAAGTAAGAGTGCTGATGTGCAACTATATGCTGAGAAGTTATGTATCCCGTGGCCAAATATGTGTTCCTCCTGGCCATCTTCCATGAAGATGGGCATTAAGGTTCTCGGGCAGGGTTCTCCATGCGTTCTGGATAAGAGTGTTCGTTTCTGTCCATGCCATATTCTGTTCATATTTGCTTCAGAACATGGCAAGTTGCTCCGAAGAAATTGGTTGGTTGTAGAATTTCTTGATTCATTTTTAGTTCTGTGCATTGTATGCGTGTCTGGGTATTGTGTGTGTATATGCAGGTGCCTGTGGAAGCCAGAAGAGGGTGTTTGATTACCTGGAGCTGGAATTATAGGTGGTTGTGAGCCTCCCAATGTTAGAGTTGAGAACGAAACTTACGTCCTCTCCAAGAGCAGTGTATGACTTTAGAAGCCGGATTCTCAGCAGGTCTACCCTCTTAACCATTTTTTGCTTCCTTTTCCTTTGCTCCTGACTTTAACTTTGCTTCTTGACCTCCGCCCCCTTCCTCCTCCTCCTCTCTTTCGTGACACATGTGTATCTCCCTTGTGTTTATGAAGTGGATCTCTTTGATGATTGCTTCTTAGGAAATTCCTACCAAAGAAGAAGTTCAAAGTCTTCTTATCTCTCCAAAGAACTGTGCTGCTGTTTACATCCAGTGGGGCTGTAATCAGAGAGTACTAGCCAGCCTAGATTAATGCTCCAAATGCTTCTGTGTGGGTGGGCAAGGCAATTGAAACTAGATGTGCTCGGTCTTTTAGCAGATGTCTAAGTGGTAAAAATGCTGTCAACACATCCAGGCAGAGTTCTGCCAGCTTGTGTTGGAACAACACAATTCTCATGTCTGCAGAGGAAACTCTCACCTTCTCATCAAATCAGATGTCATACTGGAGAAGAGTATTATCAGGAGTAGGAGAACAGGGAAAGAGCAAAAGCAGCAGGTGGCTTTGTGTTAGGTGACAGGCAAGATGATTACCTAATTACAGCACAATTATTCTGCAGGACTTTTGAAAACAGGCCTCTAAATGGGTCTCAGTTTAGGATGTTGTCTTAGTTTGGGTTTTATTGCTGTGAAGAGACACCATGTCCACGGCAACTCTTATGAAGGAGAACATTTAATCGGGACTGGCTTACATTTCAAGAGGTTTATTCCGTTATTGTCATGGTGGGAAGCCACGCAGGAAGGCGTGGTGCTGGAGGGTAGTGGAGCTCTACATCCATATTGGCAGGGAGAGAGAGTTCACTTGGACGTCTGAAACCCGGTAGCCCACCCCCAGCGACACACACACTTCCTCCGGCAAGGCCACACCTCCTAATAGTGCCACTCCCTATGAGCTTATGGGGGCCATTTTCATTCAGACCGCCACAGATGCCTTCAATACTTCTCCATCAACATGGAAGGAACCTTCAGGACCGTCGTTTACAGCTTCCGATCACCTAATGTCATTTCCCTTAAATTGATATTGAGCTTCTTTTAGTTACTGGGAAGGTATCCGTGAGCTCTGTGTAGGTTATCTCACTCTCCAACACAGTGGGCACTGTCTCCGCTTCTCAGACGTCTGGACTGAGCCTCACAGGGAGGCATGATCACAGCCACAGAGGCAGAATTCAAATATGAGGTGAGTAGTACTTCAAAGTCTCTTTCTGGGCTGGAGTGATGGCTGTGATGAAGATCACTTTCTACTTTTCCAGAGGATCCAGGTTCAGTTCTGACCACCTATTTCAGGTAGCACACAATTGTCGGCACCTATGGCTTACACACACACACACACACACACACACACACACACACACACACACACACAATTAACGATGATAAAAAGAAATCTAAACAAATCTCTGTGTAATTGGAGTTTCTGTCTCTTCTCCATTACTTTTTGTCTGGAGCCTGTGGTGGTTAGCTCTTTGTCAACACGACTAGTTAAGAGTCTCCTAGATGACACATTTATGGGCGTGTCTGTGAGGGGCTTCCTTCACACAGAGGTCCAACTGAGGAGAGAAAACCCACCCTGAATAGCATTATTCCATGGACCTGGGTCCCAGGCAGAATAAAAATGACAAAAAAGGGAAGCCAGCTAGAGACAAGCATCCACCTCTCAATTCCTGACTGTGGATGCAGTGTGATTGGCCATCTCACATTTCTGTCACCCCCATGGAGATGGATGCTATCTCCTCAAACCATGAGCTGAAGGAAATTCTCCCTTCCTAAAGCTGTTTTTACCAGATATTTTTGTCATAAACGAAGTACTGAAAATATAGAGCCTTTGGATTCATCTTTTCTAATTATTCATAAAATAACACTATATGCCGAACGAACCATTGTCACTCTCACAGTGCTCAGAGCCCTGATTTAATCAGTATATATGGTATACATGCTTTGAAATGCCACATGTTCAGTTCTCATACGTAACAAAACATTTTTTAATTGTTTGTGGAGATGGAAATGTTAACTATGCAAGTCAATCTTTACATGATGGGTATAATTACATAGATTATACCACACCCCATAAATATACAATTAAAATAACTGTCCAGCGGGATGTGGCGGGTCACATACATATCTGTCCCTCGGCCAGGACCAAGCCTGCCACAAAGGGTTGAGCCATTCCTGTGCTTCCTTAGGCTTTTCTTGCTCACCTGTGTCAATCAGTCAGTATCACCACCTTCTCCCATAGCCACCCAGAGAGGAGGCGCCACACAGATCAGCTTGTTCCAGCGGCTGCCTTGAGCACCTGGAAATGCCAGTCTGCCTTCAGCAAGGATACGGAGATTTATTTCTGTTTTTAATCTTCCTTTCCCACTAGACATGACGTGAACGTTCTCCAATGTAAGTAAATATTCCTTACCAACATGCTGTATTTTATAACTCAATGACATTTGACCCCATGCATGAATTACCATAATTTATTTATCCATCCTCTATAGTTGTACATTTTGTCCTTTCTAGAATTTTGCTTTATTTACAACGAATTGGATTTACAATGGATCTGGGCAACTTTCTGTAGTTCCAGAGCTCCTGTGGGTCAGTAGTAAGTATACGAACATTTGAGAATATTTTGATAAAGTCTGTCGGATTGTTTTTCAGAATGCCCATTTCAGCTGCAATACCAACAAATTTAAGAGTCTAGTTCACTGTACCAATGCCATGATCAACACAGGCTTTGGAAAATATTTTATCAAGCCTGGTGTGGTGGTTCATGCCTATAATCCCAGGACGCAGGAGGCCTACCGTGAGGATTGCTTTGAGTTGCAGGCTAGCCTGAGCTACAGAGACCTTATCTCTAATAGCACATAAAGAAGGAAGGAATCAAAGAAAAGGAGGGAGAAAAATTAAGAGCGGTGGGAAGAAAGAGCTTCATTAATTTTAGCAAGTGGAAGTGTGGTGTATTTTTTCTTCCGTATTTCTTAATCGGTGGGTTAAATACACTCTCGATATTCGTTGTCATTTCTGCATGCTCTGTGACCTGCCTGTTCATGCCTTTCACTTATTTTCTCCATGTTTTTTTTCCTTTTGTACTGTTGACATTTTCTTTTCTTTTTTATTTCTGGGTTGTTCTTTAATAATCACTATAGGGCTGTAGAAATGGCTCAATGGTTACATTGACTGATCTTCAGAGGTCCCAGATTCAGTTCCCAGCATCTACATAGTGGCTTGCAACTATCTGTAACTCCAGTTCTGTTCTGAAGCTCTCTTCTGGCCTCCACAGGCACAAAGCATACAGGTGGTGTGCAGACACACATTTGGGCAAAAACCAAAACAAAACAAAAAACAAAATCCATCCACATAAAACAAATAAATCTTTTCAAAACCAATTATACTTTAATTATAAAAAATCGATTATATTTTAGATGATATATGCAAATTCTTCATCCCACTTTGTCATTTACCTTTGATTTTTGTTTCTAATTTTGAGATCTGAAAGGTAATTTCAAGGGATACTGAAAAACCATAAATGAAAAGAATATTGGGAAATGACGCTCAGCTCTGTGCCCACCAGAGGAGGAGATGGGGTCAGCTGGAATTCCCATCGCTATCCCGACAGCCCTATTCTTCCCCTGTAGTGTCCATGGTCTATCAATAGCCTTAGTGTGGAGGAAAGTGAAGGGGCCGGGCACGGGTGTCATATGCAAGCTCCTTGCTGGCTCTATTCGTCTGAATAATCATGTTACTGTTCTCAATCTCCACTTCAATAGAATGGGGGGCTGCACGAGCCTCTGCCACCGAAGATGTGCCACCAGAATCCCAAAATACTGAAAAGATAAAAGGAGGGTTGCTCTGGCCAGAGGCAGGGGAGGGGCTGGGAGCGCTGTCTCCTTCACTCCCCAGGGTGGGTGCGGGGAGCGGACCAAGGGAAGGTGAGCACACTGTCTGTGCGTTCCCCAGCTTTACTGATCCGTGCAGATGTTTAAGAAGGCTTCAGGGTAGGGGCAGGGCTTCAGCAGGAGAAGTTTGATGATAGTGGGTGGAGAGACTAGTGAGGGCCAGGCAGAGGTTACTTTCTTTCCCGCCCTGCTGGATCATCGCTATAAGGAAGTGCAGCTGGAGACAGATCTCCACACTCCACGCAGGCTTGGTCATGCCTTTACGCGGCCTGGGCGAAGCATGGGGACCATCCCCGGGCCTGATGCCCCCACGTCTACCCCTTTTTGCTTTAATAGTGTTCCTCCTGAATGGGTGCCTGGCCGAGGAGGACCTATCAGACATCGGGTACCACATTAGCTGGGATATTAGTTAGCGCATTCCTCCAAGAGCCTGTCTTAGGTTGCCCCAAACCCATTGGCATCTTAGCCATCATCAGCCAGCTGAGGGGTAGAGGGGTGGATATCGGGCGCCCCACAGGGGAGAGGGTTTCATTTGGGACAGGTCCCAACTCAGATTTGAGCCTCTGATACAACACTTGGACCTGTTGAATCCTGACGGACTCATCTGCTGGATAAACTGGGTGGTTTTATTAAAAATGCAGGGCCTGAATGTGAGGCTAAGAAACTGTGGAGTCCGGTCCATACGGGTCGCCTTGTAGTTCTCGTCTCCTTTTCTCTAGGTCTTATAATTTCTTAATCTTATTTTGAACGCTGCCAGACTTGTTGGCATAGAAGCAACATTTTTCCTGTAAAATCAAGGAGATGCTGGCGATCTCGGCTGTTAGAAGGCCAGTCCCTCTCCTATTTTGGAGGACCATCTCTGCCAATGAATCAATCTGGTTTTGAAGATCCCGAATGGTGGACGCTACAGTGTGCCTGTCATCAATCAATTGTTGGGACAATTCAGTGAACTGGTGTGTTGCTATCCCTAATCCGGTGGGGATCATTTGGAGGGTTCTCTTATCACATCTGGTCCAATAATCAAATGTAGTGATGGGAAGGGGTTCATCCCCTGGAACAAGACTAATATTGGGGAACAGACTTCCCAAGGCACATAGCCCCATCCGGTTAATAGGGAGGCAGCTAAAGGCTTGTTCTCCCCTGCAGACAAATAATGGGGACAAATAATGGAGGTAAAATCAACAGTTATATTGATGCGGCAGTGGGGAGTGTGTATTTGCCCAACGTCTATGTGGGACATGTTTGGAAAAGGGGGCCCCTACAAGCAGAGAGAACCATTAGATAGGTCAATTGTCTGAATGGAGATGGGGGGGGGGACAAGGGGGAGAGCAGGGTACAATTTCCTCTGGAAATGTAGGTCACATTGGTGTTTCCTATAAGAGCCAGGGGCCACGCCTGGCCCGTTTGGAGGCATAGCCAGCCATCCTGCACCATCTCTGGTCTTGAATAATTTAAGAGGGAGAAAGCATGGCATAGGATCCGCCTCAAGGCTGGGATTAAGATCTAGTTCGCCTCAGGTCTCAGGGAGGACCAGGGAGTGGTAATTGAGTTAGGGGTGTAGGCTCTGAATAATAGTATTAATTTTTTCTTGAGTATCAATTTCTCTTGCCTTAACTTGAACTCCTCCTCCCATCTGAATACCCTAAGGGTGTAATGAGATTTCAACATAATTTTTCTCCGGTCCCACTATGGCAGGAGGAAGTGACCTGACCCATCATCCTTTTACCCATGAGGGGTGAGGTACCAAAGCCCCGTATGGCCGTCCAGTATATCTGGGAGTTATGTGTACATTGTTGAGCCATTTCATAGCAAGCTGCATGCATAGTAGGGTAAAAGGCAGAACAAGGGCAGGGTCTGGGTTTACCATCAGCTAGTGGGATGACCCTCGGCTTCTTTGCACAAAACCAGCCTTGAGCAGTATAATATGCAAGCTTGCTGCCACAATCAGTGACTTTAGTAATGGGTCCCTGCACCCAAGCATTTTTACCGCATATGTCCCGCCTTCACATTCATACGTGGTCTTGACGATGTGCTGTCAGGCATCGTGTGGGTTCCCGAAGCCTCTGTCACTGGCATGGGGGAGGGCCATCACCAGTAGCATCAGTGTCTCCTTCATTATTACCAGGGTCTGAATGATAAACAGAAAGGGGGGTTCTCAGGGGTTGGCGATACCCTGGGATTGCGATTATTTGGCACCAATGAGGAGTTGGACCTGGGCATAAACTTAAGATTTCGGCCCGGTAGCTACATGGGTGATTTCTCCCCTGTGGGGAATATTTTGGCCCGGTAGCTACATGGGTGATTTCTCCCCTGTGGGGAAGATGCATCCAAACCCTCTCCCCATTGTTAGGAGTTGGTTGGGTCCCCTCCATTGGAAGGTTGGGGGTCTTTCCATTTGACCAATATATAAGGCTTAACATTCAGTGTGCCCCAATGTTTTTGGAACCTTGATTGATGTTTTTCCTTTTGAAAAATTTAAAATATTTAATGTGAGGAGGGCTCTATATAATTATATATGGGGGCTATCTATTCCCCCTTTTTGTTTTAATAGCTGTTCCTTCAGGCTTTGGTGATGTCTCTCTATTATAGCTTGTCCTTGTGGGTTGTATGGAATACCAGCAGTGTGTGTAATATCCCAGTTTTGAAGGAACATTTGTAAGGCTCGACTCATAAAGCAGGAACCACTGTCTGCCTTAATGTGTTTTGGGTAGCAAAGCATTGGAGGAGGTGATGTTGGGCATGTTTGGCCATTTTGCCTGTGTGGGCTGTTGCCCAACGGGCCCTTGAATAGGTATCTATGGTAACAAAGACATATTTGAGCTACCCAAAAGGGCAAAAATGTGTATTGTCAGGTTGCCAAATAATATTAGGCCCCAGCCCTCAGGGATTAGTTCCCGGGGGCTGCAGAGGTGGCACCTTTAGGTAAGACTGGCATGATTTGCAAATGTGGACTAGCTTTTTTTAAGTCCTTAACGGGGACCTTGGGAAAGGCCCATTGGAGGCCTCTCCAATTGAGATGTGTTAGATGCTGAAGTTGCCCAGCTTGTTAATGCCGCAGGACCTGAAGCTAGTGGGTCTGTAGTGAGATATTTACCTTGTCTGCACCTGTGGCATATACCATGCCCATTGGGGGTGAAGACAGGGTTCCAATCCCTAAGAATTGAACATTTACCTCTTGCAGGGGCCATCTTGGAGACCAAGATTTATTAGTTATGATAGTTACATCAGCCCCCGTGTCCACTAACCTCCAAACAGTCTGTTACTCATTTTAACTATCAATCTAGGCCTATGACTGTTTATAGAGGGTTGCCAAAATATACGTTTCTTGTTTTCTTCTTTCATGTTTGATTGAACTACCATCACTAGTTTGTCATCCAGAGTGGTATGAGTTTTTACAATAGGCACTGGATTTTTTAATCGTCCTGTGGTCCTCCACCATGACTGGGAATGTCCGGACCACTTTTGACATGTGGGCCTTTGAGAGGTCCCCCAAGGACCGATTGTAAAGGGTCTCTCTGGTCGATCTACATTCATTGGTCTGGTGATGGGAGATGCTATTCTGTATATATGTTTCTCATACTGGTTAATTAATAAAGCACTGTGGCCAATAGGAAACAAGATAGGCGGGGCTAGGAGACCAGGAGGAGGAAAGAGGAAGTGGTGAGGAGGAGTCAAGATGGAGACCTGGGAGAAAGAAGATGCCGGCGGCGGCTCCCGGATAAGATGACCACATGGAAATACTTAGATAAGTAGAAATGGGTTAATAATTAAGACATAGCTAGCCCATTAACAATGATAGTCATTGGCCAACAGGATTGTATCAAATACAGAGTCTCTGAGTGTTATTTGGGGCTGGTGCGGCTGTGGGCCCAGGCTAGTGGGTTGGTGGGCCGGCGGGAAAAACCTGCCAGTAACAGTCGAGTGTCGGCCTTTGCCACTCCTTCTACATAACCCAGGAGGCTGAGGCCTTCTGTACAATTCATTCCTGGAAGTGTTATTTCTAGAAATAATTTGCCTACAATTTCTTTTTAGATGTCTTATCCTACCACAGTTAAAACATCTGACATTTTGATGTCTTTTCAAACCTTTAGATATGGCTTCTCCTACCCATGCTTCAGTGTTATTGCCATTATACTCAATGTTGGCTGTATATAGGACCCATTCATCCAAGGATGCTTATTTGATTTTTAAAGTCCAAAGCACTTGTTTGCACTGTGGATTTGCATTCTCATAAGCTAATGATTCTATGAGTATTTGCCTCGAATCTGTGTCTGCTACCTCTAATTGTATTGTTCTAGACAACCTTTCTAGAAATACACTGAAGCTCTCTCTTGGTCCTTGCCTTATTTTGGTATAAGATTCTATCCTCTCCCCTAGTTCATGAACCTTAACCCAAGCATTTAGAGCTGCTATACTGCATAGAGACAAGATATGTTCATCATAGACAGCTTGAGTTTCTGGGTCAGCATAAAGACCCTCACCAATAATTTTATCTTGAGGAGCTTCATAACCTTTCTTTAAGCCCTGTATTTCAAGAAATTTTGCTTCCTCTGTCCATAAAGCCCTCAATTCTAATTGAGAGGAGTTTTCACCGACAGCTGATATTAATTGATCCTAATCCTTAGGGGTTACCTTGTTATTCCTTGCCCATGATTCTATTAATTGCTTCACATATGGTGAGTGAATGCCATAAGAGACTACTGCTTCCTTTATACCTTTTAAATCTTTCATACTTATTGGTTCCACTGATATGCAACAACACCTTTTGGGTGTTTTTTCATTGCTGTTTTTTTTTTTTTTTTTAAATATTAGTACTCTGTTGACATGAGACACTATTGCTCCTGACAGCACCGTGTACTTTCCCAAAAGTATGTGGGACACTGTTGTTGCTCCTTCTGGAGTCCATCCTCTCCTCAGCCATGGCTTCTTGGGCAAATACTGCCCCCACCTTGACCACTGATTTGGACGTGCGGTCCTATGTGCTTGCAGGAGACAAACAGAAGACTGCTGAACCCTGCCAATTCAGGGTAAAACAGCCTTTCTTCCTCCCTGCTTTTGTTGTGGTCTGTCAGGTACTCTAGGCCTTAGCCAAAACTGGCTGTACCAACGCTGCTGTGAGACCTTGGGTCACTGTCCAGGTAGCCTGCTGTATCTGTCCTTGCTGCATCTTTTGGAAGTTGCCCATCCACAATTCCTGTCTACCCTAGTATTGTTATTTTCCTTCTCAGGTCTTGATGAGGTTTAAGATTAAATTATCACAACTATTATTCTCTCTTCCTAGTTAGATATATTAGGTACTAGACTTAAGCTTTCCAGCTTAGGACAACTCTATTGTAAACCCTGTTTCGACTTCACCCTAGGACTAGATAGTTAGTTCTTAAGTTTGTATGTTCTCGATTTTCCTTTTCTTAGAGCACACTTGTTATTCACTATATTATATATAGTTTTTGTATCTAGCCCAAATATTTTCTTTAGACTAAAAGGGGAATTGTAGTGAGATATTCACCTTGTCCGCACCTGTGGCATAGACCACGCCCATTGGGGGTGGAGACAGGGTGGGATGTGACCTGGGGGAACTAAGGCTGATGGAGCTCGGGGAGTTCTCTTGCTTGCAGCACGGGGACAGGAGGACATCTGGAGTCGTCCTTGGGACCAGGAACCTGTTGGTGTTCATCTGTCTATGTTGTAAGTTATTTCTCCCTGAACAAACATCTATTTGGCCTATTTGTTTCTCCTGATCCTTACTAAACACCAATATTGGTCAGCAGCGGCATTCCCCTGCAACAGCGGCCTGGAAAGGCCTTGATGGACATGCAGGTGTTCAATATAAATAGCTTCCCTTCTTTCCTCCATTGTTGTGTGGAGCTGGATCATGAGGACAGATATTGAGTTAGAATCTAGGCATGTATTCCCCCCGGGGGAGGTGTGGAAGTAGGTTAGCCATATACAAGCTATCAGTGAAAAGATTGCATGGGTACGGGGCCATTAGTATCACCATCATCTCCTCGTACTGGGCAGAACCATGGCACGGGAAAAACTTTTGTAAACATGGGCATTTTTCCCCTGCCCTGAAACTTACAAATGATGACCCTTGTTTCCTTCCATCTGTGAAAACATTAATAGCTCTGGGGATTGGTAATAAACTAATTAAGCAGGGGATCTGGAGAGTCAGAGTCAACCTGTGGGAAAGGGGCAGCTGTTTGGTGGGGCCATAATGGCAGTCCAGCAGCCCCAGAAATCCCTCGAGGGCCATGGCCAGGCGGGTGCTGGCCCTGTGTAGCCAGTCCATGTCTGTCAGGTGCAAGGGGAAGACTGTATCATTAGATTCTCTCCCATAATGTCTTAGGGACATAGCCCAGGCCCTGCTTATGAGATCAGCCATTTGGTCTGCCTGGGAATACATCTGGGGCATGCCTCCCAATGCCATGTAAACCCACTCAACAGGATCTCCCTTTTGGGTTAATTCCCCAAGCAGGAGGGGAGCCCCAGAGAACAGCCATAATGATAGAGAATCCCTGGGGGGGGGAAATCCTGGCTAAGACTGACCCTTCCAACGCCTGTTGAAACTTTTGTATAATCTATTGGTGACAGGTTTCAAGAGTGATAAGATCATGGTCCTCCCCCCTCAATAGGTCATATAGGGGTTCTGGCTCTCCTGTACCTAGAGACACCCAGGTTCTGAGCCAATTGATTTCTCCCAGCAACCTTTGTAGCTGGGATAACGTTAAAGGATTTAACACCTGTAGGGTGGGCCTTATTGGGCTAACCCCCCTCTCCATTGTGCATGGCTTACCCAGGATTTTGAAGGGAGGAATTTTCTGAACTTTATTAGGGGACACCCTAAAACCATGGAAGGTAAGGGCATCCAAGACTTCAACAGCGAACTTTTCCAGGGTTTGAGGATGGGTGTGGTCATCCATGTAGACACACAAGAAGGAACCCTCTCTTTGCAAAAGATGCTGACAAGATATTGTTGGCAAAAGGCTGGCCTATTGGCCATGCCCTGGGGCAGAACTCGACACTCACAACGGTCATCCAGGTAGGCATAATAAGTAGAGGGTATGGCGGGTATCCAAGGCCCCCTCAAAGGTGTGCCTACCAGCTCTATTCTTTTGTTGATTTCCCCAAGGTTTTGTAACATTCTCCAAGTCCCAGAGGCCTTTTTGACCACAATACTGGGGTATTCTAGGGGCTCATAGATGGCTGAATATGGCCCAGCTTAATCTACTCATCCAGTAGAGAGTGGAGGGCTGAGAGTTTGGGTCTGGATAAAGGCCCCTGCTCTATCCATATGGGTTTACCCAGGCTCCACCGAATGGCTGGAACAGGAGGAGCAGTGGCCCCTAGCGTTGAGGATGGGTCAGGGTGGGCTTCCTCTGGTTGTGTTTCTCCTGATCATGGTCTCAACCTTTCAACCGAGGGCTCAGGGGGCCCATCATCATCATTGAAAAATGCAAGATGGTCTGTGGTGATACCACGTCCATCTGCCCCCAATAAATCCTGGCCCAGTAGACTTACTGGGCCAGTTAAGCCTTGGACAATGAGGGGCCTGATTTTCCCCTGCTCCCCATCAGGACCCACCTATCTTAGGCTGGTGGCAGTCTCTTTAGACTTGGTATTCCCTCCCACACCCAATCTTGCAGGCCCAGGGAGCAGGTCCCAAGAGGACAGCAGCTGCTCTTCTCTTAATACTGTCCTGTCAGACCAGCTAGTTCAGTTAGTAGAGCATGAGACTCCTAATCTCAGGGTCGTGGATTCGAGCCCCGCGTTGGGCGCCATTTTGTTAAGAGTAGGTTTTCCCTGCTGGCCTGGTCCCACAGTTGCCCCAGCCCCAAATAACACACAGAGGCACTGTATTATATATAAAGCTGTTGGTCAGTTACTAGTTTCTTATTGGCTAACTCTGTCTTAAATATTAACCCATTTCTATTAATCTAAGTATTTCCACCTGGTCTCATCTTACCAGAGAGCGGGCCGGACCTCTGTTCTCTCCAGTCTCTACATGTTGACTCCTCCCTGCTACTTCCTCGAATCCTCCTTGGCTCCTAGTCCCGCCTATCTTGCTTTCCTATTGGCCAGTAGTGCTTTATTCATTAACCAATATGAGAAACATATTTACAGAATGACATCTGCCATCACCAGTATCTACAAAACAGTGGAAACTCTGCCCACCAATAATGACACTCATCTTTGGGCGATACCCCTGTACAATTGGCACCGTCCAGTGTGCAGCAGGCCACCGTCCTCCTCCTTGGCGTAACCGGGCTGGATGTTGCCCTGCCCCTAGTTTAAAGGACCATTTCTTATTGTGAGTCCCTCTAGATCAAACTTAGAGCTGCATCCCACCATCCAACGGTAACCCTTTCTACAATGGGTCAGGCTTTTGGCTAGGGGCTCCTTGAGGACATGTCCTGGGTGACTGCTCCTGAAGCATGTCCCCTGCTGGGCTTCCTTTGTGGGGGGCGCCTCCCTGGGCAGCTAACACATTAGCAATTGCTTGGGTCATCAGGCGGTCTGAACCTGCTGTGCTGTCACCAGAGATTGTGTCTGGTGATGTTGGTTGCCAATATCTTGGGTCTCCCATTGGCTCAGGGAGGTGTCCTTTAAGCCCACACAGGGGCCGGTGGGCCCCATTCATTCCCTCCATGTCTACTAGCTTAACAAATTCATCCCTCATCTGGCCAGGGAGCAACTTTCGGTGGATGCTCTGTTGGGCCCTATCAATGAATTTTGGGAGAGATTCCTCTGGATTTTGTGTCTTCCCGACAATGGGTGACTCCGTGTGCCCTTCCTGCAATTTTGCCAAGGCTTGCCACCCAGCCTGTCAGACTTGATCCCTGCACGGGGCGGTGGCTACTGCATATTGGATCCCCATTGAAAATGCTTCCCCTGTACCAGACAACGTGGCATAGGTAATGGGTATGGCCGGGTTAGCTTGTCGGTTTTGTTCCGCTGACCCGCACTCCTCCTTGTAGCAGGCAACCCATTTGATGAACTGGGTACTGGGAAGGACGGCCTTGGCTAGGTCCATCCAATCCTTGGGAACACAGGGGTTGTAAGCTATTTCCTGAAGGAGGGCCTGGGCCCATCGGGAATTAGGCCCATCTTCCGCTCGCACCTTCTTCAACTCCTTAAGGTCCTTGGATTCCCATGGATGCCATTCAAGAGGCCTGTCAGGATCAGGAGCCACATTAACTGGAAAAGCTCCAGGTACCTCCCCCTCCTTTTTTTTTTTTTTTTTCTTTTCTAGATATGCTTCAGCATATGTTGGCTCTGTCACCCGCTCCCTGTGGTAGCGTAAGGGTCCTGACACTGAAGATACCGCCGGAGGGTGGTATACGGGGAACTGTCTGCCTGGGGCGATTTAGAATCTCCAAGGGTGTGAGGAGGAGGACCGTAGTCTTCCATGCTTCCCCCCCCACCCCCGGGAGGGGGTGGAGTCCCCAAGAACCTTGGTCTTCATTTGTATTCTTTTAGTTGTGGTCGTTTGGGCTTTTTCTTTATTGAAATCAGCCCAGCTTTGCTTCTCTGCTTCCTCTGTGGGGGTGGGAGGGGCCATTGGGGCCGGCACGCATTTTTCCGGTTCCTCTCCCACCTTGGGAGTGGCAGGCGGCTGACCAGAAGGTTGAGTTTCAAGGTCAGCCTTTCCCGCTGGTGCAGAGACAGGTGGGGGTGGTGTGTGTGTGTGTGTGTGTGTGTGTGTGTGTGTGTGTGTGTGTGCGCGCGGCGCGCGCAGGCTGGGTGGAAACTGGGGCAAGTGCTTTTCTCTTTCTACTGACAACCTCCCAATAATCCCCCAGGTTTCCCAAAAGAAGACCCTAGCGGCTGGGACCCAGGGGGCTAAAGCTGTGATGGTGTCCCAGGTTTTTTATTCATTTGCCTCTGTGAGTTCCAGCCCTCTAGATTGAAGCATAAGGCGGAGAGTGTTAAGGGCTGGGTCATGCTTGGTTGAGTTTGCATTACCCATACTTACGGTCTCAGGCACCTGGAGAGTCTGCTTGGTGTTGGTTGTGATTGCCCCATGCTGGGCGCTGGTTGTGTTAATGCTCAGGCCTCTGAATAGTACAAGCAACCTTTGAATTGATGCCTTCTTCTGTCAAAACCCCAACCCTAGGAATGTGTATCTATCCCAGAGCCTAGTGTCTACCACTGAGCTACACTAGGCTTTCACAAAAACTATTGATCACCTATCTGGGGAGTGGAAAATTACAATGTTTAGGGCTGTGGTATAAATCTTGGATCTGCTACTGGAAAACCAAGGGCTTGGATTTTGAACAAGTTTTTATTTCAAGTTCTATGAAAACTGGGGAAATAATCTTACATCTTACAACGTTGCCACACTCCTTTTACTTACTCTAACACATAATAACACTTTATAATATCACATATAGGCTATTTACCACCCTGCTTCATGTGTCTCCCCCAAAAAACGACAGCTCCCAAACCCAGCTACTTTTGTCTGTTTCCTTCCTTGATGTGTGCCTAGCACCTGTTTCCCTGACCATCACAAATCATCACTTGGTAAATATTTGTTAAATGTTGTAGATACCCTTAAAGCAGCCTGAATGGGGTTAGGAACATTGTAAGCATTTAGAAAATGTTAATTGGAGCAATTTTTATGAATTGTTATAGATAATGGCACTGTGATAAAAAGGATCAAATATCAAGCTTGGTGGTATATGTGTGTAATCTTAATGAGGGTGAGGACTCTGTGTGTGTGTGTGTGTATATGTGTGTGTGTGTGTGTGTGTGTGCATGTGTGTGTGTGTGTGTTTTTGTGTGTGGTCAGCCTAGGCTAACATACAGTATGTCAAATAGAGCTGGAGGGGGGATAAAGGCAAAGAAGGGAATGGGGGAGGGGAGTAATGAAGAAAAGAGAGTGAAGAGAGGAAGGGTTAGGAAGGAGAGAGAGAGTGAAAGGTCAGATGCTGTTCCCACTTTGTGAACTTTTTAGTCTGGAAGGGAGATTAATATAAGACGAAGAGCAAAAACTATAAATTGTGGTGAGTGTCCTAAAAGTTTAGGGTGCTATCAAAGGATATGACAGAAAGACATCATTATTTTCAAGGCGTGGGGAGTGTTCAGACCTGGCTTCTCTGTGAGAAAAATGTTTCATTTGAGATCTGACAGGTGAACGGCAGTGAGTCAGGCATGGAGGGATGCGTTCCTGGAATGGGGCTGTGTGTGTTAGGAAGGTCGTAGAGTGTCTGAGATCTGAAGGAAAAGCAGCTGGGCAGAGCTCAGCTGGAGGGTACAGGGCCGCCTCATTCCAGAAGGGTTGAGTCGGCTCAGTGATGGGTCCTGTAGGCCAGCAGAATGATGCAGTGGTGGTCACAGGACTTGGAAAACATTTAGGCCAGGAAAAGCAGAGGCAGCTTCCCAGGCAACGCTGCACAGCCTATGCCAAGCTCCTCTCTCTGTCATTTGTTTTCCTGAGTCTTAGACTGCTTAGGCAAGTTTTTCCTTCTTGGTATTTACTAATCAAGGTACATTTGATCTGGAAACCAAAGGATTTTGAAACAGCCAATAGAAGAATTAACATCACAAGAATGTGCACCTCAAAGAGGACCCTAAGAGAGAGACTTACGTGGTCCCCTGGAGAAGGGGAAAGGGACAAGATCTCCTGAGCAAATTGGGAGCATGAAGGGACGGGAGAGAGAGTTAGGAGAAAGAGAGGGGGAGAAGAGAAGGTGAGAGGCAGGCATGAGGGAGCAGGGAGATTGAGACAGGGAAAGAATAGAAGAAAACAAGAAAAGAGATACCATAATAGAGAGGGCCATTATAGACTTAAGGAGAAATTTGGCACAAGGAAAATGCCCAGGGATCTGTAAGGATGAGCCCAACTAACAATCTAAGCAGCAGTGGAGAGGCTGCCTTTAATGCCTTCCATGATAATGAGAGTGACAGATACCTTACATGAATCCTAGAGCCTTCATCCAGTAGCTGATAGAGGCACCACTCTTGACCTACCTCTGCTGCTCTTATTTAAAGAGTGTGGCACTTTGGCTGGTTTGAGTTTTGGCGAGGGCGGTTGTGAGGCACTGCTTGCTTACACCAGGATGCAGGTGGCAGAGATGACAGAACTGGGAATTGGATGGAATCAAGAGACATCCGGGAGGTAGGATTGACAGGACTTGGTAAAGCCTGAATGCGATGACGAGTGGGCAGCTGAAGGATGACTCTGGGGGCTTCTGCATGGACAACATGGAGGATTACCCGTGTGAGGAAACAGAAGACAGATGTCCTCGGGAATTGCTTCATGTCACAGCATCAGGAGGTCCCTGCGTGAGACTTAAAGTTCAGGGTTCTGACTGAGCAGCCTCGCTGAAGTGGGGGTGGTATGGGCTCTTTGATGACTCAGAGGTAGATTTTCCTCTGTAGACATGTCTGATGATGGATTGGCACATAAATGGCAGAACGGCTCTATTCCCGAGTCTGCATAGCTAACATCACTGCAGGAGCTTCTTCAGCTGTCTCCTCTAGATGCTGGGAGCTGGGGGTGGTGGGAGGGTGGTGACATATTTCAGATCACATGGAAACTGTGACATCAGGTTGTTTGGGAGACGTGAGGATCGAGCTGACTAGCTGAGGAAAGTGTGCAGGGAATTTGAATTTCTCTGAAAGATTAAGATGCAAACAGATGGCCGCTACACTGCATACAGAAAGAGGTCCTTGGGGCTGTGAAGATAGCCCGGTTGGTACAGCGTTTGCTGCACAAACTTTGCTGCACAAGCTGTAAAAAGCCACAAGTGGTGCTAGGGAGGCAGACACAGTAGATGCTTGGGGCTTGCTGGCTGCTTTGTGGAGCCCCAGGACTCAGCGAGAACCCTTGTCTTAAAAAGCACAAGGCTGATGGCTCCTGAAGAACTCTGCCTCTACAGGCAAGCACATAGAAATGACTCTCTCTACCCCAGCTCCCGCTCTGTGCACACTCTACAACCACCTGTTAGCTTGGGAATCAAACCTAAAGCGTGGAGATTTAATCAGTAACTGTCAGCTCCTGTCCTTTATACCCTTCCCCACTTAGGACATTTTTTTAAAAAGGAAAACCAAATATGCACTCCTAGATAACCACATGGGGCACTCCACTTTTAAACAGCCTGTTTGCTTCATGTCTACAACCTCTAGTCAGAGGTCCAGTGGCGCCATTCGTCAGGGGCCAGCCTTCCCACTCTGCTTGCCTTTGAGTCTCTGTCAAATGTGGATAGCCACTGCTGACTCTTTTCTATAGCAAGCTCCGAATAAGCAGCATTTCTTGGTTCTCGCTGCGGGGACCGTTTATGCTCCACGTGACCTCTCATTGAAGCTGCCTTCCCGGCGAGGGAGCTGGGAAGCAGGGAATGCAGATGTGGGTTTTGACCCTGCTCTGTTCCTCGGGTTGGTTCCATAGAGGCAATGCAGCCATACGTCACCGTCAGCGTGACACTTCCTAGTGCCACAGGGAAGGCTGAGCCACTTGCCACGGCCCTCTCTAACAAGCCACTGTTTCACATGTGCACACGCACACACTGTCCTAAAGTCACTTGCAAGCCTGGGCTGCTACTCGTGGAAGTACACAGTGTGACTTGCGTGTTTTCAGAGTCCATCCAGGGCTGTCTGGAAAGGGGTCTCAGCCTGGTTTGGTCTCTCTCTGGTTGTGTGGTTTTGAACAAGTCATCTGACTCAGCTTACTTTTCAGCCATGCCCTCTCCCAGATGCAGCTGAACCTCTTCAACTACTTGTTTCTAGGTTCTACCCCAGAATTAATGAATCGGAATCTCTGGTAACGGGCTGGGGATCAGCATGAATAGCCAGCTCCCCGAGTGAGCTTTCTCATCCAAGAGTGAGGAATCAGTCGCTGCGTCATAGGCACTTGAGAGACTACAGGATAAAGACCGGGGATCGCTCCTCATCAGAGCCTTAAGAACAAATGCATTCAAGGCAAAACAGAGTAATGAACACAGAAGCCAAGGATGAGAGCTCCGTGGGAAGAGGGGATGGGATCCATCGAGGGGTTCTGAGAAGCAGGTGCTATAGAGGCAGCTGTCAGTTGAGTCTTAAGGGAGAGGTGGAACCCATTTATCATGTCCACCTGAGAAAAGGGATGGGAAGAGACCACGGACCACAAGGCTGCTGCCTCTGTGTTTTCGGTGTAAAACTCATCTCAGTACTTATTGGCATACACACCCCACAGCTGTTTTACATTCCCGAGTCCAGAGTGGTTGAGTGGTATGATGAATTTGACCTGCAGCTAGCAAGCAGGTCAGCGAGTGTGTCTAGGGTGGCCTCATTCATGCTCAGATCCAACGGAGCAGGACGTGGAAGCTGTCTTGTGAACTGAAGCTCTGTCAGGGGAGATGGGTGGAGGGAGGGAGGCACACCTAGAGGTTTCAACACCCAAGTTAAAAGTTATATGACAGATTAACATGCCATAGCGATGGGGACTTAAGATCCAGAGCCAAATTATCTTGGGCGATCCTTACTCCATTAATCATTCACTGCCCACCTTTGTGTCTGACCTCAGCATTATCCATTGAAATCTTCTAGGATGTATTAACAGACAGGCTAGCTTTCAGCAACTAAAAGAACGTCATCAGACAGAATCCAAGACCTATAGCAGAGATTTTCTCATTTTGCTCTAACCCAACTTGGAATATTCTCTGGGCTGCCAACAATGTCCCAAATAAAAACACAGAGACTTATTAATTATGAATGTTGTAATCCAGGCAAACCTGGCCCCACCTCTCACCCACCTGTAAATGGCAGGTGTATCTACCCTGACTCTTTAAAAGAAAGGCTAAATCCATTTCCACTCTCCCCTTCCCGCTGTTCCCCTGGGGCAGACAGGACTTTTTCTGTCTCCCTCTTCTGTTCTCTGTCTCTGTATCATCTCTGTGTCTCTTTACCTCTTTTCTCATTCCTCCCCCCCTCCCTTTCCTTTCTAATAAAACTTCTCACTTACGCTCTGTCTGCCTGGCACGTTTGTCCCCGGCCCACCACGGAATCTGTCAAGGTCCCCTTTTTTTTTTTTTTTTTTTTTTTTATAACATTGGTGCACGTGACTGGGCAGGTTTTCCTGGCATTTCTTCCTGCTTGTGGCAGTCTGAGATATGCCAGGACCCTGTAACCTTCAACTTGGTCACTTTTCCAACTAAGGATTTCTGGATTCTTCCACCCAACACCATCATGTCTGCTAAGCCCGCCCCTTCCTTTCTTTCGCCCATGCTTCCATGAGTTAGGACTTGTATCTCGAATGTGGTCTCTCGCTTTTTCGGCCTGGTGAATCCTCCAGAATTGGGTAACTGCTCATCTCTTGGGCTCCGTGAGCCCTGGTCCCTGATTTTATGCTCAAGGGACCACAACATCAGCCTGTGCCTCTCGTATCTGATCCTTCCTTAGTCTCTAGGATCCTGGAGACTACAGGCAGTGTCCCCACTATATTCTCTCGGGGTTTGTCTGTCTGGAGCCCAACTGCCTTATGTATGTTTTCTGGGTGGGATTGTTTGCAGTTTTTGTTTGTTTGTTTTTGAGGCAGTGTTTCATGTATCCCAGGCTGGTCTCAAACTGGCCGGGAACCAAGGACGACCTTGAGTTTCTGATCTCCTGCCTCTACCTCCTGAGTACTGGGATCACAGGAATGTGCTCACCGTGCTCTTGTTTTTGTATGCCTGTTTACTCTGGCCTTGTGGTCTTGCTGCCTAGAGACACTATCCATCCCAAATCGGGCCAATCCTCAGTGACAGCAAGGCACTTCCCCAGCACACCTTTTCTGAGCTAACCAGCTAGTACAGAGGTAATTGCCCTCTGACCCCTTACGCAGACCCACGCAGAACTGGGTGCCAGATGGGGAGAAGCACCCTCCCCCACACATGCCCACTAAGCGCCAAAGCCCATCAGTATTCCCAAAGCTAATGATCTTGTGCTGTCCACCATCCTGCTTACCTTCCTACAGAAGCCCCTCACGTGGCTCCACCCACAGACTTCAGTATTTGCTTTTGACCCAAGGATTTTCTAACTCAGAAGTTAGGCGGCCTGATGAGGACTCATGCAGGCCTTATCGGAGAGGAATGTGGTTTACTGGGCTTCACAGCCCGGGAGGAGTCTGCCCCAGTTTCTGAATAGGCCTGTACCATGGTTGGGGTTATGGAAAGAACCGCGTGAGGTTAGCAGCTCATCTTCCTCCCATGATAATCATTTGAAGGCTCAGGACAGCTGCTCCTTAGGGTCTTGGGAACAGAGGCCAGGCAGACATGTGAGATGGCTAGAGACCTTGCTTCAGGTGGGATTAACAGAGCATAATTGTTGGAGCTAGGGGTTGCACTGACCTGACCTTTGGCTCTATGAATCCTCGCCCCAGACCCTCCATTCTCTCTCAAGGCCTCCTTACATGAGAGCACTTTGTTAAACGCACTCCCTCCCACACATGCACACTGCTCTCCGTGCATTGTGTTCCTGCCACTTAGCACGTCTCCAGGTCTCCTCCCTGGCACTGAAACGGAGGCAAAATAAAATAGGGTGTGAATCTGCTAGGGAGGGGGACATAGGTGCCCACAAGCCACCAGACCACAGACCACAGCAGGCAGCTCTCCTGGCTGTCTGAAAGGGAGATGGGAAGGCTCCTCCCCTACACCATCAGCCTCGCCCATCTCAGGAAAGAGGCTGGTCTTGAGAAGTCCCTTTCCCTCGCCCCTCTCCCTCCCTACACTGACCCCAAGGTAAGATAGGACCCTAACTGGAAGAGAACCCTGTGGCCTCCAAACCAACGCACTTATTTCCCAGGTGCTTGGAACAGCTGGCAGGGAAAGCGCTTCTGGCTGCTCTGGGAGTCAGAGGATTTTCTTCCTCCCACAGAAGCTGCTCTGGTGTCTGTAGCAGATTATTGACTGTGGGTGCTATTCAGGTCCAGAAAACTGGTCTCAGGAGGAGCAAGAGAAGTGACATTAGCAGCCTGGCTCCCCCAACAGTGGCTCTAAGGAGGTAGAGCAGAGAAACCATCCTTCCAACTCTCAGGAAAACGGTCTTGACCGCAGACAGAACACACTTAGTGCAGCCTAAATCATGCCACCGGAACTATGTTAGGAGTCCCCTGAGGATGTTTTTTTGGGTGAGGAAAATGTTATGTCTTGCTTGTAGGGATGGCCATTCAATCATGCACACCCATCAGAGCTCATGAAGCTGTTGCTTGAAAGGCTCAGCCTTACTGTAGATAAAGAACTCTGGCTTTGGTTCTGATATTTGACGATGTTTGGCTAAGCATCCAGGCTACCCTGAAACTCAAGGTATAGCCTGGGATGGCTTTAAATTCATGCTCTCCCTGCCTCAGTCTACTGAATTTTGAGGTTGCAGGTGTGACCAGCTATGTGGGACAAGGATTCCTAATCTTTAACAAAACACAAACTCAGTGTCCTTGGGGCCTCTGTTCTTACCCAGGCCTTGGTAGTTTCTGCATAGTCTCATGGGACCTGTGCTCTGCTTAGACATCCTGAGGTGTCTGAGTCCTTTTTGTTGCTGTTGTTTTGTGTTTTGAGGAGGAACAATTCTTTTTGGATCATACTTTGGGAGAACACTGTCTATCAGACATGGAGAGCATGGCACAGGATAGACTCACAGCTATGGCTGCCTCTGGGTGAATAAAAAAGAGCCAGAACAGGATGTAGGGTAAGGCTACAGAGTCTCTCCATTTCCTCCCACTAAGCCCCACCTCCGAGTGGTCCTGGACCCCCACAGAGCAGCACCCTAAGCTGGGAACCCAGCACCAGTGGGAAATATTGCACATCCAAACATAACATTGTACTCCTGGCCCCATAAATTCACGACCATCTGATAATGCAAAAATACTTTCAGCCCAACTTCAAAAGTTCCTGTACACTTAAATTTCCAACATCGTTCAAAGGTCCAAAGTCTCTTCTGAGACTCAGGACAAATGTTTAGCTGTGAACCTTTGTGAAGTAAAAGAAACCAAAGCAAGTTGTGTACATCTAGCAAGCAATGGTGCAGGGCAAACAATCCCATTCCAAACGGGGACGATGGGGGTTCGCAAGGAAAGATCAGGCCAGACGAGACTGAATCCAACAGGGTGGACACTAACCCAGGAGGGGCCACGCCCAGTGTGGTTATTGAATAAAAAGGGAATAAAAGAGGACATGCGGAGGGGAAGGTTTAATTGTAGATGTGGTGGAGAGTGTGGCCGGAGGCAGGGCCATCTGTGAGAGTCTACAGTGAACATGGCTAGACTGAGCTGGACTATGGGAGGAGAGGAGGGAGGGGAGAGGGAGGGGAGAGGGAGGGGAGAGTCGGGAGATTAGAAGACCAAAAAGACCAGGAGAACAAAGGGTAAAAAAGGCGAAAGGGCCAATATAGCAAATAGTAAATAAATAAATAAATAAATAAATAAATAAATAAATAAATAAATAAAGCTGGGAAGGACAGCCCGGCTCCTGGGCTACAGAGTTCAGGGTAGGGGGCAGGGCACGCCAGCCATACCCTGTAACAGAGTGACTGGGGGATACTGGGAGAAACTGGTGGCCAGGCCACCTTGAATATGTTAAATAGGAACCTCAGTTTACCATCTGTCCTGGGTTTGAGACATAACAGTCATGACACAATTTCTACCCCAGTGGGCTTTGGCACCATTGCCCCTCATGTTCAGTTGTGTAAGGCGCGTGTGACCATTTTCACGAGCTGGCTCCACCCCATGCCTCGTGATTACCCCACAGTTCTGATATTCCTAATATCCTGGTGTCTCCATTGCAACTTGGGCCTCCCATTTGTAGCTGTGTGCACAGCTTACTCCGGGGTTCCACGCAGGGACTCTGAGCCTGCCATGCATGGCCTCGGGGGCTTCCAGGAACCTTGGTGCAAACCTCTATGACATCATAATTCTCGTACTTTTGCATGCATGAACAACTAGCACCATGAAGATGACATCGAGGAAAGCTGGAGCTGTAGCCTGGCCCCCTTGAACAACAGTTGCCATGTCAACTGTGTCCCGTCAATGATTAACGTAGTAAAACACTTCCCTTAGTGGCCCTGCTCAGGAAGGATGCCCGAGAGGTTCTCTTTATTCAAGTACTCTTTTTTTTCATATTAAAAAAAAAATCCGCATGAATCTTTACACTCCAAGTTCTCTCTGGTTGGTGTTTGGTGTGGCCTTCAGGCACCGCGCCCTTTGTGTCTCCCTCCTTATAACATCCATCCTACCTGCAACTTTAACTCTGTTGGTAATTCTTCCCTCTCATACTGACATTTTCATATTGTTCTGCTCCTTCTCATTGTAAAGCTGATGGAGGGCAGTGGCCATTACCAAGCCACAACCCGAACACTGCCCTGCTCAGATTTCCTTCCCGCAAACAGCTTATCCCATTTCTTTTCAGTGAGCCCCCCTCACGGTTTCAGAGCAGAGACAGGATCCTGTCGGACTCTACGACCTAGTGTAGCACAAATGATCTCTAGGTGAAGCCCTGATGATGTCCTTCTGAAGCCTCATCAGCCCAGCCTCCATTGCACACATTCCTGTCAGCATACTGGTCTTCCAAGCTCCCACCAGCATGGTTCATCAAGGTGTGCCTCCATCATCCTAGGAATTCTCTAGTCCACAGCTCTGGACCTTTCTGTGCTTCTCCCATTTCTCCCCACACCAATTCTGAAGGCCTGTAGCATAGTTAGCGAAGGCATGAGCGTTACAAGCCTCACAAAGTCCTTCCCCAGGGGTGAGGATGCTCTTCCAGAGAGCATCCAGAAAACTACGCATTTCAGTGATTCTGCTGCCTGTCAGTCACCCACCCTTCTCTAAGTGACCTCCACCCTCAAATCACTGATTTACTAAAGTAGACTTGGGTGGCATCATTTCTTTGGCCTGTCATTGGTGCCCTACCTGGGGAGGATATATTTGTTCATGTCTCCTCAGGAAGTCACACAACAGAATTGAATGCTGGTTAGCAGCTTCTTTTTCTTTTCTTGCTGATGTCACCCAAGCCTCGTTCATGAGCTCTATCTATGTACTTTTTAAATGAAGAATGGAGAAATAAACACCAGCATGAGACCGTCAACACAGACTTCTCTAAACTCCAAAGGACATTGACAATCGCGATGTGTGAACTGAACCTGGCCAGTGCAGTCAGAATTGTAGGACTTCTGACATCCCAACTCCCATCCTACCTGTGCCTCATAACCGAGGGATACCCATATATGTATATATATATACATACATACATACATATATATAATCAACAGCTCACCAGAGGTAGGACTTTGTATCCTTCATCGTTTTATTTCCTTACAGGAGTCATTGTGGTACTCACACAAGAATTCTCAGTCACTGCTTGCCAGATTAATTATTTCCAAACCTGTTTCTGCTGAGGAAAAGAGCCTGTCAGGCCCGGACACATCTTGGGTCTGGGTAAGAAGTGGGAAGGTTAACTTGGAGCTCAGTGTAGGCCTGGAGACAGTAGCTCACTTTGCAGGAGGTTTCTAAGTGCTCCTGTCCCGTGGCTGTGACTGCCCAGGTCCCAGGTGGAAGAACCTTCTACCTTTCCCTCCCACACGATCTGTCCCAGCACCAGTGTAGCTGGTGAGGCACAAGGCTGTTCCCTCTGCAGGGGAGAGTCGAGAGAGGCAGCCGGTTGTCGCGTTTCAAAGCTTTCCAGAGTTGGTTTGGTGAGAGGACATTTTTAAAGAGCCTCTTCTTGAATGTTTCCCCGAGTAGATGTCTACAACAAAAAGCTGCGATATAGATATGGTCCCTCTGCCTTCCATATATTGTTCCACCCTTGACAGCCCTCTGTCCATTCCATCTGGCCCCATGATTCCCAACAGAGGCAGCAGGGCCAGGCTGTTTGTGGCTCCTGGCAAGGCTGCCTGCTCAGCTGCCATCACAAAATTCCACAAGTGGGGACATAGCTAAGAAATTCTTCCTTTGGCTCTGAAGCTTGCACACTCAGTCAAGGTGCCCCATGCTCTTTAAGGAAGCTGTGGAGAGTGTCTCCTCACTTCTCCCTACCTTCTGGCGGTATCCGGAAGCCCAGGCCTCATATTGAAACTCCAGTTCCTGCCTTCATCAGTTCAAGCCATCTCCTCTGTGTGTACAGATGCTACGTTCAGGTTTAGAGCCCATGCTAATGCGGGATTACTTCATTTTAACTAATTACATATACAGAACCCTGATGGGAGATGTCATTCTGTAAATATGTTTCTCGTACTGGTTAATGAACAAAGCACCATTGGCCAATAGGAAAGCAAGATAGGCGGGGCTAGGAGACAGGGAGGAAAGAGGAAGTAGTGGGGAGGAGTCAACATGGAGAGCCCAGAGAGGTAGAACGCCAGCCACTCTGGCCGGTAAGATGAGCCACGTGGAAATACTTAGAATAGTAGAAATGGGTTAATCATTAAGACAGAGCTAGCCGGTAAGAAACTATTCACTGGCCAACAGCCTTATATCAAATACAGAGTCTCTGCGTGTTCTTTGGGGCTGGCGCGGCGGTGGGACCAGGTGGGCTGGCAGAAAACAACTAGCTACAAAACCCCTATTTCCAAACAAGACCCAAGCAGACCTGAATTAGAGGGAGACCACCATGCTGTTGAGTCTGACACAGTGTGTTGGTTAATTTTATGTCAACCTGATGCAAATTAGAGTCATCTGAGAAGAGAGAGCTCAACTGAGAAAATGCTCCCATCAGGTCATTGTGGTGCTGGAATATGAAGGAAAGGCCAGAGATCAAATTCAGCAGACTCAGCGTCCCTCATAGATGAGATGTGGGCAGTCACTGCACTCTGAAAGGGAAGGCACCTATGGCCCCTGACTCAGGGTTACTACTGCTGTGAAGAGACACCATGGCCACAGCAACTTTTATAAAAGAAACATTTAATTGAGGGGGAGTTTGAACAGTTCAGTCCACTATCATCATGGCGGGGAGCTTGGCGGTCTACAGGCAGACATGGTGCTGAGAGTCCTACATCTTGACTCAGAGGCAACAGGAAGTTGACTGACTCACTGGGTGGAACTCTGAGCATAGGAAATCTCAAAGCCCGCCCCCACAATGACACACTTCCTCCAACAAGGCTATACCCACTCCAACAAAGCTATACCTGGCCACTGGGCTCCAGGGAGCTGATGTCTCCCCAGTTCTGCCAGCTCTGTAGACATTCTTGTCTCTCTCTTTGGAGACACATAGTAGTTGACACCTTTGTGGTTGTCAGTCTCCTAAATGTTATGTTTATTCTGTATCTTTGAGAAAAAAGCGTAGTTATGAAGTAAAATATGTGCTCTCTATATTACATACTCTGAGAATGTTTGCTTTATAAAGTCTGAGAGTGACAGTTCACACTGTGCCAACCACACAGGTATGTTGGGTCCCACAGTGGTGGACACGCTAACATTCCCCACAGCAGAAGGCAGGCTCAATGGGAAGGAGCATCCGCACTCTTGGGAGGTGTGGTGTTTCTTCAGTGTGACCCATCTATAAAATTACGGTGCGAAGTGCATTGCAGAATTACCAGTTGGATATTTTTGTACCTCACTCTCAAACAGAAGCTTTTGAATCAAATAACAGAAGTTGGTGAGATAAAATTGGCCACTTATTGAGACACCCTGGGCCCTCCACCAAGAATTTCTTTGTTAATTAGAAGCTGACAAACCTCCAGCTTCCCCTGGGTTTGGCATTGATCTGGATGGCCTTGTGCAGAGAGGGGTAAGATGCATTGCTGAATGGCCTCTTGTTTTCTCCAGCCCTCTTTCATTGCCTTAGGTTGCTCCATCCTCTGGGAGTCGCCTATGCAATTTCTCAAGCAATTGTTACTTAATTGTGTGTGTCAACAGAAATCTTAGTAAATAAATCTAAACTGATATTTCTGGTAGATATTTTCTATAAAACAGAAGAAAACTGTTTGGGAGCTGTGCAGATTCCCTCACGTGCAGGAATAGGACACAAAGGCTTTTCTGGGTGAATCTGAAGTGTACCGTCGTCCTAACTGTGGGACCATGGCATGTCCAGTCTGCACACTGAGCAGCACATCTTAGAGAGAACATCAAGGCAGTCCATATTCAGGCTACCCCAACTGCCCCCACAATGCCTGTTAGACCTGGTTCCGGTCAGACTCAGCTCATGATGCGAACACCGAGCTGGCTGTAGATCCTCCCGTTTGTGTTCGTCTAGAATGGTCCCAGCCTGCTTGAGAGAAGAGGACCAGTTCCCACAAGTCTTTCTTCACAGAGTCACTTAGATTGTTCCTCTCTTTCACGTACGGCAGGCTCAAGTCTTGTGCCTGCCTCTCTTTCATCTCCATTTTCTTGTTGATGTCTGGAACCTTCTGTCTGTGTGGGAAGAGTAATCCTAGGTCATATGCTGGGAAGTGACCTCAGGTGTAGTTACTGAGTGGATGTGGGGTATGTCACAGAGTCCCATGCTCGATAGAGGTGGGAATCACGATGTCCTTTCCAACATTGCCCCGTGATCCCTTACCCCAGCTGTGGCCCCTCCCTCTCATGACCGCAGAAACATGGAAATGGGCTGTGAGGATGAAGCCCAGCGTCCTCCCCAGACATGGTGCCCAGCTCTCATACCGTTCATCGCTCTTTCCTGCTACTCCTGGAGGGCCCAGGCGGCTCAGGGCGGTCTCTTTTGTTCTCCTTTGATGGAGAGTCTCCTCCAATCTGCATATGCCCACCCACTCTGCCCAGAGCCACGGTCAGTGTCAGATGGTTGGTATCTCTGATGAAGAGCTAGGTCTGTCTGATGAAGAGGGGCTGTCCCTGACAGAAGGCCAGCCTAGAAACCAAAGCGTGCGGCACTGTGGGCAGGCTCAGCATTTGGTGCTGGTTCTTTAAAGAATTTGAAATGAGAAATAGAAAGTAATTTTCTTTAAAAGATTAAGAAAGCTAACCCTGAGCACTTTCTCCTTATGTTCTTAGAGTGGCTTCCCTGAGGTTTTTCTCAATTGTTTTGCTATGACCGTCACTGCCTGCCTCCTCCAATCCGTCCCTAGCACCTGCTGCGTCATCTGGCATGTGATTGTCTCACAACACCAAGGGAAGACAAATGTTGCTCATCTCAGGCCCTTTGAGACTCTAATGACCATACCCCTGACAGCTTAGGCCCATCTCAAAAGACCAAACAAACAAACAAGAATAAACGGCCCTGAGAGGTGGCTCTGTTGGCTTGGGGGCAATCCCAGGGACTTCTGCTACTCTCCTGGGATGCCCATCTCTGCACCTTAAGTTGTGTTATTCATCTCTTGTCATAGCTTAACATTTAAATCCAACATACATGCTCCAAGGAGGCAAAGAGAAGCTGGAGGGGAGATCTGATGTTTTCTGTCACTGGAACATCTGGAAGAGGAGGAAATTAGATTCGAAATAGAGTCTATGGGCAAAAAGAGCTTTCTAGGGATTCTCCTGGCTACCTTGAACATTTTATAGCAGCCAGATATGGTTATTTCCCACCTACCTGTATGTTTTCAATACTTAAATTAGGTACTTACATATAGGTCAAGGGTTTGCCTTGGAAGCATGTAGACTTTAGCTCAGTCTCCCGAACCTTTGTAAAATTTGAGCACGGTGAACACGTACCTGTGGCACTTGGGGAGTTGAGACAGGTGGATCCCCGGGTCTTTCTGGCCAGCCACCCAGCCTACCTGGTGAGCGCCAGGAAAATGAGAAACTTGCATCCTAATTTTTTCTTTCCTATTAGAATAAGATACGTTGACATAAGCAGTGAAAGGAGACAGTGTTTACTTTAGCTCCCAGTTCAAAGATGGAGCCCATCGTGGTGGGGAGGTCAAGGCAGCAGAGGGTTGAAGCAGCTGGTCACGTGGTAATCACACCCAGAGAATGATGAGTTCTTGTGTTCATCTCCTGTTCTTCTTCCATATGGTCCACAGACCCACTGTACCCGCCCAGAGAATGGTCACACACACAGTGGGCAGGACTACCCACTCAATGAACCCAATCAAGATGAATCCCACAGGCATGCCCAGGGGTCCGTTTCCTAGGTGATGATGTTAGATATCACCAACTTCACAATTAAGGTCGAAGAAGAGAAAACCAACGATTAGACATCTATCTATTGATTTTATTTAGCGGTTTACTTAAAATACTGCGTGTGCTGCCTATTTACCAAGCATGACTTCACTTGCAACCTGAATCAGAATGACCTGGAGAAATAGCTGAAATAATGGGCTGTTGCCCTTAACAACCTACCGACTGCCAGCATGCTTCTGGTTTGCTTGCCCGCCTCACCTTGTGGTTTCAGAGTTTATAATTAGAATACAAGCTGGAGCTGTCCTGGCTCTGGTCCACCCATGGTGACATCTCTGTTCCACAGTGTTTATTCCAGAAGGATCCCCATCACCGAGTTAGCTCGCTAGTTAAGGGTGCACACTGCTCTGTAACTCCATCACAGTAATCTAATGCCTCTGGCCTTTTCAAGCACTGGCACTCATATGCACATGTAATTGAAAATAAAATAAATCTTTAAAAATAGATTCGCCATTATACCCTGCCTCAAAACTAAGGAATTATGCCTGACATTGTCTTCTAGCCAGAAAGGGAAGGAGGGAGGGAGGGGGGAAGGAAGCAAGGGAGAGAGAAAATACCTACGTAAGAAACCTGCTGTGAACAAAAAGAAAAATAGAAAATTATGCCACTTTTATTCTGTCCTCTATTTCATTCCTGGCTAAAGGTTGGCAACCCTCACCCCAGCACGCACACACACACACACACACACACACACACACACACACACCGCCTAGTTGTAGCTTTGGGGACTAGGACCCTGTAACACAATGACCGTCACAATCCAGACTCAGTGCTTCATCCGGGCTAAGCATGCACTCCATCAGCTGAGCTGCATCTCCAGACCCCGTTTGGTGTTTTATTATCAGATTATAGGAAGCTTAGCTTTCACCAGCTGGGTGTGCCGTATGGCACAGTCAGAGGAATAAAGGTCTGACTTCTGTCTCAGCTGCTTTATAGTCCTTAGAGAGTCCAACTTAACGAGAATAAAATTCATCTCCTGCCCTGCCGGCTGTATGTGATCTCTGGAGATGCTGGAACATACAGGAAGAGGACAGACAGGGAAATTCTATGATGTGGCTTTCATTGCATTATCCATTGTGTTGCTGCAGCTGTTTGGGGGGGGTCTCCATGCTTCAATAAACTCATTGACTCAAATAATATGATAATAATGGAAAAATAATAGTGATGATGATGATGATGGTAAATAAACAGATTCTAAATGTGTCCCTGTGGGGATATATTTTTTATTATTTACTAAAGCCACTGGAAATCAAAATGCAAAGTACACGTACACACCTTTAATCCCAGGACTGTGGGTTTGGGGGAGGGTAGAGGCAGATGGATCTCTGTTAGTTCGAGGCCACATTGAGCTACACAAAACTGATCCAGTCTAAAAGAGAAACAGCTCCCACAAAGGTGATCCTAGCACTTGGGGCTACACACCTTTAACCCCAGCACGGGGGAGGTGGAGACAGGACTGATATGGCGGGGTGGAGAGAGGAATATAAGGCAGAGGAGACAGGAACTCGGGGATTGCCATCTGAGGCTTGGGGAGAGCAGGGCAGTCTGAGTGAATCTGAGAAGCAGTGAGGTCAGGAGCAGTCTGAGGATCGCCCCTTTGGTCTGAGCATTCATTAGCAGAGGTGAGAATTCTCTAGTGGCTGGCTGCTCTGCTTTTCTGATCTTCAGCTTGAACCCCAATATCTGTCTCTGGGTTTTTATGATTTTATTCTACATGTCCCCACGCAAGTCCTTCTGATGACTATCACCAATCTTACAAATTACTGATTTCTTAGTTTCTTTTAAAAAAAAAAAAGTGTTGACTTATTTGTGTATGGGGCTGGGTAGGTGCATGTTCTTCATGACGTGAATATGGAGTTGTTTCTCTTCTGCCGCTACATGGCTCCTGGAGGTCGGACACAGGGCACGGAGCCTTAGCACTAACTAGCTGTCACAGCTTAAATGAACCCATTTACATGAATTTACATTCTGCCGCATGGCATCACCTCTCTTTCATCTTGTACCTCCTGTTTCCTTTCCGAGTCTCACCGGCGACTCCTCTGACACCATCCTTCTTCTTTCCAGTGGCTTTCGTCTGGTTTTCCCACCTGACCTCATCCTGTCCAGCTATTGGCCAGTCATCTTCCTCTCTAAACAAATCACAGCATATTTCACATACTGTACAGAAGGATTATTGCACAGCAGCAAATTGTTTTCATCTTTTTCTGTTGTTGGGGTATACTAGGCAAACACCCTATGACTGAGCTGCAATCTCAGCGCAAGGGAAAATCCCGATATAAAGAAATTCATATGTTGGCACATATCTGTAATTCTAGCTTTTGGAGGATAGAGGCGGCAGGGTGGTCAAGTGTTCAAGGCAAGCTTTGGATACATAGCTAGTTTAAGACCAGCCTGTGCTATACAGAACCCGGTCTCTAAACAATAAAAACATTACCATCTGGAGTTAGCATACTATGTACCTGGCCCTAGGGACTTTGAGTCCATTGTCTCATTTAATTCTCACAGAGACCCTAAGAATCGGTTGCCATTGCTCTTCCCATTCCTGGGGATAGAGGTGTAGAAGACTATAGGTGGAAAAATTAGCTAAGGCTCAGGCTACTCAGGCTCATCCAGGTCTAACCAGCAGACCCAGAGCTGAGGTTCGGCCACTTGTTGGCCTCTCTCAAGGCATACATCAGAGAAGGTTGTCTATTAACGCTGTGGGGTGGAGGCTTTCAAACCAGCTTCATCTGGGTGCCCAGCCCCTCCAACGGCCTGAATGCCTCGAGATGGGCGTTATTTCACATCCTAAATAATATGTCTTACCTTGAGCTGATTTGTAACCCGTGCTGAATTGTTCTCTTGTCAATCTGTCTCCTCTGAGAACTGCACCATCATGAATTCTGTTCCATTTGCCCAAAAACGAACTTCTTCAAAATATAACGCACAGAAGCAAAACAGCAACTCTAAAGGGTTTTGTTGGGCCGAGACACCAGACAGAGGGGAGCTGAGGGATGGGTTGCTGGTCTATCCTGCCTGCCTCTACCTCCTTGCACCAATTCTCCCTCCTGATGTCTAAATGGACCCCACACCACCCATGACGGGTTGCTGCCCTGCCGCACTGCGAAGTGCACCCCCAGCTCCTGCTTCGGGATGGCAGCATCTTCTTCCTTTAGCTGGAACCCTCCTTTCCCTCGTTCAGGAACCATGCACGCTCTGTAGGGCACCTCTGCTTCTCAAGGCTGTATACTCTTCCTCCTAGAATAGGATGTGCTGACAAGCGTTAGTGCTAAGCTTCCTTTCCTCTAATTCCTGATATTAGGTGGTGATAGCACCTGCCACATTCTGAGGTCAGGTGTTGGACTCGCAGAAGACAGGCGGAGATGTAGGGTTGTTGCTAGCAGTAGGATGTATCTGGGGAGCAGCCATGAGGCGACTTGATGCTTGTCCCACATCTCAAGACATGAGGAGACACAAAAGGCCCAGGCTAATGTGGTGGCGCACACCTGTCACCCATCATCCCAGAACTCAGGAAGCGAAGGCTAGAGGACTTCAGTGCCAATGGATTCTATACCCTGCCTCAAATCTGCAAACATGTAAGTGGGAAAACTCTGTGGACAAATACCTGCTGTCTTCCTTCTCTCTTGAGACGGGCGTTGCTGTGGTGATGGAAGAGGGCTGCGTTGGAGGGGTTTTTATGTCACTGTGTTCTCTAGAGTGTCCAGGTTCTCTAGAGCAACTGAACTTGTAGAAGGAATATATATACATACACATATGTGTACACACACACACACACACACAGACACACACACACACACACACACACACAGACACACACACACACACACACACACACACACACACACTCGGGATTTATTAGAATGACTTACAGGCTGCGAGTCAGTTAATTTAACAATGGCTGACTGAATGGAAAATACAAGAATCTGGTAATTGCTAGATCCACGAGGCTGGATGCCTCATCTGCTCTTCAGAATATGCTGTAATCCAGAAGGAGGAGGAGGAGAAGGAGGAGGAGGAGGAGGAGGCGGAGGAGGAAGAGGAGGAGGAGGAGGGAGAGGAGGAGGAAGAGGAGGAGGAGGAGGAAGAGGAGGAGGAGGCGGAGGAGGAAGAGGAGGAGGAGGAGGAGGAGGGAGAGGAGGAGGAGGAAGAGGAGGAGGAGGAGGAGGAGGAGGAGGAGGAGGAGGAGGAGGAGGAGGAGGAGGAGGAGGAGGAGGAGGAGGAGAAGGAGGCTCTATTGCCAGCAAAGGAATGGACTTGCTAGCAAGGTGAGGACAAACAGGCAACGAGCAAAAGCTTCCTCCCCCGTGTCCTTATATAGGCTTCCAGCAGAAGGTGTGGCCCAGATTAAAGGCAGTTTTGTGGCCTCAAGATCTTTCTGCTTCAGAGACCCAGATTAGAAGTGGATCTATCACCTCAAATGAAGCAACTGCCCAGGTGTGCCCTCTGCTTTTGGACTTTAGTTAATTCCAGATGTCCATAGCACAGTGGTATAATTTATCAACATGAAAATAACTGAGCAGAAGCTGTCTCTTGACATTGGTTGGAACCTACGTAGAAGGATGACAGACGCCGTTGTCCAGACTTCCAGGAGCCAGGTCAGCTTTTGTCACCCTGACATTGCTCAAAGACCTCAAGGAGCCTGTAATGTCTCCATGGAAGGATTATGGATGGCTGGGTTCTGCTGGGAGATGTTATTCTGTATATATGGTTCTCATACTGGTTAATAAAGCTCTGTGGCCAATGAGATAGCAAGATAGGTGGGGCTAGGAGACAAGGAGGAAAGAGGAAGTGGGAAGGAGGAGTCGAGATGTAGACCAGGGAGGAAGGAAGACGCCCACCGCGGCTCCCCGATAAGACAACCACGTGGAAATACTTAGATAAGTAGAAATGGGTTAATAATTAAGGCAGAGCTAGCCCATAAACAATAATGGTAACTGGCCAACAGGATTGTATCAAATACAGAGTCTCAGAGTGTTATTTGGGGCTGGTGCAGCTGTGGGCCCAGACTGGCGGCAACAGGGTTCCTCACTCTCTCTCCCCCTACCCTTTCCTCTTCTCCCCTTTACGGAATGCAACCTATTTTATCGGACTTTTTTCTATCCACCTGTTTGGGATCCTTAGATTCCCGAATTTATTTCCCACCCCTTTCCCAGGCTGAGCTCAAGCTTGACATCTTCCTCCCCACCTCCTCAGTACCTGGGATTGTGAGCATGTTGGTCACTATACCTGGTAAGAATTTTTGATTTTTTAATTTTTATTTATTTATTTATTTATTTTACTGGAGAATGTGACAACATTACTGAACTGGTTGTGGCCCCTTAATATAAACACAGACTATTTTAGCCTGGCTAAAGAACTCAAGCTTCAGACTTCAGTCTGAACAACCTACAGTAGTCGTCTGTCCTTCAGGAGACTCTGAAGCTTAACTCCAGTTCCTGGCTTTGGTAGGTACAGCACTCACATGCACAAACCCACACACATAAAAATATTTTAAAGTCATTCAGAATAATATCAGCTACCACCTTATATAACCCTTATTGGCATTTCTGAGTATTTGTTAATCTCTCTCTGTCTCTTTGTGTGTGTGTGTGTGTGTGTGTGTGTGTGTGTGTGTGTGTGTGTAAGCATCCCGTAGTCTGATATTTTTGGCCAACATACACACATCCTGGGAACAGAATGAATTTCCCAATTGTTTCACAAAGTCCTTCCAAGCACATTAAGGGAAGATATTTGTGTGCCTCCCCTTCTGCAGAGGAGGGTAGTGAGACCCAGGGATGCTGAATAACTTTCCCTGGCCATCAGTTACCGACCAGAATGCTTTCACTGGCACCATACTGTCAGCTGGGTTCCAGTGCCAGCTCTCCTAATAGTGACCCTCTGACCTTAGGTCCTCGGTCTTCCTGTCACAGCTCGTGCACGCTGGAAACCAGGACACGCTGCGATAACCAGAGTGCCTGGTTTGTGCAAAGTGCTGCAGCTGCGTATTTAACAAAGGCAGAGAGGCCTGTCCACACGAATCCGAGTGTAGAAAGGACACTTGTCTTTCATGGTCGTGAACTTGGAGTAGGCAGGAACTGCATGATCTGGTCTCCAGGATCCTCTCTGTAGACCACAGCAAAAGTAGGGCCGTGCCATTGGGGCAACCTGCTAAGTGTGTTGACTACACTCGGCACGACGTGGCCGTTGTCTTCTTGGAGGTACGATTGCCCCAGTAGTCCTGCATGTGATTTGGCCCACTAACTTCTTGCCAAGAGGGGAGGGACTCAGAAGTACCTACCACTCTCTGAGCATTCATAGGGAGTTAATGGTTGCTAGGAGGAGGGTCTCGTGAGGCTCCAATCCTTCCTACAGATGTATACACAATTAACAGTTGTTAAGAACGAACGAGAGGCCTTTTATTTAGTGGTGTAGTTTTGCAAGCTGTCCATGATTCTGTTAGTAACCTTAGTTAAACATATTGATTTACAAAGTTAGACTTCGCTGGAATCATTTCTTCGGTCTGTTGTTGATGCTCTGCCCGGGGTGAATAGGAGCTTATTCTGCCCTCCAGAGAAAATTCACAAGTCAGTATACTCACTCTGGATAGCTGCAGACTGATATTCTTAGGGTCAGCCTGACTGGGCTGGGACAGCACTCATGTTTGGAATCAGAAGTAACACTGTTCTGAAATGTGCATCTGTGTTACCATGGTACCAGTGCTGGTTAGTGTCAGGACAAACGGAACTCCAATCCCCAAGCTCCAAAAGGGAGTCCATATACCCAGAAATGAGCTCAACCGGGACTATAGGAAGGTTTCTGATAAAAGCCAACATCCCTCACGAACTTGTGAAGCTGGTTCCCTTCTGCCGAAAGGAGTCATTGTCCTTACCCTTGGCAGAAGAGACGTATGCTTCATTGACATAAAATACCTGTAGCTGCATATCAAGGCACACATTGGCCTCTAGGCTCCCCAGTATCCCAAGTACCTCTTATATATTTCAAAGCTCACTCCAGCCTTGGAGCCCTCCTCATCTCCCCAGGCTCCCCTCCTCCCAAATACCCATTTGTTCTCTTTATAACATCAAGGTTTCCTCCTGCTCCTGCTATTCTCACTGTCCCCTATCTCTGGTTATTCTTCCCTCAAACCGACACAGCTAGAATCATTTGGGAAGAGAGAACATCAATTGAGAAAATGCCCCCAACAGATTGGTCTGAGAGCTATTTTCTCAGTTAGCGATTGTCATGGAGAGCCCTGTGTGGGTGCTGCCACCCCTAGGTAGGTAGGTGGTCCTGGGGTACTTTAGGAAGCACAGTCTATGATCAAATCATTGGGACCAAGCCAGTGAGGAACACTCCTCCATGGCCTCTGCTCCTGTTTCTTATTTCCAAGTTCATTCCTTGAGTGTCTGTACTGGCTTTCCTTGGTGATGGACTTACAAACTCTAAGGTAAAATAAACCCTTTCCTCCCCAAGGTAATTGTGGTGATTGTGTTTTAGCATAGCAACAGCAACCTTGACTTACGTAGTATTATGTGGAGCATTTTCTTAATTAGTGATTGATGCTGTGGGCGGTGCCATTCCTGGGCAGGCAGTCCTGTGCTGTATAAGAAAACAAACGGAGACACCCGTGAGGAGTGAGCCAGTGAGCAGTACCCCTTCGTGGTCTCTGCTTCAGTTCCTGCTTTGGTTTCTTTCAATGATGACTCTGATAGGAAACGCAAACAAAATAAACTTTCCCTCCACCGAGCTGCTCTGAGTCGTGATTTTATCCCAGCAACAGAAACTTAACTAGATAGTGACTAGATGGTAGGATGTGACCAGCAAGAGAAACCTGATGTCTGTTGTCCCATCCGCAGGAGGAAACTTACAGAGTAATAGGCAAACTCCAGAACAGGAGCCAGGTCCAGCTCCAGCCTCAGGAGGACAAGAAAGATGGGCATCCCCTGTTTATACTCTGGTCTCAAACAGTGCAAGTTCTGGGAAGCAGAGCTTTGTGTGGGTAATGAGCATGCAAAGGCCAGTTGTAGTCCTGAATTACTGCCTGCCATCCTGACAGCCTTGGGCAGGTTGCTATCCTTGGTGCTTAGAAGAGAATGAGCCTAAGGGCAGGGTAGGCTGCCACCTTCAGCTTCTCTTGTTGATCCTAGATGCTTGTATGATGAGAATCCTGTTTTCTTCACGGAGGAATTATAGCAAAGGGAGATGATGTAGAAGGAATTGAAACAGCCAGCCAAGGTAATGTGTCTGCAGACACATTTTGCTTATAAAAAGTAAGTTGTCTTATCAACATCTGTCCTCCCTGAGCCTTCTTCACCTTCCAGGCTGGTGATGGGGTTGGGTGGGCTCCTCTCATGTCAAGAAAGTGCCACTGTTTGGAACAGGCTATTGGTCATATTATTTTGCCAGTGAAGGTGATGACTGTGACCCGGGATCTTCCCAGCATGAGTTGGCTGAAAGATTTACCCAGCTCACCGAATCCACACAGCATGAGTTGGTTCTGCAATGTCTCTCCTCTACATAGGGAAATGAGCCTAGAAAGGCCAGGATCTGAGGCAAGTCAGTATAAGTGGAGTGACACAGCTTCAGACTTAAAACTGGGTGTGTTTAGTTGCAAATCACTCCCTCGGCAATGTTGTAGGACTGTGTCTATCCATGACATATGGAACTCCACCGGCCCGGTTGCAAACTCAGTGTTTTGCATTCATTTTGTTCAAAGTGTCCCTGGGCACTGGAGGTTCAGAATTCGAACTTAATGGAAATGCAGATCTTATGAAGTCACCCAGGGAGGCACTAGGGTACCTCTGATACCTGGAATTCTTCCATGCTACCCAGAGGTAAGAGGCTTCCCATATCTTGTCATCTAGCTAATCAGGTGAAGTCCTGACCCCAAATATAATCCAGTCATATGGTCTAAGAGACTTCAGTGGTAGAACTGTTTACAGAGTGTGGGTGGGTTAGACAAACCCAGAGACCAGCTACAAAATCTCGCTATCCCTGGAAATTCCGGAAAAATTGAAGGGTATTCTCTGAGCTCTGTGAGAGCCAGGACTGTGAGGAAGCACCCCCAAAGGGGCGATGGTCATGGGGCTACTGTGGTGGTCAGAGCAGGGGCCAAACATTGAAGGGCCCCCCCTGGCCTCTCTCCTCCACCCTGGGAACCTCTCCCACTGGTAGGCCTAACCAGAACAGAAGGTACCAAGCCCCCTGGCTGTGTCATCCTCAGGATAGGCCTTCTAGTGCTCAGAGTGTGAGAGAGGAGAGGTAAAGAGCAAGTAATGAGAGCACCCAGGGATGCCTTCCCTCAGGGGAGCTATGTACTTAAACCACATCGATTATTCATTGCTGCTTTCCACAGGCCTGTGCTTAAGTGGCAGCTGGAGAAAATCAAGTTCTCCAGAAGCAACATCCCGGGAAGAATAATGATTAGATACTAAAAGCCAGACTCCATGAAATCCCAATTCTGGAATTAAACATTCACTGGCTCTGGGTACTGGAGAGCTTCCAGAAGGCAGAGGGACAGGCTTTGAGCCCCTCTATGGCGGTTCCAGCTCCAGTATTAGCCCATATTTTCTAAAATGGTCATGGAAATCTTGATGCAATGGAGTGTTATCATTTGCCAAGTACATTTCATACTGTCAAGCAGTTCAAATGTTAGCAAGAGGGTCATTGCTGGCCCTGGGAAGACATGCGACTTCCTGAAATGCCTGAAAGATCATTAATTGGTAATTGTCTAAGCCTGATTCCAAGAGCTTATGAGATCACTGCACAGCAGGAGGCTTTCTGACAAAAAACAAAAGCATACCCTTTCCCCTCTCACAACAGTTAATCCAAACACACCTGTCAGTCACCTGGACAGGAGAAATACTCACTGGTAAATTGTCTGTTCTAGAGACTTTAAACCAGAAAAGCCATTCTACCAAATCCAGCTTGGTGAAACAGTGAGTTTCCTGGAGTCACGTACAGGGGTAAGGATGAGGGTCTACTTACAGAGCCATAGCAGAAATGCTACTTACAAGGGGAGGGGGCGAAGTTACTCAGAGGTAAGTGGGTGACTCAAAGGCAGCTAAACCACCACGTACCATAGGGGAGAGGGTATGAGACACTGGTGTATCAGGAGTGTCATCTTTGGCTCCTGTCTTCATCACTGCTCTACAGGGTTGCTATCATTTCGGCCCTGACAAGAAATTTCAAAAGAAAAGATGTTAAGCCATAAAACTCCTTCTAAGAAGGTAACATTTGGATTTGTGAGACCAGATGCGTTTGCTATGTAAAACCCAGAGAAGCAGGAAGGGCTAAAATTAGATTTGGATGGATGGATGAATGGATAGCACAAAACCAAGACAGTGAGAGTCACTGAGTTAACCTACAGGGTAAAGGGCCAGAGAAGGGGAAAGAAAGTTGGCAAGGGGGGGTTGAGGGAAACTGTGTGGGACTAACCCAGCGTGGCCTTCAGGAGTCTGAGACACAGTAAATGTATGTGTCCTAGAACTTAGGGTATAGAAGCAGAGACAGAGGCAAGCGTTGAGGGAAGCATCGCTACCCTTTGGGTAGTTGCTAGGCTCAGAATGTGAGTGTGCCCTTCCTCCTACTGCCATTTAGCTCACCAGGAGCTCTGGGACTTTTCCAAAGGATGGTAAAGATGACCGAAGGCCACCATCCTAACACACACTCCTTTCAGCCAAAGCTCCTTTCCCAGCCCCCTCTGCTTCCCGCACACTCAAGAACTGTGTTATGCCAGGCCCATGGAGGAGTGAACGAAGATTCATTGCTTTTGGGAATGTTTGCTGTCTCCACAGCAGTTACCTGAAACCCTCTTAGCAAACCTGCCCTAGGAAAATACGTCAATAAACTTTGTAAGGGCAGTGGTGACCAGATTCGGACCCAGAGGCCGGGCTGTGGATACTTAGGGGTAGAATGTGGCTAGCGTTCTTAAGACCCTGAGTTCAGTTCCCAGCATGAAGGTAGCACCCCAGTGGCAATGGATGGAGGAAACTGCTCTGCTCTTGAGAGGGGGAAGGCAAAAGTGTATGGTGCCAAGCGCAGTTCATACTTTGGTGAGGCCCCCTTGAAGGAACAGAACGTAAAAATGGAATAGAATTTTAACTAAAGCTGGGATATGACTGTTGATAAAAACGGAATAGAATTCTAACTAAAGCTGGGATATGACTCTGTTGATATAGTGCCTTCCTGGCATACAGGAGGCCCTGGGTGCCATTATCAGAGAGACCAGGCGTGGTGGCACACACCTGTAATCCCAGCACTGGGACATTGTAGAAGAGGAGGGTTGAGAACCAGAAGTTTAAAGTCATCCTCAGAAACTAGTCACGGTTACATCAGACTCTCAAAACTAAAATTTTAAAAAGGCAAAATTTATAAAAAAAAAAAAACCATAAGAATCTTGCTAGAGTGTATCACACATGAGTGAGCCACAAGTTTATGCTTTATCTAGGTAGATGTGGTTATAGGAAAGCCAGCCACTCATCTCCACATCAGAAATCCTTAGACATCTTAGAGGAGCTTTGGGTGATGAAGCCAAACCAACTTGCTTCATAGGTGCTGGCGAAGTATGATTGACAGCCACATCAGAAGAATCCTCTCATCTCCAAGACCAAGGACTACACGGAAAGAGAGGTAGGCTGGGGTCTTGTGCAAGGCAAGGCAGACAGATGCTGTGATGCTGGTGAACTGGGAGCCTGTATTGACGAAGCAATGGGGTGGGAAATGAGCATGGACCTGCAGGGTAAAACCAGCCTGCTTTTTAGCTCTTCCAGTCTTATTAGAAATTGTACTAGAGAGATCCCCTGCCCTCTCCTCCCTCTGGAGCAACACAGTCAGCTCTTTCCTCCCCCTGATTACCCTCATGTTGTAGCTCAGAAGTGAACTAATCAGAAGGCTGGCATTGCACAAGCTGCTTCAAGTGCAGTTTAGAATGCAGTGTGATGAAGAGGGTTGTCCGGAGGGTGATTGTAATGAAGGCTCTGGATCCAGGGGTGGAGAGTAAGGAAGGTGGGACAGTGCTCACCATCACTGTCCTTACCCACTTCTGCTTACCTGCCACTTGGAGAGCCTGTTTCCTCACCTTTCTCTCTTGCACAGGGGACGCTGTTGCTGCTCTAACAACCCCACATTTAGTGGCCTAAAAACATCACAAGTTAATGTTGCTTGTTTGAGACAGTCTCATATAGCCCAAGCCGGCTTGTACTCGCTACTATGTAGCGATGACACTGACGATCCTCCTGCGTCCATGTGGCCCCTTGAGTGCTGGGAGAACAGGCATGCGCCTTTGCCGTGGGCCACAGGCTCGTTTTCTTAATGCCCTGGGTGTCAGAAGTGAGCTGAGTCTATGGGCTCGAAGCGAGGTGTCAACAGAGCTGTGTGCCAGTCGTTTCCTTGTCTTCTCTAGTGGCTGTTGTCCTGCTTTGGGATCTGTCTTCAAAGTCACCGACAGCCAGACTTTCTTACGGGTCATCCTTGTGACACTAATAACTCTACTGTCACTCTCTTTCCCATTAAGGACTCTTGTGAGTGCATGTGGCCCGAATAATCTTACCTCATTATTTTAAATTCAGCTGGTTAGCCATTTTAGAGCCTTTAGCCAATTATATCAACACACATTTATAGGGGTTATGACATTAGGATGTAGATATGTTAAGGGCCATGTACTGCCTCGTGTGCGTTTGATATTTTCCTGGAGAGAAGCGTGTATGGAAAACTGATTTTTGCACATCGTGCGTGTTTTTGTAAACCAGAGACAAATTAGTCCACTGAGGTGACCTGAGAAAGGTTGTGGCTTGGAGGGAACGACCACTCCTCAACCAAGCCAGGAGCAGAGAATTCTGATCTGTTGACTAAACACTGCTGCTTCTATCCCAGAAAGCGTCAGGGTGCAAGACTGAAAGTTAGGCAGTAAAAAAGCTTCCTGGTTTTAAGATTCTAAGTAAACATCCACCCCTCTTCCTTCTTCCCAGTGGTGATATTTTTTAGGGTTGTTACAGAGTCTGGGCATTGAGAGAACATCGATTAAATCAGGGAGAAACAGTATCAGGTTTAGTCAACACAAGAATAAAATGAGCAAATTCAGGCAGATGTACACGGGTCAGTCCGAATTCGCAGATGGAAGGAGGGAGTTGGAGAGATGCTATCGGAGGGGGAGGATAGGGAAAATAAACTAGAAATGTCAAGTGCTCACATCCTTGCTACCAGGATGCAGAGGCAGCCAAGAACCCGGTGGGTGTTCAACCAAACAGGGTTAAGGTTCGGACTTCCTGCCTCCACTCTGTTCCAGACTGCACTCTGTGTTACCCTGACAACCTCCTCCTTCTGGTACCGACATTCCAGTGAGAAAGGAGGGAAAGCAGGCAGATGAGGAAAGCAGTAATTAGAGGGGGAAGCAGCTGTGTTCTGGCTTGTTTTATCTCGGAGGAAGCTCTGGGGAGGAGCCTGAGCGTTGGGGGCGCAAAGAGCTCTGGGCGTGTGCTGCAGACAGAGCTGTGAGGACGTGAGGGACACACTGGTGATGTTGAGTCTGCCAGCCAACGATGTCAGAAGCATCTCTGGGGGAAGTCTAGGTCCAGCCAGGCAGTATAAATTAAGTCCCAAAGGCTCTGTGTGTCTGATGTCTCTCCTGCTGTGTCTAAGTTAGTCAGGAGGCCCCGAGAACCACAGGCCCAGGAAATGGTAGGTACTGGGTCTTTCATGGATTCAGAGTCAACACATCAGGCCAGGGCTTTGCTGCTGCCTTTTCATCACCAAGAGTGGAGGGCAAGGGGGAATAGGAGAGGCAGAGTGGCAGTTACTACCCTCTTCTCTTTCCAAATCAGGAAGCTGAGATCATGGAAGACTTAAGGTCACAAAACTAAGGTGTTCAGGACTCAATACCAAATCTGATCAGCCCTGAGCATCCTTCGCCAATCTCTTCACTGTGACACACAGCAAGGGTCTTAAAATTCAACCCGCATTAGAATCCCCTGGGAGGCTGATCCTGCACCTACAATTTTTGACTCAGTGGCTCTAGGGTTTAGCCAGATAATTTTCTTTTTCTTCTTTTTTTTGTAGATTAATTTTTACCTTTATTTCATGGGTATGGGTGTTTTGCCTGCATGCATGCCTATGTACTACATGTGTGCTGTGCCATAAGAGGTCAGAAGGGGACGTCTGATCCCTGGGACTGGAGTTACAGCTGGTTGTGCTGACATGTAGGTGCTGGGAACCAAACCAGAGACCTCGGCGTGGGGAGCAGCCAGTGCTCTTAATGGATGAACCATCTCTCCAGCCCCAGGAATCTGCTTTTCGTCTCTGGATAGTATTGATTTTCTGGGACCATACTTTGAAAACTATTTACATAAAGTAAACTATTAATGTTTGGACTTTTTAGTATACTCTTTGTAAAAATGCGTTTATACTGACTGGCTGAAACAAGCTGGAGAATTCCTACTTTTTATCCCTCAGAGTTACTTCAGCCTGAGGAGGCTCAGGCAAAGAAATGTCCCTTTAATTTCTCCACATATGAAGGCTGCACATAGTATTATATTGGAAAAGAAGCCGCCACCTGTATTAGTTACTTTTCTCTTTGAGAAGGGCTTATTTTCAAGGATCCCATAGAAGAAAAGAACCAACTTCCAAAATTGTCCTCTGACCTTCAGCACACACATACGCATATCAAAATACACATACTAATAACAATAAATTATTTTTAAAAGAATTATAAACAATTGAAGTAAAAAGCTGTTAGGATACTGTTTGTTTTTCTATATTTCTGTATCTTAAATAACCATCCATCCATTCATTCATTCATTCATTCATTCATTGAAAGACTTATGCATCATAGGGTTTTATGTATCCAAGGCTGGCCTCATATTTGCTATGTAATTGAGAATGCCCTTGAGCTTTTGAGCCTCCTGCCTCTACCAGCTGAGCTCTGGGATTAGAGGCATGATGGGAGATGTCATTCTGTAAGTATGTTTCTCTTATTGGTTAATGAATAAAACACTGTTGGCCAATAGGAAAGCAAGCTAGGCAGGACTAGGAGACTAGGAGGAAAGAGGGAGGAGTAAGGAGGAGATCCAAGATGGAGGATGGAGAGAGAAGAACGCGGCCCCTCTCTCCGGTAAGATGAGACCATGAGGAAGTACTTAGATTAATAGAAATGGGTTAATATTTAAGACAGGGCTAGCTGATAAGAAACCAGTAACTGGCCAACAGAATTATATCTAATACAGAGTCTCTGTGTGTTACTTGGGGCTGGTGCAGCTATGGGTCCAGGCGGGCTGGCAGAAAAACAACTCCTAACAGAGGCATGTCCCCAACATACTTGGTTTATGCAATTCTAGGCAATCTAAACTCAAATCCTTATGCCTGCATACCATTAAGCCACCTCACCAGCTTCTGCCTTCTAAGTAAATCTGTATTCACGCGTGTCAATTCCCATTTGCTATTTCTCTGGGAGCTGTGGCTGACACTGAACTAGAGCAGTATCCCTAGAGAAAGTTTCATGCAATACAAGCTATGAATGCTAGTAAATCTTCAGCTATTAAAAAATTGTTCCACATAATTGTCAGTTATGCTTGGGAACCCTTCTGTTAAAGAACGCACCCAGAGGTCTCTGTACTGCACAGCTTCCTGCAGTCTGGCTGTGGGTCAGACATCTGGTGCCTTGTTGAAGGTTGTTCGGGGCTTACTGAAAGCTTCCTACCAGTGAGTCTTTCTTCTGTTTTGGAAGCATTGACAGACCTGTTTGGCCTCGCTTTTTGGAGGGCCTGGTTTGTTGAAGATAGAAGTCTCCTTGGGATTCTTTTCATTGGCCTCTTTCATCAGAGCGGTCTTGTGTCTCTCAGGAGACTTCCCATTCTGTGAGCTGGTGCACCGGGCAGCCCTCCCTAGCTCTGTCCGCAGGGAACTTCAACTCCTTGTTACACTTGGGTGCTAGAGGGTGCTGCCAAGATGCTTGTCCTTATGTGAGCATACGTTGGTGCAATTCCTGGGGTCCTCTGCTCAGGACCACTGCCTCTGCCTGCTATAGGTGGAACACAGGTGCCAAGGAGCCCAGGACGCCTCATCTCCCCAAAGCAAAGTTTACTTTGCTGGCTGCATGCTCCTCATCTGCCTAGACTATATTTAAGGAACTTGAAGAATAATCAGCCCAAAGAAGTAGGAAAATATTGAAATCACCTCTTCCAGGGTCCCTTTTCAGATTTCTTCTTCTTCTCCCAGTCCAGAGGGAGATGCATCCTTCCTTTGGATGATGGGAATTCAGTCATCTGCCTCAACCATTAACCCCTTAGCTCCTGAGAACACACATCTAGAGTCTTCCTTCCCGATCCTCAGGACCAGAGATGTTTAACATGAGCTACTCAGACACTGTTGGGTGGGATGATGAATCTGTTCATGCATGAGTAGTTCAATTCACAGAAACGCAGTAGTCTTTGCCTCTAGATTTGCTGAGAAAAGTTAACATATAACCAAGAGGCAAGTGGAGAGGTGTTAATCACTCTTTCAAAAAAAATCTATCTTCCAAGAACTTTGATAACCTTCATTTGAAGAGCAGCTGGTTAATTCCAAATGATTTCAAAGTATTTATTCAAGTAGACTCGGCAGGAACAACCTCTGGCCGGCAGACTTTGTAAGCACTTTGTTTACTGCGTGACTTTGGAAACAATTCACTCCTGTTTTGCATTTAGGCAGGGTCTTGCTGTAGCACTGGCTGCTCTGGAATATGGATTCTTTTGCCTCAGGCCTGAGATTACATGCTTTATTCTCTTTTAAGCTTCACTATTCACTCAGACAGACCTTTGCTCACAGAATGGGTGAGCCGTCAGAGGTCAGGCATCTTGACTCCACTTGTGCATTGCTCAGATGTTACCTCTGACTCTCACAGCAGCTATTTGTTATTCATGGTGTGGTCTGTGCATGGGTGGCTGTCCTCAGCATCCCATGGAAGTCATTTAGAAATGTAGAATCCCAACCAAATACCCAGCCATCTGGTCCCTGGGCTATGCATGCGAATATTCCCATTAGATATAGATGACATGGGGAATGAGCCAAGAGAAAGTTACTGAGTATATGCTCTGTGCAATCTATCATCGCCAATAGGTCAAGGCCTTTGCTACGTCTGCACACTGCACACTTTGGCAGCCCTACTCACAGCCCCATGGTAGCATCAGGGTCTGTGAGTGCTGAGAGTTTATCCAGTGACAGGCACTGCTTCAACTTTTTCCTGTGTCTGCTCTCACTTGATCCTTGAAACAAAGCTCTGCCTGTCTCTTTTGCAGATAAGAAGTTGAGGGTGACAGAGATGAATAGTTGTTCTCAATAGTCCCTGGCATGGGATAAAGGTTCTACAACAGGGAGCTGTCTTTAAGGGGCAGATTATTCTATTTTTAAACAGCCACAAAACAGTCCAGTTGATGATAGACTGCACTGTGTTGATCAACTGATGTCTCTGACTCATTGTGGGCTCTGGAATGGTTATTTCTCTGCCTGAGCACAGCACAGAGTTGGGAAGATAATACCTCATTACCCATCCCATCCAGTAGATCGTTCCTTCTTCTGGCCCATCTTCTCCTCTCCTCCCCCCTTCTTCCTCCTGCTCCTCCTCCTCTTGTCCTCTCCCTCACTTCCTCCTTTCTGTCTTTCTTTTCCTTCTCCTCCTAACATGAAAACTCAGCCTAGTCACTGTTTCTCGTCCAATCCCCTTTGGTTCCAGTAGAAATTTTAGATGGCAGTGATTGGTTGCTGAAGCAGGAGGATCGCCAAGAGTTCAAGGCAACCCTGTTGTTGTGATTTGAAGGTGAAACGCCCTCTATATGCTCATGTTTTTGAACACTTGGCCCCAACAGAGAGTGGAAAAATTTGGGAAGGCTATGAATCCTTCAGGAGGCAGATCCTTGATGAAGAAGTGGTCACTGGAAACAGACATTGCGATTTCATAGCTCATACCCAGTCCCTGTTCACTCTCTGCTTCTTGGTGGAGGATACGGTGTGACCAAATGCTACCTGGCCATACCACTGTGCCTTACCTGTTCCTGCCTTAAATTATATCTTGTCAGGTATCTATTTGGTCACAGCAAAGAGAAAAGTAACTACTATACCTATATGTCAAGTTCCAGGTTAGCCTGAGCTAAAGGGTGAGATATTGTGTCATAATAGATTAATAAAAACACAAGAGATCCCAAGACATGGTATGTCCAAATGCCAAATTAATGACAGAAATGCTGATCTGCAGGAGCTTGGTTAAGTTTGCTCATTAAAGTTATGGGTAAATTAAAGATAATCACCAAGATATGGGCAAGATACACTTAGAAATAAAGTGTGTATTGTTTATAGCCTCTTCTTAGCCTGGTGATAACAAATTCTAAATATCTTTAGGCCAAATGTAACTAATACTGTTTTATAAACTCAGTCTTTCTTCAAATAAGATTAGCTCTCTCTAGAAGCAATCACAAGCCTAAGGAGATTTGCAACACTTGAAAGGGTTTTTTTCCCCTTCCCTTTTAATGAGCAGATTAAAACTTAATCCCAAGGTCTGTCTCTGTGTCAAAGTATAATTATGGTATGACTCATTCCAAGAGGGGCATTTTCATGTGCACTTGAGAATCGTAAGGCTTTGGGAAGAAAAAAAAAACTGCTACATTTTGGAAGTTAATTAAGGAGGTGATGCTTGGTAATGAATCCTTTGCACTATTGGGCTCTTAGGAAAGTAAAAATTTCACCCCAGGGTGCTCAAAGCCCAGGTGCACAGCAGCAACTTCCAGAAAAAATCCCAGTCCTGTCTCTTAATTTCTACCTCTCAGACAAGGTGATCCTGAGGTGTTGGCCCATAAATGACGGGCTTAGCCCACAGGTCAGCAAGTACCAAAGTGGAAAAAGGGCCTGTGGTGCTTTGGATGAGTCAAGTATTTGAATACTTGGCCTCCAGTTGGTGGCCCTGTTAGGGTAGGTTTAGGCCGTGTGGCCTTGCTAGAGGAAATGTGGCACTAGGGCTGGGTCTTGAGAGCTTAACGACGTGCACTGTCTTGAGTTCTCTCTGTTTCCTGCTTGAGGTTAGAGATGTGAGCGCCTAGGGAGTCCTGCCACCATGCCTGCTGCCAAGCTTTCCTGAAGTGGTTGTGATGGACCCTCGTCCCTTGGAACAGCAAGTCCAAAATCAACCCTTCTTCCTGTAAGTTGCCCTGGCCACTGTGTTTTATCACAGCAATAGAAAAGTAATGAATGCATCCGACAAACCATCCAGTTCCGAGAACAGAGGTGATGGAACAGGGAACTAATTTTTTGTTGGGATGCCGAAGAAAAAAACTTAGTTAAAACTTGACTGGTGCTGGCAAGATTGCTCAGCAGTTAGGAACACTTGTTTCTCGGTCAAGAGGACCAGGGTTGAGAGCCCACGTCAGGCAGCTTGCAGACACCTGTAACTCTAACTCTAAGGCAGCTGTTCTCAACCTGTGGGTTGTGACCCCTTTGGGGGGGTTGAACAAGCCTTTCACAGAGGTCATATCTCAGATATCCTGTGTATCAGATTTTACATTATGATTCACAGTAGTAGCAAAATTACAGTTATGAAGTCACAATGAAAATAATTTTATGGCTTTGAGGGGGTCACCCTAACGTGATGAACTGTGTAAACGTGTTGCAGCATTAGGAAGGTTGACAAGCACTGCAAGAGATCTGGTACCCTCTTCTGGCTTCCGAGGTATGTACATACACTCACACAAACACACATGTAGCAAGATAAATGCAAGACCCAGAGACATATAATGGGATTCAAGCTTCAAGCAGAAGATCAGGAAAGCAAAGCAGCCAGCCAGTAGCTCTTACCTCCACCTCAGGTCAGGCCAAAGGGGCGATCCTCAGACTGTTCCCAGTTCATGGCTCCTCAGACTTACTCAGACTGCTACGCTCTACGCAACGTGGACAGAGACTCCTGAGACTGATTACTGAAGATCCCGCTCCTATCTTTTATACCGCTCTAGTGCTGGGATTAAAGGCGTGTGATGTCAGGTGCCGAGATCACTTTGTGTGAGCTGTTTCTTTTAGGACTGGATCAATTTTATGTAGTCAGAGTGGCCTTGAACTAACAGAGGTCCGTCTACCTCTTAATCTTGAGTACTGGGATTAAAGGCGTGTACCACCACTGCCTGATCTCTGTAGCTTGAAACTGGCTTTGCTTTCTGAATCCTCAGGAAAGCTTCAATAACTCATAAATATCAACACACACACACACACACACACACACACACACACACACACACACACACGCCATGGCCACTTTGGAGCAGTTGAGTCTGACTTTGCAGAAACCACAGCAATGACCTTCAAAGTAGGGAGCAGCACCTCTTACCTTTCCTTTTGCTCATGGAGAGGACAGACGGATGTATGGGATGATGGCCAGGTGACACGTTTGTTGCTTTTGCAGGTATTTAACTCCATTTCTTCAAGCAAATCTGTGAAGCAAGCACAAAGAGGGGCAGTCTGGCTCTAGCGGGTCAGCGTCTAGACACTGCAGCCAGAAAACATTGAAACACTTCATAGCTGTGTGGCTGGGCTGGCTAGTTTTACGTTAACTTGACACGAGCTAGAGTCATCTGGAAAGAGGGAACCTCAATTGAGAAAATGCCTCCCACAAGACTGGCCTGGTTTGCAAGCGTCTGGTTCACTCATTTTCTTAGTAGTGAGGGGCATGGAAGGGCCCGTTGTGGGTGGCGCCACCACTTAGCAGATTGTTCTGGGGTGTATAAGAGAGCAGACGGAGCAAGCCTTGAGAAACAAGCCAGGAAGCAGCCCCTCCATGGCTTCTGCTTTACTTCCTGCCTCCAGGTCATTGCCCTGCCCTGTTTCATTGAGTTCCTGCCCAGATTTCTTCACTGGTGGACTGTGATATATGAATATAAGCCAAATAAACCCCTTCCTCCCCACTTTGCTTTTGGTCATGATGTTTTTGTCACAGCTATAGTCTCTTAGTCCCCCCAGTTTCTGCAAACTGGTGGTGGTAACACTGCCCCCAATCAGCTGGATGATGGTTCTTATGTTCTACCCAGAAAAAAATCATGGCAGGTATAACAGGAACTGTCCCTACACGTGTTACAGCCCTCATGCAAACCTGTAACATGGACACCCTTAATCCTGCAAGTGTTATGGGTCCTTTGTTCAGCTCTTGGGTATTAAGATCCCAAGCCATTGGCAGCAGCCAGGACTAGCTCTCAGCTTGTGGTCTGAGACGTTGGCCCTATGGCTTGGCATCTCTCTGGGATGCTCTGGTACCTGTGGGTTCTCTTCTCTGGCTCCTTGCATCCTTTTACTGTTCCTTAGTCATTTATTTCCACATCCTTTCTTCCTGGCTTGGTTGCTCTTGAATGTTTCAGTCACTCCTTCAGCCACCAGACGGTGACGTGCCTTTTCTCACCCACAATTCAGTGGCTTGCTGTTGAGAGGACTCAGGATGCCCACCTCTGCAATTGAGAGCTGCTTGGGACCCAGTATGATGTACGGGATCTGGATACCAGGCATGGTTGGGGTCATTCAGGTGTGAACATCTATTTTTGATCAGTCACTAGGTGGGTCTGGTACTGACCTAGTGGGTCTAAGGCAGGGCCTTTATCTACTGGGCTGGCAGAACTTCAGGTGAGAATCTACACTGATGTGTATTTGGGCTTCCCCCCACTTGTCTTTCCAAGACAGGGTTTTTTTGAGTAGCCTTGGTTATCCTGGAACTTTCTCTGTAGACCAAGCTGGCCTTGACCTCACAGAGATTTCCCTGCCTTGGCCTCCTAAGTGCTAGAATTTCTTTTCTTTTTGCTATCTTTTTGTGCATGTTTATAAGTGACCCCAAAAGCAACATGGATACTATCAATTTTGGAGTCACACATCAGCTTTATCAAATAGACGCAAATACAGAATCTGTGATTAGCAGGAATCTACTGTAATTCTCTGCGCAAAAAAGATCACACTCACCTGGTATGGTGTCACATGCTTATAATCACAGCTCCCAGGAGGCTGAGGCTGGAGAATCTAGTGGGTTCTAGAATTCTCTGTGAAGCATGGTAAGACTCTGTCTTAAAAATATGAAACAAGGGCCATTGAGATGGCTCAGTGGATTAGGGCACTTATTGCCCATTCTGACAATCTGAGTTTGGTTTCTAGGACTCACATGGTAGAAAGAAAAAACTGACTTCCAAAATTTGTCCTCTTGCCATCCACACACACACACACACACACACACACACACACACACACACACACAGACACACACACACACAGACACACACACACACACAGACACACACACACACAGATACACACACACACACACACACACACACACACACAGACACACACACACACACAGACACACACACACACATACACACACACACACACACACACACACACACACACACACACACACACACGACAAGAGCACCTGAAACAAATAATAAATAAATGAAGCATCGATAAAGCCTGGAGGCTGTTGTAAGAGTTAGGAGAGGGAAGGAACACCTGGATTGGAGAATTGTAACAGGTTCAGGATGCTGTGGAGCAACATGGAAAATACTTAAGAGAACAGACAACATAGTTTCTGTGTGGAAAGGGGGAGAGGGGCGGAGTCTTCATCAGTTGAGTATGTGGGGATACAAATGGTTTTATTACAACCATCAGAAAGCCCCTGGGAGCTCTAAGAGCAATGTGGGTTTCAGGCTGAGATTGAGCTGGCAATCCCTTCCATGACCATCTTAGCAGATTTCCCATTCTGGGTCTAGATGAGGGTGGGGACGTGGAGAAGAGACAGAGTGGGAGAAGCCCAGGCTCCATAACATGGGATACAAAAGAGATAAGAGACAAGGAGAGAGGCAGGAACAGGCAGGGAAGAGAGGAACTGAGAGAGGGCAGGTTGGAGTGTCAGGAGTCTGTCCTGCACCGTTGTGCACCTAACCCCTGCTGCAAAGCCTGGCTGCTCATGTGAGCACCACAGCAGAGCAGGACGTGAGGGATCACAGGACGGTGGAAAGTGGTGGGAGATATACAGTGGTCAAGTGTCTTAAAAAGAAACATTGGGAGCAAAAGGATTTTTCCCATTCCTGTTCTGTGGAAGTCTATTACAATATGCAAAAAAGAGGCAACGCTATGACTTTTGAAAAAGGATGGCCCTTGAGTCAAAAGAACCCTGGCTCCAGTTTAAGCCTCTCACTGGGTGAATCATGGACTTTAACAGTGTCGATCAAAGCACTTTGAAGACTCCCACTTCTTGTTGTGGGAAACTCTGATAAGCATGGTAATGATTGGTTACAGCCATGTTACTGACATGTCTTGACAGTCAGGCATGGTAGTGCACGCCTTTAATCTCAGCACTTGGGAGGCAAAGGCAGGTGGATCTCTGTGAGTTCAAGGCCAGCCTGGTCTATAGAGTGAGTGCCAGCCAGGGCTACACAGAGAAACCCTGTCTTGAAAACCCAAACCAAACAAAACAACAACACAAGACCCCAAAACCAGTCTTGACTTCCTCCTGGTCTATGTATATAGTAAGAATCCCTTTGACTTTCCCCCACCAATCTGTTTTCTTGACTATCGGCATTCTTTTCTATTCTGTACACCTGTACAGGGCCTCTCCTATGCCACATTGTAGTCTAATTTTCTAAAGAGACTGGCAGGATGAACTGAGTTTGAGCCTCAGAAAGCTGTGTGAAGGAGGAAGGAGAGAACCAAGTTCACAAAGCTGTCCTGCGATCCCCATGTCATGAACACCAGATAACGGAGACAACCTAAGCCCAGGCAGCCGCCCCGTCTGGTCAGAAAAAGACCTGTTAACTTCGTGGGTTCAAGTTTCCAGACAAGAAGCCACACCTACTTAAAATATCCTATAAGTCCGATTAAATAATTGTAGGGATCTAGAACATTAGGTTGGGAACCAGATTATCTTGGGTTGTCTTGGCCCCCGAAATAGCCAATCCCCCGCTACCTTTCTTTGTGTGTGAACTAATGTCCTGTGACTATCAGCTGGAATCCTTCAGGAATGTACAAACGGGTCCCTTCCGATGTCATCAGATAACATCTGAGGCCTATAGCAGATTTCCTCACTTTACTGTAACTTGCTCATAATATTTCTTCTGGTGTCTTGAAAGTTGTCTTGGTTACTATGTTGGGATGTGATTTTTGAGATAACCCGGATCTGTGTTCCCTGGCTCCAGAATAAATCACTTCTTGTTCCCTTTGAGGTAAGAGCTTTTTCTTTTCTTTTTCTTTGCAATGACAACCATTTTATAACTCAGTCTACATAGCATCTGGCCTTTGTCTCACTGTTTTCTATAAATTCTCTTTGGGCGTAGTGGGGAGAAATTAGTATCAACCTGCTCCTCTGGCCAAACAGTAAATAATTCCATTTTCCTTACCAATTTCCATTTCCTAATTTTCCATGGGATACGGGAGATGAGGTGCTGAATTATGAGTCAAGATTCTGATAACAAGCAGAAGAGGAGAGGGGTTGATTCTTAGACACAGGCAAAGGGGGGGGGGAAACAAAGGAATGGCAGGCAAGATAGCAGCAGGGAAATAATGGATTAGTTAACACTGGGGTATTTCAGGTTACTTATTTTGTGTGAAGATTAAAGCAGACAGAAGGAACTTTATTATCAGTCCAATTTCCCTGGGCCTGTTGGGAAACCTGCCCGCTCTCTCTCTAATTCCAATTTCTCAGGTCAGCTAAAGAGCTTGACTTCGGCTCGGTGATATGGAACTTTTGTGTAATGACTCTGCCTAGTCTGGGACCGCAGGGACCAACAATGAGGCTTAGAGCAGACTGATAGCTTCCTCTGGTTTTCACTTCACCACTGGGAGTCATTCCCTATGGAGACCGGAGAGAGAAGCCCTTTCCTTTCATTTTCCAATTTTTCATAAAATACATATGCATACAACTTACCACTTTAACCATGGCGGCGGGCACAAAAGAACTCCACCCCAGCCCTCTTTTTACTTTTTGTTTCCAAACAGGGCCTCATTGAGTTGCCAGGCCTTCTCCTGCCTCTCGACTTCCCAAATATCTGGAATTACAGGCATGTGCCACCACTCCTGGCTTATTGTCTTTAAATTTTGATTTGTATTTTCCAGAAAAGGTCTTGCTATCTAGCCCTGTCTGGTAATCCTCCTATCTTAACCTCAGAAGTATTTGAAAATATAAGTATGTGCTACCTGGTGCCTGATGTCCTTTTCTTAAAAAAGAAGAGAAAGATGTAACACACTCAACACAGCGGCAGCTTATCTCTTTTGTTTAATAGCGCATCTTTGCAGCATGAGCTTTAAGAGTGAAAAGATTTACTTTCCTGCCGCTGTCTTTGATGTAAAAATAGCTACTTTTCAGAAAAGCCAGTGACTTTTAGGAAAATTCCACTTGAAATAGTCTTCTAAAAGTGTCAATGTTAACTTTACTCGATAAGAGGACAGAGAGATTTTGAACGAGAATAAGGATGGAGATTATCTGTTCATTTATGAGAAAAAGGCACTCTGGTCAAGCATGGATGCAGGCACTAAGAGTGCCAGGGACTAGACAGCCTGTCCGTAGGCCTTCTTTTCTCCCTCTGTTCCCCCAGACAATCTCCCAGTCTCCTCCTCAGCATGCACAGCAACGGAACACCAGTTGCAGCCTTCCTTTTCCTTGCCTACATCTCCCGTGGGTCCCACAGACCATCATTTCCTAACCTCTCTCCCTTTACTCATCACTGTATCTCTGCTAGACACCCCCTGCTAAACCACAGGTGACCCCTGAAGAGCAACAACAAACAACAGCCCAGCAGGTAGGCTGCCCACAGATCTTCTCCACACAAAGACAGTTTTATTAGAATTATACATGACTTCTCAATGGTACCCTAAAAGCTAGAAGGTCCTGGACAGATGTGCTACAGACTGAGACCACAGACGCTAGCCCAGATCACTGTACACAACAAAACTTTCAATCACCACCGATAAAAAATGAACACACGGCATACCCAAACTTGTGGGGCACAATGAAAGCAGTGCTAAGAGGAAAGTTCATAGCATCAAGTGCCTACATAAAAAACAAAACAAAACCCAATCTGGAGAGATCTCATCCTAGCACCTTAGGAGAGCACCCGAAAGCTCTGGAACAAAAGAGAAGTAATCACACCCAAGAGGAGTAGACAGTAAGAAAATGAAGGCTGAAATCAATAAAATAGAAGCAAAGAGAACAATACAAAGAATCACTGGAATAAAGTTGGTTCTTTGAGAACATTGACAAGCTAGAATAAACCACTTCCCAAACTAACTGACAGTTAGAGAATATCCTAACTAAGAAAATCAGAAAAAAAGGGGGTCAAAACAACAGACACGGAGGAAATCCAGGGAATCAAAAGGGTGAGTTAAAAAAACTTGTACTCTACCAAATTGGAAACTCCAAGAGAAACAGATAATTTTCTGTATAGGTATCACTTACCTAAGTTAAATCAAGATCATATAAACAATTTAAGTGGGCCTACAAACCCTAGTGGGATACAAGCAGCCATTAAAAGTGTCCCAACGAAAAAGAGTCCAGGGCCAGATGGTTTTAGTGCAGAATTCCACCAGACTTTTAAGGAAGAGTTAACGCAGTGCTCCTCAAATTATTCCACAAAATAGAAACAGAAGTAACAATGCCTAATTCACTTTATGAGGCCACCGTTACCCTGATACCCACCCACGTAAAGACTCAACAAAGAAAGAGAATTACAGACCAATTTCCCTTCTGAACACAGATGCAAAAATACTCAATAAAATACTTTCACACCAAATACAAGAACACATAAAAAACATCAAGTAGGCTTCATTCCAGAGATGCATGGATGGTTCAAAATATGAAAATTAGTAAATGCAATCCAGTATATAAACATATTGAATGAAAAAATATGATTGTCTCATTAGATTCAGAAAAAGCCTCTGACAAAATTCAACATCCCTTCACGATGAAAGTCCTGAAGAAATTAGGAATACAGTAACATACTCAAACATAACAAAGGCAATTTACAGCGAGCCTATAGTCATCAACAAATTAAATGGAGAGAAGCTCAAAGGAATTCCACTAAAATCAGGAATAAGACAGGGGTATCCACTCTCTTCATATCTATTAACTACAGTAATAAAACAGCTGAAGGAGATTAGGGGATACAAATTGGAAAGGACAAAGTTAAAGTATACTATTTGCAGATAATAATATACATAAGTGACCGTAGAAATTACACCAGGGAACTCCTACATCTGATAAATATTTTCAGCAAAGTGGATGAATACAATATTAACTAAAAAAAAATAATCTCCCATATACAAATAACAAACGAGCTGAGAAAGAAATCAGGGAAATAACACCTTTTATAATAGCCCTAAATAACATAAAATATCTTGGGTAACTCTATTCAAGCAAATAAAATACCTATATGATAAAAACTTTGGGGAAAGAAATTGAAGATGATATCAGAATATGGAAAGATCTTAATGTTCATGGATAGGTAGGATCAACATAGTTAAAAAAAAATGGCCATCCTACAAAAAGAAATCTACATATTTAATGCAATCCCCACCAAAATTCCAATGCAATTATTTACAGATTTTAAAAGGGTAGTACTCAACTTCACGTGAGAAAAATAAACTAAGAAGAACAAAAACCAAGGAGAGCTAAAACAATCTTATTCAATAAAAGAACTTTTAGAGGCATCACCATCCCTGATTTCAAGCTGTACTACAACAGCTGTAGTAATAAAAACTGTATGGTATTGCCCTAAAAACGGACAGGTGGGTCAATGGAATCCAATCAAAGACCTAGGCATAAACCCACACACATATGAACACCTGCTTTTTGATAAAGAAGCTAGAAATTCACACTGGAAAAAAGACATCTTCAACAAATGATGGATGTCAGCAGGTAGAAGAATGCAAATAGATCCATATTTTTCACCCTGCATAAAACTCAAGTTCCAGTGGATCAAAGACCTCAGCGTGAAAACAGATACACAGAACCTGATAGAAGAGAAAGTGAGGAATAGTGAGGAACGCATTGGCACAGGAGACAACTTTCTGAACTGAACACTGATACTTCTGGCCCTAAGATCAATAATCAATAAATGGAACCAAATGAAACTGAAAAACTTCTGAAAAGCAAAGGACCCTGTCAATCAGACAAAGTGGCAGCCTACAGAATGGGAAAAGATTTTTTTAACCAAATCCACATATGATGAAGGACTAATACCCAAAATATATAAAGAACTCAAGAAATTAGATATCAAACCCCCAAATAATCCAATTTTAAAAATGGGGTACAGATCTAAACAGAGAATTATCAATAGAGAAACCTCAAATGGCTGAGAAACACTTGAAAGAAATGTTCAACATCCTTAGCCATCAGGGAAATGCAAGTCAAAATGACTTTGCGATTCCATCTTTAAACTGTCAGAATGGCTAAGATAAAAAAAACATCCTCACCTAATGTTGGCGAGGGACGTGAAGCAAGGGGAACCCTCCTCCGTTGCTTTTGGGAGTGCAAACTTGTACAGCTACTATAGAAATCAAGACCCAGCTATACCACTCTGGTGGGTTGATTAAAAGTGGCCCCCATAGGCCCACAGGGAGTGGTACTACTAAGAGGTGTGGCCTTGTTGGGGGAAGTGTCTCTGGGGTGGGGTAGGCTTTGAGGTTTTAGAAGTTCAAGGCAAGCCTTGAGACTTGACTGTTCTTTCTGGAGCCAGCAGAGTCCAGCTCTGCTGACTTCCAGCCAAGGTCCATGTCAGTTGCCTCAGCATCTTAGGGATAGCTCTAATCTGAGGGGAAAGACTTACATGCTTGCAGTTCTAGTCATGTCTCTTTATGGTTCTGCTTTAATTCTAATCTTCTTGCCCTAATTGTCTATAATTTCTTAGCTCCAGTTCTGTCTCAATTCTAATTCCAATTACAAATCTCTGTTCCAATTCATTTTTGTTCCAATTATTCTACATGTTTCTTCTTCATTTGTCTACATTCTTTATCCTTCTACATTCTTTACTCTTCTAATGTTATTGTTTTTCATAACAAATTCTGTTATTTATGCATACACACACACACACACACACACACACACACACACACACACACACACACACACACACACACGTCCATTCATTAGCAACTTGTTAGTAATAAAAAACCTACAAAGAAAATTCTCAGGGACACAGGCATTCTTTGAAGATATGTAGCAAAACTAATCAGCTAGTTTGTAGCTAACCACAGCTACAGCTGTGAGGAGGTTCCAATTATCTTTTAAAGGGGCCGATACAGGTTCCAAGGGGAGAAGGCTAAACTATTTACATAGAGATCTAAGGAAAATTCAAAGAATATGTGTATTATTTTACCTTTCTTAAGTGTGATTAATAATATCTAGACATGGTTAGTCAGTAAACAGCCTTTCTTACCACCTGAATCTCAGGACCTAAACAAATACGGTTAGCCTACTGAATCTAAAATCTTGCATTAAAAACTCATACAAAGTGTTAATTGCCACTTCAAGTCAGAATGGGGAGGTGCCAGTAAAGAAAGTTTAGAGCAGCATGGGTGCCATTTATTTCTTGAAGAACTATGATGTAACAAGGGCAGACACCTATGAAAGTTCCTCCTGTGATCACGCCACAAGGACTGCCTGGCCAAAGCATACTCTCAGCATAGAGTTAATTATAGAGAAGAGGCTTCTAAATTTCTCACTGTGCTGTGAAGGACACAGCGTAGAGAGAAGTCATCTTCCTGGCCACACAGAACTATATATGTGCCCAGTAGATGGAACATTTTCATGAGATAACCACACTAGCAGAGGGAAGCACCCCCAGGTTATTCTTAGGAAGAAATGAAGTGAGAAATTACAGAGAATGACAGCTAAGCTCAGCCAGTGACCCCATGGCCATGCCAAGTGGGCTCCCCAACAGATAATCACCCATCTGGTTGGTGGGCCTGTCCAACATCAGTTGTCATTTGCTGTAACTCTCAGGGTCTCCAACACTCCTCCCGATACCTTTAGATTCAGATGTAGCACTCCCAGCTACCTCTCTAACACCATGTCTTCCCCTGCATGCCACCATGCTGCATAGACGATAATGACTGGACCTCTGAGCTATAATCCAGCCTCAGTTAAATGTTTCCCATTATAAGAATTGCTGTGGTCATGGTATCTCTTCACCACAATAGAAACCCTAACTAAGACAATAACTCTTAGGCCTGTACCCAAAGGCTACTCCAAACTACCACAAGGACATTTGCTCAACCATGTTCATTGCATCTTTACTCTTAATAGCCAGAAAATGGAAACAACCTAGATGTCCTTCAATAGAAGGATGGATAAGAGAAAAAAAAAATGGCATCATGAAATTTGCAGGTAAATGGGTGGAACCAGAAAACAAAATCACCCTGAGTGAGGTAACCCAGACTCAGAAAGATTAATATGGTTTGTATTCAATTCTAAGAGGATATTTGCTGCTAAATAAATGATAACCAATCTACAATCTGTAGACCCATAGAGGATAAATAAAGAAAAAGGCCAGGGGATGGGGGTAACACAGGGATCTCCCTGGGAGGGGGAACATAGAATACATTTTATAGGTGGATTGGGGGTGGGAGCAGATGGGAGCTTGGAAATGAGACCAAGGGAGAGTTTGCAGGAAGAGATAAGTGGGATTTGGGGGGCATCTCGGGGTGGTGTGGGAAGCTAGTGCATAATATGCCAGTGTTGCCATGGAACCTGTGGAGTGACCAATCAATGTCTTATGTGACCTAAGGTCCACTCCACGGGGTGGAGCCTACACACAACACTGCTTGGGTAACAGAGAACCAGAGACTACATAGCCCCAAAACCTAGTGTAATATCAAACACTGTTGGTTAAAAAATCAGTAGATGATTCCTAATGATATTCTGCTATTCTCATAGATCGGTGATAATGATATTCTGCTATTCTCTCCGCCATCATCAGGGAGACTTCCCCTGGCAGCAGATGGGAGCAAATGCAGAGATCCCCCAGCCAGATATTAAATGGAGAGAGAGTCTAAACTGGAGGTCTCCATCAAATCCCTCCCCTAAGAGCTCAGGGAATCCAAGGAAGATGAGGAAGAGACAAGCCCCTCTGAATCAGCTAAGCAAGGCGCATAAGAGTTCAGAGAGCCCGAAGCAGCAAGCACAGGGCCTACACAGGTCGACACGAGGGCCTCTGTGTTTATATTATAGCCACTAGTTTAGTATTTGTCTGAGGCATTTAACTGAAGTGCATGTTACAGTTTCAGAGGTTCAGTCCATTATCATCAGTATCATCGTTGTGGGATATGGCGGCATGCAGGCAGACACGGTGCTTGAGAAGCAGCTGATCGTCCTACATCTTGCAGACAACAGAAAGTGTTCTGTCTCGCTGGGGGTAGCTTGAGCAAAGGAGACCTCAAATTCTACCCCTCTCCCCCAGTGACACACCCCTCCAAAAAGGGCCACACCTACTCCAACAAAGCCACGCCCCCTAATAGTGCCACCCGTTATGAGCTTATGGGGGGCAGTTACATTCAAACTGCTGTAGTATTTTTATGGGACTGTGAGAACGGGTGGGTCTCTGACTCTTATGCTTGCTCTTGGGACTCCTTGCCTCCTGTTGGGGTGCCATGCCAACTTCGATTTAGTTTTTGCATTGTCTTATTATGTTCTATTTTGTCATGTTTGGTTATCTCTTAGAAGCCTGACATTTCCTCATGAGAGGGAGTAGATCCAGAGGGGAGGGAGGTGCGGAGGAAGTGGGAGGAGGAGAGGGAGGAGGAGACTATAATCAGGGTACATCACATGCAAAAAATAATACATTTCCTTTCTCTTTTTAAAATTTTATTCATTTTAATTTCACTTGCATTGGTGTGTTGCAGGATATTTGATCACACTTTGGACCCAAGATTGTGTTATTTACTGAAAAAACAAACAAAAACGACCTGTTGACAGAGTAAAAACACAGAGGGTAGTAGGGAGTCAGGAATAGAGGAGTATCAGAGAGAAAGAGAGAGACAGAGAGACAGAAACAGAGACAGAGACAGAGAGAGGATGTAGAAAGAAGGGACATCTGGGGTTGGAGGAAGCAGGAAGTGTTTTTTGTTTGCTTTTTGAGAAGGCAGGAGAAAGCTCTCTTTCTGGGACAACAGTGGAGGAGGAGGAAGCATCCTGTGCTCCCCCCTCCCCCCCGTCTTTCTGAGCTAGCTGGTTTTCACCCCGGTATCAGGCTCTTGAGTCTTTATTGATAAAGTAGAATTACAGAGACTTAGTTAAAAACAGCTTTGGCGTTTTACCTGCTTATATGTTGGTATAAGGTTGTCAGTTACAGACAGGTGTGAGCTACCACGTGGGCAGTAGGAATCGAATTTGGATCCTCTGGAAGAGAAGTCAGTGCTCTTAACGGCTGAGCCAGCTCTTCAGCCCAAGAATCAATTTTCAAAAAAAGAAAAGAAAATAGTCATAAGTTCATCTGCTGAACAGTGCTTCCATGGTAACGCCTTGCATTAAGTTATCCATCTTGGTGGCAGAGAGATCAAGACATCTGGGTTGGTGTCCTGGCTTTTCCACATATTAAATATATAACCTCAGGCAAGCTGTGTCCCACCATCTTCAAAATGAGGGATTAGTTTGCAATTACATGCCTCATATTCTTCCTTCCTTCCTCCTTCCCTCCCTCCCCCTCCCTCCATCCCTCCCTCCCTTCTTTCCTTCCTTCCTTTTTTCCTTTCTTTCTTGGTTTTGGTTTTATTTTTTGTAGGCAGACCTTTCCTGTCCCACAGCCACTTCCCAAACCATGACCCAGAGACTTGTTATTAATTATAAAAACTTGACTTATAGTTTAGGCTTGTTTCTAACTAGCTCTTCTAAGTTAAATTAACCATTTTCTATTAATCTACGTGTTGCCCCATGGCTCATGGCTTTACCTGACCTCCATCATATCTTGCTCACTCTGCGTCTCCTGGCAACCCCGCCTTTCTTCTTCCCAGCATCCCCTATGTCTGGCTGACTTGCCTATACTTCCTGCCTTGCTAAAGGCTGTGTAACTTTTTATTAAACCAGTAAAAAGACTCCTGGCAAAGACACATCTTCACAGTGTACAGAATGATTATCCCACAACAACTTTTAGACAAGATTTCACCATGTAGCCCATGCTGGCCTGACACTCATTATGTGACTCAGTTTGGCTTTTAACTCAAGTCAATCCTCCTGCCTCTGCCTCTTGACTGCTGGGATTTCAAGAGCCACCAAACTTCGCTTTTTAAAATCTGTTTTATTCTTATTTTTGAGACAGGGCTTTGTAACTCCTGCTGGACTTGATTTCCAGGCGCTCTTGCTTCAGCTTCCCAGGTGCTGGCATCATAGGTTTTGAATCCCAAGTCTTTCATTAGGTTGCCTTGAGCAAGACAGCCAGCAGGTCCCTCTGGCTTCAGTTTTTTTTTTTTTTTTTTGATGTTCTGATCCTCGTTTTGAGAAAAGAGACCTCATGTAGCCAAGGCTGCCTGGAACCATGCAGAGAAGGGTTGCCTTCTGATCCTCCTGTCTCCACCTCCTTAGAGCTGGGATTACAGGTGTGCACCTCGGGACCTGGCTTATGTAGTGCTAGGCATCGGATCCAGAGCTGTCTGTGTGCACCCAGGCAAACACTTCGCCAACTGAGCCACATCCCCAGTCCTGTGCCTCAGTTTATATATCTGCAAACCGAGAAAGCTACGTAAGTGTTCAAAATCTCTCACATTCTAGCATAATGCATCTCGGACTTGAACTCTTGGATCATGTTAAAAGAAATGCAGGCTCTGAAACAGGCTCCCAGAGAGGAGCCTGAGAGCCTTAATTGTAGCTGGGTTCCAGATGAGGTTTGATGCTGTTCTGTTCTAGAGAAAATGGTGTTTCCAGCTTTCAGGTATCAGGAAACTGTTTTTTTTTTTTTTTTTTTTTTCTTTTTGTCTTGGAAACGGATAAAAGGTTGCTGTGTGTCCCTGAGCGGCACACAGAATGGAAAGTTTTGCTCTGCAGGAGAGGGCACCCTTGCTGGCCTCCTTATGGACTACATTTATCTGTGTAAGGACGGAATCTAAGATGGAGACTGGGACATTAATCACTTTGCAATATTACCAAATCTCAGTGTCCTGGACTTCTCACATGTGTTCTTAGAATTCTTCCTTAAAAAGGTATCATTGCTCCTTTGAAATTCCTTAGTTTATTACAAGCCTTAAGTACTTGCTCTGAAATGTGCAAGGTCATGGGGTACATTAAATCCCCAAGGAGGGTTTGTTGAGGCAGCTTGCTTTCCTATTCGCAGGTATACTTTACTTCTACTCTCCTCTCGGGGCTACGCAATTCTCCTCCCGGGCTTGTATCATCTGATATGGTAGATGAAAGTGCTTCAACAAGCAATCACCAGGCCTACAAAGGATCAAAAAGTGAGACAAGCCAGCCCAGGAGGCAGTTTCTGACCTTGAACCACTCCAGAGCTCTTTTTACCGCCTGCCGCCTTTATCCTTTAGCATCTCCCGTTTCTGCCACAATTGTAATAAATAATGTGACTTCCAGGCAGGCAAGTAGAATTTATTCAAGTCTGGAAAGCCGGCACAGAGAGAGAGGCCTGGGCGGGGCCAGCCCGGGGCGGGGCGGGGCGGGGCGGGGCGGGGCGGAGTCAGCGCCTCCTCCCTGGCTCCGCCTCCCCTGTCCGTGTCCGCTGCTGATAAAGTTGTTGTTCTACCAACATGGCGGCGCCCGCAGTGACTCGCGGGGCTTCGTTGGTGCAGTGCTTTGGGGAATGAGGCAGAAGGCAGCTGCAGGCCAGAGCCTGTGAGCAGGTAAGCCCCAGCTGGGGCTCAGGAGGACGAGAGGCAGGCCCTGCTTAGTCCCGACCGCCAGGGCAGGAGGTGGATGTGCGAACTGGCAATCCCTGGACTTTGCAGTTTCCCAAACCCGGAAAAGCTCCAGTCTAGTTTGCAGGTTCTTCCAGCCGTGGGCCTGTTGACAGCTCCGGCCTCCTGCTCGGAGAAACGCACAGCTTCTCATGACTTTGTGTTTGAGTTCTCCTCTACCCCTCGCCTAACCCCGGCCCCCAGGTCTTCGCCCCCGAGTTGGGGGTTTGGACCCAGGAAGAGATCATGCAGTAGCACATTTGGGGGATCCACAGGGTGTTAGGACCTGCAGGCCCTCAGAAGTCATCTGGACACGCCACCTTACAGGCTCACAGCTTTAGAGTTCCTGAGGCCCTGCAGGAAATTACACTTAGCATCTGCTTTTTAACACCGTGCTTTGCAAGATGTGTTTGCTGGGGTGAGGTGCTACTTAAATCGGGTTTTGCTGTTTATTCCTAGTTCTTCTGAGCTTAATATGTAGCCCGGGCTGGTCTTGAACTTAGAGTCAAGCCTGTTCAGCCTTCTGAGTGTTGGGATCATGGGCATGCACCCACCTTCCTGACCTAACTTGGTTTTGGAAACTGGGTTTTAATGAAGCTGGCCCCAAACCTCCTAATACTCCTGCCTCTGCCTCTGCTTAGGTTTCGTGCCTGTTCTTTTGGGAGCACGTGGAGGGTTAATGTACTTCTCCTTGGGTTTCCCTGTTTATGATCATCATTTTTGGACCCATTTCTCAGGTCCCTCATATTCTCAGTTACTTTAACCATAAGTCCCACATAAAGTGAGATCAGGTCAGGGCTGAATTGAAAGAGGAGCACTGGGGGAGGGGCAGTGCTTTGGAAAGAGGCAGAAGAGACGACATTCCAGCAAGTAAAGAAGTAAGATGAACCAGAGCTGAGGAAGAAACTGTCCTAGGTGGTTGTAAATGTAAGATGCCAGTTACATCTTTTCCACACCGCCCTCTGCTAAAATGGCTGCTCTTGATGCCGGGACAAGGCAATGCCAATTAGAACTTCCAGGAGAGGTACTTGAAGTGGCCCCAGAACTATGCCCAGGAAGTAATAGGAGAGAACAGGGTTGGAACCCAAAAGTTCTCTAAACTCATAGGTACGAGTACAGACTATTTGTTCCCAGTGCATTCTAGTGAATAAGAATCTGAGGGTGATCTTGGGCCCGTGCCTAAGAGTGTGGGCTTATTTATTTATTGGGGATGGAACCAGAGGCCTCTAGTGTCGCCAGGGAATTGCTCTACCAAGCTATATCCCCAGCCTCCATATTTGCCCTGCTTATTAGTTTTATTTTGTTTTTGGTGCTGAGGATTGAACCCAAGGATATGCTGAACATCTGTTTACTATGCCCCACACTTGGATTTTCTTAATGGACTTGTCTTTGTTTTGTGTAAGGTTTATTTTTAATTGTTTGTCTCTGACAATCTTCCTACCTCAGCCTCCCAAGGTACTGGCATTCCAGGTATGATATATTACCTATTCTTAACGGCCTTGTCATACATACATTGCCAGATTGCTTCAGAGAGGCCTTTTTAATTTACATTCCTACTAGGAGTATATACCATAATTATTTCATTCAGACATTTTTTTGCCAATATGATAAGATATTGTTTTTATTTCTTTGATTAGTAGTAAAGTTGATCTTTTCATTTGTTTTTTTGGCCTTTGTTCTGTTTTGTCAATACTCCCTCTCCACTGCATTCCATTTTTCTGGAAATGTGGGATGTCTGTCTAGGTGCCTTCTGTTAATACACGTTCTTTGGTTTATAGTGATTTCAGAATATCTAGTAAGAAAAGTATAAAATGGAGCTAAAGAGATGGCCCAGTCATTAAAGGCTTGGCTCACAACCGAAAACAGAAGAAAACCATAGACTCTTAGATTCACATAGATAGTTCTAATAATATAGAACTCCAAGCCCTAAAAAGAAATGCAATTGCCCTCCTTACATAAATTAGCCATATAGAATTACCAGCTCCATGTATTTAGTTCACTCTAATTTCTAAATAGTCATATTCACCTCTTTTAAAATACCCAAACCCAACTGATAGGGGAACCTTCCCGTTCCAGCCTGTCACTTATTCTAGCCCTAAAAGAGTATAAGAAGTGTTTAAAACAAACAAACAAACAAACAAACAAAAAACACAGTGGGAATTTGTATATCCAGAACTTGGGTAGATCAGTTTATAACAAAGCCAGTGCTACAGTCCCATGTTATGTGAGTGTAAATTCCTCTTTTAGAGCCTGTAGCAACCCTCCTGGCAACATTTGACCCAGTGGCTCCATGTAACAGGCCTAATAGGTACGGGAAGGGTTCTGAGAGAATCATATGATTGACACCAGTTTGGAATGCCTGGTTTCCCTGTCTCAATTTGGAAGGTCTTTTTACTTCCCTGTTGCTATTATGCAAAAATGCAGAAAGTTTTGGATGTGTATTACTGTATCCTAAATGTTTGATGAAATCTCATCTCAGCCCCCGAAAAGAGATAAAGTAGGAAAGTTCTTCGTCAAGGCCAATTCTGCCACTCACCTGAGGAGGAAGCCAGTGAATTATCAGAATTCAAATTTGGACCCCAGGTGGTTTTACTGCTGGACCCCACACAGTGCTGTAATCCAAAGAGTTACGTGGCAACACTGCTTCGTGTTACGTCATATGTCTATTTGTGTCTTACCTGCTTCTCAGTATTTAGTTGCTGTGAAAGAAGGCACTTTGTGTTTTGTGTTTGCTTCCTAGGAATAGAACCCAGGTCTTCTTTCATGCATGCTGAGCACATACCCTGTGTCTCTTCAGCCTGGGACTCTTTGTTGCTATATATGTAGCACTTGGAACAGTGTGTGGACCTGGTAATAATGAAAGATGTTAACTTAGTTCAGAATTCCTGGTCCTTCTCGGAGACCTGTGTTGAGATCCCTCCTGATACTTGAGCTCAAGGCTAAGATAAGATGTGCTTAGAGTTCTGGGGTTCAGACGGACAGCAGTTGATAGGCCAGAGAGACTCTGGAAGGAAGAGCTCAGTCACTTCCCAAGCTGCCTCCAAATTTTGTAGCAACTGGCCCTTGTGATGCACTCCCTTTGTTTCTGTGAGAGTTGTGTGTTTTTGGTGTGTAGGGCACAGATTGCCTTTATGTTTTCCAATAAAGAAAGTCTGTATCTAATTCAGCAGAACTTCTAGAATGTTCTGCTAGTAAATGATTATCAAAAGGAGGAGAAAAAGTATGTAAACGAGCAGTAAATGCTGGGCTGTGTTGTTTGGAAAGATTTAACCCCGAGAGAATTCTGGGTGGCACATGCCATGTTTCTTTTCCCCTCCTTCCCAGGTCTTCCCTCCCGAAGAATGGCATCATCTTGTCAGAGGCTGCGTTTTTACGTCTCTCCTCTGAAAAGACAGCTCATCCGTGGGCTACCTGTCATCCAGTGGGAAAGAAGAACAATTCCAGGGTGTGCCAGAAGTATTTACAGTGCCACGGGGAAGTGGACGAAGGAGTATACACTCCAGACAAGAAAGGATGTTGAGAAGTGGTGGCATCAACACATAAAAGAACAGGCGTCCAGAATTTCAGAAGATGACGTGAGTGTTGTGGGAGGGCAGATACACAAGTTACTTTCCTTGTTGCTGATGCCAAACACCTGACAAGATGTAACTTAAGGGAGAAAGAGTTGTTGTGGTCTACAGTTTGAGGGAATTAAAAAGTTCATCGTGGGAGGCTTGGCAGGAATGTGAGGTGGCTGTTCACATTGCATCCTTATGTTAGGAAGCAGAGAATAGACTGGATGTGGGGCTGGGCTACAGAACCTCAAGGCTCACCTTAGTGACCCACTTCCTCTAGCAAGGCACAGTTTACCTCCTGGAGCTTCTACAACTTCCCCATATGACACCACCAGCTGGGGACCAAGTGTGCAGACACAACGGTCCTGTGGTGGATATTGCACATTCAAACCATATCAGTAGAGAAGAGGAACTAAGGACTTAGACTCTGGGCTCACAGTATTTAGGATAAGTTATAAGTATTGTGTCTCTTTGTGCTTTTTCTTTTTTTCTTTTTATCTAAAATGGAGGGTGATGATAGCACCCATTTAGTTCTCAGGATTGTTGAGTAAAGGAGGTGATACAAGGTTAGGGTGCAGAAAACTTTCCAGTGTGGTGGTTACTATTTTACATGGTTGTATGACAGACAGCCCCATGGTGATATTCTGAGATACTTTGATTAGAGGGAACTGAACAAAAAAGAAGTACTAGTAGGTGCTGGGTCCTTTTTGGCCCACGTGTGGTAGGATGGCACCTGTGGACCTAACAGGTCATATGTGAAATTACAGGAGAAGCCTGGGAATTTGTCGGGAGGTTGTATGAGGCGAGAAGTACCTGACCATTTCTCTGTAGACTTGGCCTACAACCTGCTCTGCCATTCCATCTGAGGATGGAGGCCAACGTGTTCTTTGATGTGATCTGAAGTTGGGTCCATTTGGCTGTCATTAATTTCTGTGGAATGTTCTATGTCTCCTGTTATAATTGGACCTGAGAAAATATTAGATGACATTTATATCTTGACTACCCCTTTGGAACAGTAACAATCCAAAAGTAGAGGTGTTTGTGGATTAATTAGTGGGGCCAGGAACAAACAGTTGAGTTGCACTTACAGCTGATACTGTGTTGGACCTGCCTTCTCCTGTCTCCTGACTCTTACTGAAGTTACACCCATTCCTTCTGTGAGTGTGGGCGCAGCTCATATTCAGCTGGAAAGTGGTTTTGGCATTGTGTGGAAAGAAGATCTGGAGTTAAGAGAGATGAATAGTATTTAGCAAAGAAATGAACACTAAGAGGGAAAGTTGAGTAATTTACATTAAAACTTGGCCATTCCCTTAACCCCCACAATTCTCTGCTCCTCAGCATTGTATATCTTATAAGTTTTTTTGAAAATCAAATGAGAAAATATAGCAGAATATTTTCTAAACTGAAGTGTTTTACGTAAATACATAAATAAAACTGCAGATAAAATCACTTGCTATTTTACCAGGGACTGAGAATCTGACTGAACACTGGTGTGTATGAAATGAAGCTTTAGTTTTCACCTCACATTGATATTAAGTATGACTGAAATCCACCCAAGTGAGTGTTTGGAAGCCAGAAGTCTTGCCATCATCATCAAACCACCATTAAAAATCAAAACAAAACAAATCCCAGCTTCCACTTAGTGAGCATTTTACCATGGACCATTTCCATTGGCTGAATGTCTTGGTGTCAGAACAGCCTTGAGGGTGAGCATTATCCTTACCTGGAGACTTGGAACACTGAAACCCAAGTAATGTGCCAAGCTGGGATCCACCCATCCCCCTGAGAGCATTGCTGTCTGGAAACTCTCTGAATCAATCATCAACGGAGCCTAGGAAGGCACAGTGATTTTGCCTGAGGCCTCACATCTCATGGCAAAGTGAGGGTCAGACCTGGAGGCCCTGCATGCCTTGGGGACTGTGTTAGTTTTAGAGAGGAAGCCCCAGCGAGGCAGAAGTCATGCTCTAAATCACAGTCTGATGGAAATTTGGGGCCGGCTTTAGAAGCCTTCCTCTTCCCATTGCTGGCGTTCATAAATTCTCTTAAAGGCTTGAATTCCTGCACTTTTATGTAATTATGAAAATTTCCCTTTCAGTCAGATTCCTGCTCAATTATAACACAAATTTCTGTCATCTCTTCTCTCTTTTCCACCTCCAGATGATGGAACTCATGTCATTGTCACAGAGGAGAATGACTTAATTCACGCAGAAAAGCACAAGGCAGGGACAGGCAGTGGGCTGAATACATTTTCTGCAGAAACAAAAATGTTCATGAGTATCAAGACACAGTAGCATCGCTTTTCTGCATATGTCTTATGAACTCAGGTTTGGAGTGCAGCTTAGCTAGTGTGTGATGAATTATTTGATGCTGCCATTAATTTAATCTTCATTGAATAAACATTCAAAAAATGGAGAGGCCAGTGAAGAAGTTGTGTGTAGGAAATGTCTGAGCAAGGTTGATAATTAATATGGTAAAATAAATAGTACAAGAAAGTAGGGTGATTATAATAAAATTGCTTTACGTAATAACTTGAAAGTCAAAAACTAGAAAGTGGCCAGGTGTGGTATAGGCCTGTAGTCCTAGCACTCAAGAAGCCTGAGCCCAGCCCGGGTTACAAAGCAAGACCCTGTCTTAGAAAGCAAAAACCCTTACAAATCGTGTATGTAAAGGAGTGCCAGTATAGTCTTTTTAAAAAGTGATGTATTTACTTTTACTCTCTGTTCATTGGTGTTTTGCCTGAATGTATGGCTGTGTGAGGACATCAGGTTCCCTAGAACTGGAGTTACAGACAACTGTGATCTGCCACGTGGGTGCTGGGAATTGAACTCAGGTCCTGTGTAAGAGCAGCCAGTGCTCTTAACCACTGAGTCATCTCTCCAGCCCCCACGTGATTACAGTCTTTTCCTGTGGTACCCAAAATTCCCAAAGGAGAGCCATGGGGTCTAACCGATTGCTGGGAGTAGGAGAAAGGGTTCAGTAAAGGAGACGGTTTTATTTTTGCATTCAGTAGGCACTGAGCTGTTTCACCTTTCATAAGAACTTGTTCACAGGGGGGAAGGATTTTCTGTCACTCACATTTTCTTCTCCCATGGGCTTGCACAGACTCGACCAGTACTGCATCACGGAGCCAAACCACAGGGCTGACCCAGTCTTCTTAAAAGCAGGGAAGTCCCTGAGTGCACATGAGTCCCACTCTTTGGGGTCTCCTCACTCGTGAGACCTCCTGTTCCCTGCCTGCCACTCTGCTTATTTAAATCATTATTCTTCCAGTGGAACAGACTCTGAGAAAATCTTTAAAAAGCGTTTCTTTCTCCAGGTGCTGCTGCTTACCTATTTACCTTTTTTTTATTTCTAGAGGATGGACAGGACAGAGAAAAGTTGTGCTTTGTGTTTTTTAGGGGTGGAGGGTGGTTAGCTCTTGTTTGTGGTTTTGCTAAAGATTTAAAACCTTTGCTGAAGTTTAAGAACTTAGCAAGAAGCTGGACATGACATGGTGATGTACACCTGTAGTCCCAGCACTCTGGAGGCAGGGTTGCTGCGAGTTTGAGGCCAGCCTGTGCTATATAGCAAAATTCTGTCCCAGAAATCAACCAAGCAACCAAACAACCAAGCAGTCAACCAACCAACCAACCAAACAAAAATCCCACTTTGCTGGAATCTGATTTCTGGTTCGGCTTCCCTGATTCAAGTTGTGTACTAGTTATTTTTGTTCAAATATCAGATAGAAGCAACGTAAGGAAGGGTTCCTCTTGACTCACTGTTTTGGAGAATTCAGTCTAGATGAGGGGAAGGCAGTAGGCCACATTGTTTCAACAGTAAGCAAGCAAAGACAGATGAATGCACTGCTCATCTTTCTTTCTCTTTTCCAGTTCAAGACCTGAGCCCATGGAACAGTACTAACCACATGTAGGCTGGGTCCTCAGTTTACCATATTTACTAACATGCCCTAACTTTGCTACCCTTGGTGATTCTAGAACCTGTCAGGTTAATAGTTGGGTTTTTTGTGTATATGTTCGTTTATTTTGTTTTTTGAGACAGGTGATCTCAGTGTAGCCCTGGCTGTCCTGGAACTCACTCTGTAGACCAGGCTGGCCTGGAACTCACAGAGATCCACCTGTCTTTGCTGAGATTAAAGGTGTATGCCACCATGCCTGTCTTCAGTTGCTATTAACCATCACGAGTAGGTTCTGTCCATCATCAGTCTTGCAAATACTAGCAAACAACATTTAAAGCATCACCTCCCTCACATGCACAGGAAGGGCTGTGAATTTCTGTCTGTGTTGATATTCATTGCTTTGGGAGGAGCAAAACCTTGATGCTTCCTAAAGCTCTAGGGAGAAGTAGGAACCAAAAAGGGAGAGCTGGAAGGCCGGAATTAACAATAGCGTGACAGTAGATAGCCTGTCCTCATTGGCCACCAGCAGCGGTTACCTGTCGCTCTTCCAGATGCTCTGTGGCGGAATTTGAGGCTTGGTTAGCGGAGCCTCCAGTTACCCGGACAGGACTTGTAAAGTCTGCTGGGGTAAACGCTGTGCCTTTGTTAGAAGGTGCTTCCCCAAGGCCAGCGGGCATTCCTTTAAGAGTTATTGCAGTCCCGTTGAGTGGTGGCGTGGTGAATTTAGAGATGACATGTACTCCTGGTGGCTGTGCATGAAGTACAGTGGTACAGCACTCGCCTGGCACACACAAGGTCCTCGGTTCTATCCTCATCATTGCAGAATTTTCCACAGGCATCAAAAATGTCGGGCCTTCCATAAGCAATCAGCTCTGTGACTAGATCCACTCCTTTGGGGCCTGGTTCCCTGACGAACACGAACTCTTGTCAACATTCCCCATCCTGCCCCGGAAAACAGAGGGTGTCCAAAGGTAGTGACCTCATGGGACCCCCTGTCCTGTCTTCATTCTAGTCAGATGTATAGATTTCCTGTGTTAAAAGAGACACCCACAGTGCAGGATAGACCTCAGGACCCATCTAATGCCTGGAGACCCTGTTGTCAGCAGTGGACTGCAGGTGGTTGCAGTCAAGGGGACCTGGGGAAGAGACTCGTGTCTGTGTTAGAGGCTCATCTGGAAGAGCAGTCCTTTAACACTGTCTGTCCTGGAACTCACTCTGTAGGCCAGGCTGGCTTTGAACTCACAGAGATCCACCTGCCTCTGACTCCTGCGTGCTAGGATTAAAGGTGTATACCATCACTGCCCGCAGGTTATTATTTTTTTTTTCTTTTGCAAACTGTTAAATTATTACCTTGAATGAAGTGCCAAAACATTAACGGATGCAGAGCTTCCAGAAAATATGTAACACATACATTCTATCATCCTGTGTCACTCTTTCCTAGAAATCGAAGCCCAAATTCTACGTGCTGTCCATGTTCCCTTACCCTTCTGGCAAGCTGCATATGGGCCATGTGCGAGTCTACACGCTCAGTGACACCATTGCACGTTTCCAGAGAATGAGAGGAATGCAGGTAAGAACAAGAGTCTGCCTTGTCCAAGGGCAGGAGTGTGTTTAGGATAGCGAAGAGCCGGTTCGCAGTGTGAACGTGAAGCTCAGTTTTCTTTTGTGCAGACAAGCCTTGTAGTGAAGCATCTGGGTAGACTGGGAGCAGCTACGAGGTGGGTGTTACATTTGCTGGTACACCACTGGCCATTGCTTTTATTAACCTATCAGGCCCTATGCAGGCGGCATCTTGTACCTCCTAGGCCTTTAGGAGGGTTAAGTATGTCTCTTGAGACAGTTGGATGGGAATCATTTGTTGGCAGAAGTAGCCCATAAAAACAAGGCCATGTTTTCATGTGTCTGTCAGTTGAGCGTTAATAGTAGGTCAGGGGTTCCATTGAAACGTAAAGTTATCACAGTTATTTGTCATCCTGGTTTAGGAAAGGTTTTTCTGAGACACAGTTTTACAGTATTTATTAAAGAGAGGCAGGACAGAGGGTAGAAAGACGCCTCAACCGTTCAGAGCACTGACTGTTTTTGCAGGGGTCTGAGTTGGGGTCTCTGAACTCTTGCGGTTCACTGTAACTGCAGTTCTAGGATATCTGGTACTTCCGGCATCTACTGGTTCATATACCAGGTGGTGGACATACATTCATACATGTACTTATAAATAAAAATAAAATTTAAAGTCTTGAAAAGAAAAAGAAAAAAAAAAGCAAGATAGAATTAATTAATTGACTCTGCCAAAGTACAACATTCCCCTCCTACTCTCGTTCCTAAGGCTATAACCCAGAGCCTGGTACGTGCTAGGAATGTGTGCTGTCACTGTGCTGCTCTTACTCCCTTAAAGTGTAATTCTGTAACTAACCTTCAACTATATGTATTCTTTTAAAAATTAAGTCACCTTAATTTGACCAGTGCATGCCGTTCCTGAGCTGGAACATTTAAGCAAAAACTTATTATTGGTGGGTAGGATGAAATATTAGCAAAGATGCATGTGAGGAATCAGGACCTTCCAGGCAGCTCACGACCATGCAAAGGGGGGCTGGGCTGTCTGCTACCATAACTGAAGTCCAAAGGCAGAGCAAACAGCATTGGTTTGACCCCAGTTCTGCTACTTCCTACACCCTGCATAGTCACCCGGTGTCTCTGACTCCCGCTTCCCTCGTTCGATCTGAAGGGAGGGCTGTGGACCTTCGCAGCAGCAGGGAATTCACCTGGTTTGTAGGTGAGCACCTAGGCCCTGCAGTTGGTGTCCAGGGAAGAGAGGAGGGAGGGAGGGAGAGAGGGGAGAGAGGAGGGAGGGAGGGGGAGAGACACTGAGACTGATTTCTTCTCAGGTTTCTGTGAGGTCAGATTAGGTAGTGCAGTATGCCACGTGTCTGGTGCTTAATACATCCCTTAATAAGTGATAGCTGTAATTATGATTTATACTGATTGATTTGCTGTGAGCCGCTCAGAAAAGTGATTCAGCTTCGTTTAATCAAGGAGTCCGTACAGTCTTCTGCTGGGAGCAGGCTGCAGAGCTGCTCTAGGAAGCCGCTGCTGCTCATGTTGCCAGGGATTTCCTCTGTTTGCCCACTGGCTGAGTCTGGGCCTTGGATTTCAAACTGTTACTTGTTACTAAATGTCAGCATATTAGCCAGGGTTCTTGAGAGGAACAGGAACCGAGATGACTGAATGAGCATGTACACGCGCGCGCGCGCGCGCACACACACACACACACACACACACACACACACACACACACACATTCATATATATGTACACACATAAACACCTGTATGTATTCACATATATGTACACACACATAAGTATGTTCATATATATGTACACACACACATACACACACACACTCATTGCCCTGTGAGCTCCTCTCTTTCCCTGTGCCTGGGTGAAAGGCATTGTCATGGGGCTCAGGGTTGTTACCGCCCAGGGAGCGAGGACTCGGGCGCATCACCCTTCTTAGAATCCAGTGATTCCTTGATTAGGAAGTGATTACTTAGGCCCAGGTTTCAAGTCTTGGCATTTTTCCTACACCAGATAGCAGGACAGTCTTCCTGTATCTGTGCCGGTGACCAGCTAGCCTGTATGATTCTCCGACTGTAGTCCTCCAGCACTAATCTAGGACCCTTAACCTGTAACCTGCACACTACCATAAATATATATTAAGTCTCAAGTTATTCTGCATCTCAGTTTTCTTTTTTATAGTGATTTAGATGTTTTCATTTGTTTTATTTTCTGTGTGTGGGTGTCTTGCCTGCATGTGTGTCTGTGCACCATAAGCTGATCTGATTCATGACCTCTACATATGATGAGAATACAGATAATTGTAGTATCCCTGGCTCAGCAGTCTTTTTTAAGATTATCACCGAGTGAGAAAACTAGACATTTGACAATCAATCAGATAAAGGCACTTGGCAAATACGCCTGATGTCCTGAGTTTAATCCTCAGAACTCACATGAAGGTGGAAAGTATCAATAAAGTTGCCCCATGACCTCCAATGTTCTCACTCCATGGTATGTGTCCTATACCTGCACAATAGTAGCAAAAACTTTAAGCATTTGAAAGCCATCAGGGAAACAGTGGGCCCCCAGATTTGAGCCGCAATGTGAAGCTCTTACCACCGCTTCAGCACTCTTGAGTTTGCTAGGGGTGGAGGAAGGACTGGGGGTGTCCACGCTTTGAAAAAGCAGTCTAGGTGGCCTGGCCAGGTATCACACATGATGGATGGATGGTGTCTCTGCTGAGCCAAACCGTTTGAGATCAAGTCACACTGACGTGAGAAGAGAGCTAAAGGTCTCGAGCGTCTGACTTTAACCACAGCAGTGTAGATTGAGTTGAGTATTGGGAGGTCTGAATGAGGTAAATCAGAGCAGTGATGATGCCTGCTTCACCCAGAGGTGATGAGTAAGAGATCCCTTCGAACGTGTGGTGCACACCTCAGAAATTCCAGAGCGTGGGGGAGGCAGGAGGGACAAGAAAGCAAAGCCATCTGGGACTGTGTGAGACTACCTCAAAAGACAAACAAAAAGTGTAATGCAATTTCAGCGGCCACAACAAAGCGTTCCTGAGGCCTGCATGTTCACTCAAGGGCCATTTGAAGCCAGATTAAAGTCTTCTTTTTCTGCAGTCAAAAGGCTATGCTGCTCCTGAAACTCAAAGGGTGCCCGACGACACACTTAAAGCTTAGCTCCATATGGCGCTTTTGTTGTGTTTTCATATATCATATGCACAGATGGATGGAGAATAAATTTTCTGCCTCCCGCCTCAGCTGGGTCCCCAGTGCCTTCTGGTCCAGGAGTTGGGTGATGGAAGGGAGCATCAGAGTTCTCGTTCCCCAGGCAGCGCTGGGCCTGGACTACCTAGTGGCACACAGCAAGCCCATGGCCTTGTCCAGGCGCAGGAAGAGGTTGGGGCTCAGCGTCTAGCAGCTGTATAATCACCGTGTGGCCACCCACAAAGGCCGGATGCCGGGGACGTTCCCAGCAAGCAAGTGGCTGCGGGTGCTTCCTCAGGCTTCAGTTGGCGTTGAGTGCCGTCCGTGATGTGCCCAGTGTGCGGGGTGTGGCATTTAGTTCCAGACTTTCAAATCCCTGTGGCAGCAGGAGGTAGGCAGTGGCTTTCGAGACTTAGGCTCTGGTGTGGGTTGAAGGCGAGAAGGCACGTCTGCCTAGTACCTCTTTGGAAAGTGCCTGCCTGGAGTCTGGTTCTGGTTCCCACAGGAGGCAAGCCTTTTAGGTATAGGCGCTACCACTGTTTTCCTTACTCTGAAGTAGTCACTTGATTTTTTTTTTTTTTTTTTACATCCAATCTATAATAATGGTTGCTTATTACACTGGCTAAATGAAATTAAACACTGCATTTTTCATTTCTTGGAAATAGAGTGCTGAATCCATTCCAGAGAAGCAGAGACACTGGAAATAGCATTTCATTGTGAAACAGTAACCATGGTGCCTACATCTGAAGCTGAATTGGTTTCAAATATGAAGCTTTGTTTTATGGGGGAGGGACAGAGGCTGCCATTGCACCACTGGCTGGCCCTGTTCTGGTGGCATGCTCCTGTCTGTGGCGGGAAGTCAGGGGGCCACATGCCTGTCCACCTCTAAACCTCCCTTTTACTCAGCTCACTCTTGTTTCCCATGTTGGAAGGACAAATGACCCCCTTGCTTGTCCCCCACCCTTTTCTTAAAGTATTTTTAACTTGTACATAAATTTCCACCTTGCCTCTTTTGTGAAAGAAATACAGCATAGATAAGGCTGCAGCCTGCACTCCCTCAGCTCGGGTCCCTTTTGCTGAGTCAGCATGCCCCCAGCCCTCCTGCCAACCCTGAAATGTGCAGGCCCTCAGGTCTGGAGGGCTGTGCACCAGATGCTGCCCCAGCCCCAGTGCCAGCCCCCAGCCCCCACCCTTGTCCCAGCTCTGGCCTGACTTGCAGAGCTCTGACGTACGTACAGCTATATTCTGGGCTGGTGGTTTCTGGTCTGCCATGACACTAGCCAGACTGAGTCCACTGGGACCTCACACAGAGATGTTCCATCTGCCATAATACCCATTTCTGATCCTCTGAGAACTCACATGGGGGAGGCCCACCTTCCACGAGGTCGGCAGCCCTGACTGCCTCCTCTCTGAGACATCACCTAGAGATGCGTTCCTACACAGTTCCATCTCTGCTCACTCCGCATCAAGTCATGCGTCTCATCTGTGGGGTCAGACGCCTGGCTGGTCTTTTGTTGTGATGTTTGACTTTGTGATCCGTTGAGTTTAATTAGGGTTACTTACCTTACCGGTAGCTGTTACCACTGAAGAAAATCAATGTTTCTTGCTGTCTCTACCATCCACCCCCAGCAAACACCGGCTGCTGGCCAGGGGCATCACGAGTCCTCACGCTGGCTGCTTTTGGGGGAGGGTGTGGGCATCATGACTCCTTCCTCTTACTGTGGCTAGATTTGAGGCATAGGGCATCTAGGTAGAATCGGAGGACAGGTAAGTGGAGAAAGCAGAGAATCTCCTCCTTGGCTCTTACCTCAGCCACTGCCCATCTCCTGTGCTTCTGTCTGGTAAGATGAGCTCACACGTTTACACGCCTGCTCTCATATCAGCCTTGGGCCCTGCCCACTGCTGCCTCTGTCTCTTGGGTTCTAGGTGGCTCTGGTGTCTCTGTCGGGTCTGAGCTAGTGATGCTATCCTGCCTTTCTGAATTTTGGGGTAGCTTCACTGCCTTTGTACCTTCTCATCCAATTTACATATTTAGAGTATTTGTTGTAAGAACTAGAGAGAATGTGGTTTTTCAAATTTTGAAATGTGCTGAATTTGTCTTCTTTCTCCTCCTTCTTTTTTCTTCTTTTTTTCTCTCAAGAC
>JANBXA010000642.1:39985000-40062500 GCA_030556225.1 Cricetiscus sungorus
TTCACAGCATTCAGAAGGACATCCCCCATCATCTCTGGGTTTGGGTGGTGTTGTTAGATATGGTCTCACTATATAGACCAGGATGTTCTGGAGTTCATGGAAATCTGCCTGCCTCTACTTCCCAAGTGCTGGGGTTAAAGGTGTGCTAGCCTGTTGAGGTGGGTGTCTTAATTACTTTAGGTCTCTAGCCAGCTTGTTCCCAGGGTTCCATTTCCAACTTCAGACGCAGTCATTAGAGGTGGACTGCCGTGTCCACTGGCATTTATGTGGATCCCAGGGATCCACACCCCCATTCTCTTGCTTCTTTAGTAAGCATGTTAATCACTGTACTAACTCATTTCCCCAGCCCTGTTCCGGTTTTTAATGAGCTGTAGTTTACTCTGGATTACCCCTTTGTGTGCCAATCATCTGTTTTATTTAAGGAGGCAGTGTTTTAGCCTTCTTTTTGGCCAACTTGCTTTCATATGTGAATTTGTAAGGCTTTATATGAAGCTTTCTGGATATCACTCTTAACCCTTTACTTCCCCCTCACTCTCCAGTTGCAAAGGTGGCCTCTGACTTTGTGGGATGTTTTGTAGAGGTCCTGCATCTGTACCTGGAACATATCCTTTATTCTTCAGTGGACATATTCCCTGTTGACGGGGCTCTGTTAAAAAGGAAAAACAGTGATAGGCAAAGAAAGGAGGGATCATGACAAATGCCCCCACACCCCCCCATACACTTCAGATACTGTGTGAAGAGGGCAGCCTGTTAGAGTCAGGCAGAAGAGGAAGGTAGCAGAAGAAAGGCATTCCTTTTTATAACCCAGTCTCGTGATTTCTCTGTCATTTCTGCTTTGTTCTGTTATACCAGGTTATCAACCCCATAGGGTGGGATGCATTTGGGTTGCCTGCCGAAAATGCCGCCATTGAGAGGAATTTGCACCCAGAAAGCTGGACCCAAAGGTAAATGTTTAAGGCATACTCAAACACTTGTATATGGAAACCTTTTTAAAATATTTTTTAAGCCTATGCATGAGAGAGAGAGCAGAAAGCAAAAAAGGACAAGCACAAATCCACCACAGCATTGACCGATTGACAAGAGGTAAATAAACAGGAGGTGTATATGGTGTTAGTTAGTTAGTTAGTTAGTTAGTTAGTTAGTTAGTATTAGGTATGGGGGAGGTGCATGTGTCACAGTGTACAAATGGATGGAGGTCAGGGACAGTTTATGGAAGTAAGTTCTCTTGTGCCATCGTTTGGGTTGTGGGGATCAGACTCAGGGGGTTGGGCTTGGAGGCAAACACCTCTACCTGTTGAGCCATCATACAGCTCCTGATATTGCCTTTTAAGTGCACTGTTTTGGCTAGTGTGGTTGGTCAGTAAGCTCTCGACCTGCTTGGCTCTGTCTGTCCCAAAGCAAGGTTACAGCATACAAGCCATGCCTGGATTTTATATGGATGTGGGGAATGGAATTCAGGTCCTTGTGCTCATGAATTCAGTACTCTTGCCCCCCCACACACACACAGTATCCTTCCACTCGCCTCCCCCACACACTATCTCCACACACACACACACACACACACACACACACACGCTATCCTCCCCCACACACACATTGTCTCCCCATACTGTCTCCCTATTACCCCCCCACCCCACACACCATCTCCCAGCCCCTTTTGAACCACTTTCCCTTCACAGGAAGGGAAACTGCTCTCTCTCCATCATACAATTAATTCTAGATTAATGGAAGTGATAAAAGGAAGAAAATGATAAAATGACAACTCCAATAAAGTAGATCAAACATGGCATAAGTTGATTCCCAGCAACAAGAACTGAATTAATTAGTGCACCACTCTATTACCCAATTTTGGGGCAGTTTAGGTTCTGACTGATAGAACACTGTGGTTTCTTTTGAATTTGTACATTAAGAGGTAGATGTGTGCTCATGTGTGCATGCGTGCCTGCGTGCATGTGTGTGTAACATTCGCACCCACAGCTCTGGGGATTGAATCCAGTTCTTACACATGCCAGGCAAGAGTTTCTTTCACTGGTGTTTGCTTGTTTGTTTGATCGCTTTGAAACTTGCTTGCTTGACTTAACTCTGTGTGGAACAGACATTTGGAGAGGCCAGGGCCACACATTCGAGAGGTTGCTTGTCAGAGTGGCCAGGGGACGGAGCTGGCTTCCAGGGCCAAGACCAGATGGCATCTAGGGATGCACATGCCCGGATCATGGGTGTCTGCTTGCATATTGATATTTCACTGTTCTCAGGGATCGTCTTTGCGTTTTTCTGCCAGGGCAAAGCAACAGGTACGGCTTCCCTGACTGAGCTAGACTTTTTTTAAGTTTTCTAAAACATCCATAAATGTAGCTCAGCTCTGGCCCTGACCCCTTCCAACATCAAACTAACAATGTCTCTCTTTCTTTCACAGCAATATTAAATACATGAGGAAGCAGCTTGACCGCCTCGGCCTGTGCTTCAGCTGGGACAGGGTGAGTCAGCCTCTCTTCCTGGGGCTCTGCTCGGGGAAAGGCCTGATTGCATGGGGCTGGCCCTCTCGTTTGTGTTGGGAGAAAGGGTGGGGGCGGGGGTAGCTGACAGGTCACATGAGGGAAGGCTTGGCACTGCACAGACATAACAGGACCTGAGTGGGTATTTTGCTAGTGAACAAGTAATTGTCTGTGGGATTAAGCTAAGAGAGTTAACTTGTTTGACTTCCTAATGGGCTGTGCTGTGTGCGTGGCAAAGGCTTTGCACAAGGATTTCTGGCTCACAGAAACTGTTTCAAAGGATTATTGGAATCCTCATAAAAGCGATTAGATATCAATCCTGCTGGTCCTCTGGGTGATTAACTGGCCATTTAGTTATATTTTGTTCTGCGTTCAGCGTCGGTACACACACAGCCCACAGTGGTTCTGCCACATACATGCAGTCTTTGGTCTGTGTCTCTATCAAAAAGTCACACACCAAGGCCAGTGGGAAATCCCAGACTCAGGAGGGTTCACAGGGGACTAGCTAGGGGTCATGCCAGCTGTGAGAAAGACCTTTAGAGACCCAGCTTAGGAGGGGTAAGCAAGCCTGGGTAAAAGCTGCTGTTTGTCCTTCAGTGAAAAGCCCCCTCTATGCCATGGTCCCTCTTAGCACCTCGCTCACTCTGCGGACTCAGTGAATTACTGAAGCATTGGGATAAATGCAGCTTCAGTCTCCTCCCTCCCTAGCAACAAAACAAAACAAAAAAACCCAAAACCATCCTTTAGACCTCTGTTTCCCCATCCAAAGTCCTTCTGCTTAGGATATTGTCATCAGCACTGCCATTTTGAGGCCACTTTAGACCTAATAGTTTTGCTGTTGTCATCTGTTTTATATCTTGGGATATTTTCTTTGTTTCACAATCACATTCATGACCGTTATTTAAATTTAATGATACTTAATATCATCAGGGTTAGATTTCTGAGGCAGCATAGAGAGATGGAAAGTAGGAAGACACCAGACTTTGACCTTCAGCAGATGGACAGACTGACAGCAAGAGGCAGCCTCTCTCTCCCGTGGGAAACTGAGGGGTCTGCCAAGGGAAAATTTGGCTGTGACCCTTTACAGGGGTGGGGGTGAGGGACTTGGAAATAAGGATATTGTTGAAGCAGTAGGGGGCTACATGTCTCTCCTGCCTGAAATTGTTTGCCCAAGGTGGAACAGGCTATCCTTTCTGGGGTTGACCAATAAAGGCTGAACGTGGCCATCTGTAATCTTGTAGGAATCCTGTTTTACAACCGAGACCCTAAACCAGTCAGTAGACCCTTTAGAGTACAACTGTCCAGTTAAGTTTGTTTTTAAAAAAATGATTTTCTTTTGTTTTAGGACTTCCCATGACATCACATACTGTTTTCATAAACACATGATTCCGATACATTCTTGTATGAGTTCACCTATAAACTCTGGTATTCCTGTACTTATCTGTCGTAGTGGTCTATTGCTGTGAAGAGACAACGTGACCACAGCAGCTCTCACAAAGGAAAACGTTGAGTTGGGGCTATGTGTGTCGTGTGTCTATGTGTGTCTGTGTGTGTGTGGGTCTGTGTCTATGTGTGTCTATGTGTGTCTGTGTGTGTGTGTCTGTGTGTGTGTGTATGTGTGTCTGTGTGTATGTGTGTCTGTGTGTGTGTCTGTGTGTGTGTGTGTGTGTGTGTGTGTGTGTGTCTGTGTGTGTGTGTGTGTGTGTGTGTGTGTGTCTGTGTGTGTGTGAAGATATGCTGGGAAAACCCACACAGACAGTTGACCTGAGCTAGTGGGAGCTCACGGAATCTTGACTGACAGCCTGCATGGGACTGACCTATGCCCTCTCATCTGGGGGATGGTTGTGTGGCTTGATCTTTTGTGGGTACCCTAGGAGTGAGATTAGGTCATGTCCCTGGTGCATGAGCTGGCTTTTTTGGAACCTACTCCCTATGCTAGGATGCTTCACCCGGCCTTGATGTGGGGTGGGGGGAGATGGGAGGGATGGGGGGGGGTGGAGCTTGGTCCTGCCTGAACTTGATATGCCGTGCTTTGTTGATTCCCACGGGAGGCCTGCCCCTTTCTGAACAGAGGAGGAGTGGATGAGGGGGATAGATGGGAGGTGTGTGGGGGTGAACAGGAAGAGGGGGGAGAGAAAACTGTGGTTGGTATGTGAAGTAAATGAAATTTAATAAAAGATAAATAAAAATTATGACTTCTCTTAGATATGGTGGAGGAGGAGGTTTGTTACAGATATGAGGGAGAGCATAGCCAGAGGCAGAGACATCGGGAGAGGCCAGAGTGATCATGGCTATACTGAGCTGGGCCAGGTGAGGAGAAGGGGGAGAGAAGAAGGGTGAGGAGTCCCTGACCGAGAGGGGTGGCCTGGGCCGAGAGACTGAAGGGTAGACCAAGAGAGGAAAACGGGGCTGAAGGAGAAACGGGGCTGCATTATGGGGAGGGCAGCTGAGAGAAGAGCAGAGCAGCCCAGCCCCTGGGCTGGAGAAGGTTAGGTAGGGAAGGAGTGTGCCATCCAGGGGGCCCTGTAACGGGTAGGCCCTGCCGTGAGAACCAGCCGCCAGGTCACTCAGCCGATACTCAGAAGTGGTGTGGTCATCGATTGACACCTGAAAGTTTCAGGTGAAAACTGTGTCTGCAGGGTTGGATAAGGACAGGTGTTGCTTTTCCTGCCTCCGAAGCCCAGAAGGATGAATCGATAATCCTTGAAGGAAATGATAATTGAGCTTGTTTCAAATTCAGTGGCCTGCTTTAACAAGTCACAACAGTTAAAAACAACGGCATCAGGAAGCTTTTGGATGGTATTTTTGTGTGTGGAAAGGGACAGTGCAGCAGGCTGATGGGTAACCTAAGTTACCCAGCTCCAGAAACAAGACCCTGAACTATGAGTGCCATTTGGGGCGTCTTTCAGACTTGTGCTGGGAATAAGAGAGCGATCTCATGCTCTTCTCCCTTTTACTGTGGCTAATAGAGATAGTCAGTGCAGTTAACTGCAGGGCTGCGGGAGAGGCCACCGACAGGTAGGACCCAGGGCAGCAGAGTCGCTGTCCTGTGCTTAGCCTGCATTTGTGCTAGGTCAGCCCTCTTGATGGCTATGAGTTTCCCGAATGTTTGTCACCGATGCCTGTAATTACAGCCTGTATGGCTGGGTGTCTACTGAGGACAGCACTGATGACTTTATATCTTGCATAAGGGTAAGCGGCTATTAAGAGTGCCATCTATACCTTACGGCCTGAATGAAACCCAGTTGGCCCTGAGGGTGTGACATTTCTTTTGTCAACAGGAGTATTTTTCTTTCTATTTCTCTCGCTTTCTCATCAGGGTATAGTTTCATACATAAAGAACTCAGGCTGCATAGACGACTCAGCAGGTAAAAGTGTTTGCTGCATACTCATGAGGTCTAGAATTCACACCCCAGCTCTCATAAAGGAAGCCAGGTGTCCCACACACACCTGTAACCCCAGCTTGGAGTCAGGTGGAAGCAGCAGGGTCATTTTGACTTGCTGGATTCCAGCCTAGCTTGTAAAATGAGTGCCAGGTTCAAAGAGAGACCGTGTCTCAAAAGAGTAGGCAGGACATGATAGAGGATGGTAGCATTTTCTTCTGGCCTCATGAATGCACAAGTGTGTGTACCTTCACACACATATGTACACACACACTAACAGAGGGAAAGAGGAGCAGGGGCGGGGAGGGAAAGAGAGGGATGGAGGAGAGAGCAAGCTCAAGAGCAGATGCCATGCTGTAGTATCATGGAGTAGCTGCTCACGCATTTCACATTTCTAGGGCTATGCTGGGATTTCCTCATGCCGTGAGCTCGCTTGTTTCAGCCTCTCCTTCCCCACGCTTGGATGCTGATTACAAGTCAGGAGTAGTGTCTTCTTCATCCCAAATACACAGGCTCTGCATCCCTCCTGCCTGAGTTTACTCTCAGATACCATGGTCATGACTACAGAATGAAAAGTCATTTTAGAGTCATTATTTCAAGGTCCTGGCACCTTATTTACATATGTGAGTAAACATCGGATAGGAAGGGTTGAACCACTAGAAATAGCAAGTACTACAGGGTAGCAGACATATTTTTTAATGAAAATTTTAATTTTAAAGGAATCGAAAACATCTTAAAACAGAAGTACTGTGAGGCAGGCTCCTGCCTGACAGCCAGGTTGGGGAGAGTCTCCCACTGTGAGAGCTCAGAGCCAGCCGCCTTGACAGCATGTGACTAAGACTTTTAGTCCTTACAGCTGAAGCTGTTTGTCTGGCTAATCTCTGGCCCTGGGTTTCTGGTGCTCCTTCAGGAAAATGAGTGTTTCCTTTGCGTGTTCCCTGTTGTTGAAACTCACCTTTGGGAAGGCAAGGTGGCACCTAACATGTTTCGGTCATTGTGGAGTCTTGACTATCCATGTCTTCTTGGCACCTTTGCATGTCCAACTGGGCCATTGCTTACCAGCCTTTTATCTTCCTCCACTTGACCCCTAGCCCAAAGTTAACTAATTAGCTAGTTAATTAATTGAAATTTAAAAAAATCACTGGGAAATGGTTGTCACTACAATGCCTGCTGCACACACATAAGCACCTCCATAAAAGCTGTGGGACGACTGAGTGTGTGGCGGGCGTTTCTGGGGCTGCTGTGCGGCCAGCCTCGCCACACTGGTGAGCTCCAGGTGACTAAGACGCTTCTTTTGTCTGAGGAAATAAAATGGGAGTGACAGAAGAAGACGCCCATTGTTTACCTCTGGCTTCTACAAGCACATACGTTACCGCACACCTGTATACTTCACACACACACACACACTCTCTTCCTGCTGGGCTGTTAAGGTGGTTTTTTGGTGACTTTTCTACGTTTATGGTTTCATTTCTTGGTCTTTGTCTCAGGTAAAATTGTTCACACTGTGGCAAGTTTCTCCAAATCATTGCTTAGTGGAGCTGCAGGTGGCTCTGTGGCTGCCACTTGGTGAGTTGTGGGTTTATAAAGAAGGAAGGTGTTTTCTCCTGTCTCTTGGCCCTCGACTGTGTCTAAACAATTGCCTTCACATTCTCAGGAAACCTAGAGACTGGCCTCATGGAAGTATCAGTCAGAAGATTCTGCCCTGTTGAACTTGACTGTTTGAGGATGTTTCAAATGACATAAATTACATCAGTGTTCCTTTTAGAGAGATTGTGTGCTGGTCTCTGCTCACTTAAACTGATGACAGATTGCAGCTCAAACTAATTAATGTCCTTTATACCTTTACGGAAAGTGTCCTGTCCCTAAATGTCAAGTTAGCAAAACTGTCCATTTATTAGATTGCCTTGATGAAGTTCTTGCCAGTTGACAATAATTACCAGGAAATTTAGCAAATTGTTGTTTTTTGCCTGCATATAAGTAGTTTGTAGGATCTTGAGTATTATGGGTGGGGAAAATTGTCAAGTTACGAGGTACATGGTAAAACTCAAACACACACACACACACACACACACACACAGAGTTCTGAAGAAGAGCTATTTTTAGTAAGAAAGACAGTGTCTTCAAAACTGCAGGCCTTGATCTTTGTACTGTTAATATTCTAAATTTTCTTTAAGAAGTGTAGAAATTGAACCTTTTAGATCACTTAAGAACTTAGCTTGTGGCCCTGGATTTGGAAAGTAAGACCCTTAAGAAAAACACACACAGCCTCTAAAAATCCAGTGTCAAGCATTTATCAATTTTGGTTGCCTTCAAATGTTCATTTTCAATCTAAAGATAGTCCTACGTGTAAAAACATAATTGCATAAAAATGAGTGCTTAGATAAACATAGGTTCAATATTAATTAATCACCCCAATATTAACACCTTTTCCTTCAGTTCTGCAAAGAGATGAGCAAAGAAGGAGTAGGAGGTCTCATGCAGAACTGTGGCAGAATGGAAGCAGACAGATGGAGAGAAGAACAAAGGGAAGAGGCCAGGAGAAAGGCACAGTGGGGCCGCAGTAAGCGTGGCTGGGAGAATCATGGGGATGGTGGTCCAGAAAGGAGGGAGAAGGGAGGCCACACCGTCGGTGTGGTCCTGAAGATGTCAGGGGGTCACTGGCAAAGGTGTACCTTAGATGGACTGTAGCAGGGCCTTGAGAGGAGGAGAGGCAGCCCTGGCCTGGGGAGCCTTGCTCTCTTCGTCCAGGGGGACAGAGGGAAGGAATGGAGTCGGCACACACGGAATGATGAACTTCGCTCAAGAGTGGTGAGCCTGTAAAGTCCTCAGGCCTCTCGGAGGTGGAAGAAAGTCATCTTCCTGGACCTGAGCATGCCACCTTCCTGCCATTCCCTGCCCTGGACAGGACCCTGTGAGTCTGTAGCGCTGAGTCTGCATTAGCGAATGCATGTGCAGGTTCATTTTCCTTCTTGTCTAACCCACTGCCCGCCAGTTGCCTTAGGATAAAGACCCAGCAACTGGCCCTATGCCAGTGTCCTCTCATTGGTGCATTAGAAGAGAGAAGTGTACCGCCGAGGCAGAATGGTGCCAGATCATTGAGCAGGGACCTCACTGTGACGCCTCCTCCTGCAGTTCTTCCTCAGGCCTGGAAGTTGCTGGTGGTAAACACAGTTCTCCATTTGTCTTTGGAGTCTTGGAGACTCTGCACACAGATTTCTTAAATCACTGTGTGGTGTGTTGGAAAAGCATTTCTCAGACAACATGCCGTGAATAAGCCAGACTGGGATTCCAGGAGCGATAGTACACTCGTTTCTTTAAACACCTGCTGTGTTTATGAAATTATCTAGACCTCTGCCTCAGGCCAGATTCACTTTGCATTGTTTTGCTTTGGAAAAGGACATCATGTTATAGCCCAGGTTATCCCAAAACTCCCTGTGTAGCTCAGACTAGCCTCAGATTCATGGGGATGCTCCTGCCTCAGCCTCCTGAGTATGAGATTATAGGTGTTTGTTAACCACATTTGGCTTTGGCCTTGTCTACTTTGTAAGTATGATAACCCTTAACTGCTGGAATGAATGTTTTCTTTAATAAAGATTCACGAAGCTGTGCACACCCCTGAGGGGTTGGCAGTGTTGGAAAGGCAAGGTGGTGCTCTTTAGATCCCTTCATCTTTACAGTGGCTGCAGCATCTGTCAGATTGGGAGGAGTTGTCTGACCTGCGATGGGCCAGGTCATTGGGGCTCTGTGTTCCTTCACTCGTCCTTATAAACTGGCAGCCTGCTTGAGAGGTCAATAAAATGTGGGGGCATAAGTAACAGGGCTAGCCTAGTTTGATGGTGGGCTGCCTACCCCCTCCCCTCTGCCCCTGTCACCTTCTAATCATTAGCCTCTTTCATTAACAAGCTTTCTTGAGATTTGTTTATCGTTTGGACTTGGGTGGCTTAGCGGGTCTCCACTGCAGGGTCTGTCTAAGGCTGTTGTCTAAGCCAAGGCTGAAGTATGTGTGAAAGCAAGCCCCTGGTGAGCCTTCCCACTGGCCTTCTCTTTCCTCCCTTGTCCTGAAGGTTGAACCCAGAGCCTCTTGCGTGCTGCACAAGCATCCTACCACTGAGCTATGTGGTACTTAGCCTGCATTTCCAACACCACCGCCAGTCCCTTGCCCTTGGCCTTATCCTACTGTCTCCTCCTTCTGGGTAGGTGGGATTACAGTCCACATCCCCTCTCATCATTACAGAATGTAGCGAATGCCTAGAACTCGCTGTGTCACCTCGGCTGCCCTCAGACTTGCAGTCCTCCTGCATCTGCCCCCTGCTACTACTAGCTTTCTATAGAGAAAAAGAAAAGGGTAAGAGCCGATTGAGACCCTAACCAGGACTGTGCTAAGCTATCATCACCCTCTCTGTCCCTCTCCTGCCTAGGGATTTTTGAGGGGCCTCTGAGTGTCCTTTCCTGACATCACACTCACTTAGATATTTCTGAGACCCTTTAGAGAAGCACCAGGTGGATCTCGAATGCCACGTCTCTAACACATGGTGCAAACGTTCTTCTGTATCACAGACATAACCAGACCTCGGTGCCTCGGCCTCCTGGACATCGTCAGTGCCAAATGTTAGTTAAGTTAGGCAAGGTCATTAGATGGGAATGGTTGGTTTCCAAGAGGTTGCTTTGAGCCTCTTTGTGTTCTGAGAGAGCATATCTTCTGTGTTTGCCTACAAATCTGTGAAATATTTTTTACACCAACCCCAGGCGTGTAAAGTGTAAGATTACAATGTGTAGGAGTCACTTCACTGAGCTCACAGGTTATGGGAGTTAGGGGAGTTGACACCTTGATGGAGATCTATGTGGAGTCAGGTTGTAGCAGCTTTCAGAGCTGTGCATTTGAGTCGCCTGACTGTGTTGAAACCAATAGTACGTTAAGCAACTGTGAGCTTTGTGTGTGAGTGACTTCCTGCATGCATGCATGTGCACAGTGTGCATGTGGGAAGAGGGTGTCAGATCTCTTGTAACTGGACTTATACACGGGTGTGGGTTGCCAGATGTATGCTGGGACCAGTCCTTCACGAGCAGAGCAAGTGCTTTTAACTGCGGAGCCATCGCTATGGCTGTGTGAGCTTATTTGAAAGCAGGGGAAGGTAAGGTACAGAAACGTCGGGGGACCTGGGGACAGTCAGCCTCGTTTGCTCTTTCTGACAGTCTTACCAAGAAGTCCTACTGAGTTGGTGCCTTCCATGCTGGTGGGCAGATGAGGGTGGCAGGGAGCCCCACCCCACAGATACAAGGTTTCCCAGTGGTCCCTGCAGATGTGGTCAGATCTGGAGACCCCAAGGGGTGATCTTTAAACACTTCTGTGTGTTGACAACTGTTTTGTAGGAGGGATAAACCTATATATCCCATATGTCTCTCTGACTTCAAAACAGAAACGTTATTGCATAATGAGGTTTTCCAAGCCAGACCACCTCTTGGGGGCATATTAAATTATTTAAACTCTAGATGCTAAAATAAATCACTTGTTCCTAACAACACCTGTCTCTGTGGTGCAAGGTTGCTGGTACTTTGCTGTCATGTTCAGTGTAGGGGCCAGATCTGATGGAGGAGGGAAACTTCATGAATGGACTAGCCCCAGGAGGTGATATTAATCTCCTTTGTTACTTTTTAGGGACCGCCCACTAGAGAGTTGTCTGGTTAATGTTTCTTTGGTCTACCTGTGACTGCAGATTTAAAATGAAATAATATGAACCCTTAGACTTAAAAGAATGTATGGTGCCTCCCCTGTAATCTAACAGTTGGGAGGGTGAGGTGGGTCGATCTCCCTTGAGAATAAGGCTAGCCTGAGTTACATACAAAAGTCTATCTCAAAACACAGAAAATGAAATCCATGCATAGCTGAGTAATTTAAGGGTGTTAACACATATGCCCACCAGATGGTAGGCACCTAAGCTGTGTGCACGTGAACGATTGTGCACGCTTGCACACACATGAGTACACATGTGCACTCTCGGTGGTGACAAAGAATTGTTTCCAGCCGTTGTCAGGTAATCCTCCGGGAGCAAGGTCTCTGCCTTTGGCAGAGGGAAGACTAGCATCTTCAAGCGTGCTAAAGCCTGTGGTCTCTTGACTGTAGCATTCTGTTTTGAGTAAGTAGGTTCACAGTGAACACATGAAGAAAGGGTTTTGAGTTTTAACCAACTGGCTAAACTAAAAGCTTTTACGTGATGTAATTTCAAAAAAAAAAAAGAAAGAAAGAAAGAAAAAAAGAAAGAAAGATGCCTTTGATGATTTTAGAAGACTAGAATTCACTGTTTTCATTTTGTTCTGTTCTAATGGGCAAATCATGGAAGGTTCCAGAAGAATCCGTGACTATCGAAATGCACATGACCCATCTTAGTCAGAAACCTGGCCTGCCACAGGTAGGAAGGTTCAGCATGGAGGGCACAGGACTGTGCTCAGGCTCAGCCTCCTTGGGCCTGAGCGCACAGCCCCTCTAGATGGCAGTTGCAGAAGCAACAAATAAAACAGGTCAAGTCCAAATGCAAAGTTAGGGAGAAAAGGGGACCCGGACTCCCCGCCCCACCCCGCCCCGCTGTCACCTGGAGCTGCTGATGTCACCTGGAACATAGGGAGCGGCTGGCTGGATAAAGATCTCCCTTTCACTCACCTACCCTCGCTTTTCACTGTAGGTAAAACTGACTTTCAAAACCACAAGCCTCGTTGAAGGTAATGCTGTTCTATCGCTATGTCTGGAAGCAGATCCAGGGGCATCGAGTGTATTATACAATATTCATTATAAAATATTCCCAGTATAATGCATATTCATTATAATTCATACTGCATTTTATTATAACATATTTATCAGAAAGATTGTGATACTTTTATTAGCAGCTCAAATATACACAAAATAAAGTCTTAATGGGCCCCATAGTTTCATTTTTTCATATTTGCTTTACATATGTCTTTAAAACTGTAGTGGATAAAGTTTTTTTTTAAAGGTATTTCTTTAATAGCAAGGTCTAAGAAAAATTTCCCATAACCCTCACCCACCTTAGCTTTCAATTTGGTATATTTTCTTAGTGCATTTGTGACCACAATGCAATGAGAATTTAGCTGTGAAACTTACATGAGGTATACAAATTTGCTTTTGTATACAGACTTTTACATGTCTGGTTTATTTTTAACTCGCAGCTTTTTGGTGCTTCAGTGTTGGAGAGCATAAAATGATGAGTAAAACGAAACTGCTGACATGTTTGTTAAAAATAGGAGTTTAAAGGTGTTCGACTGGAAAACTAAAGAAAAAGAACAATTCTGTGCCATGCCAGCAGGCCAAGGCTGAGAAGTCAGCACTAGCATTGATAAAAAGTTGATTTGGAGAGGCAAGCTACTCCCTGTGTATTAGTCTGATTCTTGAGCAGGTCGAGCTCCTCAGCCTGGCACCCCTGTATACCAGCTACCTCTGGAGTCCCTGGGGGGTGGTGATTCATGGATGCTGCTTAGGCGTTGGTGGGGGCCACGCTACTTGGTACCACCATTAGATTGTCACTGTGTCTCATCATGGGGAGATAAGACTGGTGGTCAGAGCTGAGTTATTCTGCATCTTTGAAATATTCATTTATTTGTTTTGTGTATGTCTGGATTTATGTCTGCATACTACTCAAGGGCATCAGATCCCATGAGACTTACAGTTATAAACAGTTCTGAGCTGCCATGTGGGTGCTGGGAATTGAACCCAGGAGCTGGAGGAACAGCCAGTTCTTTTAATTGCTGAGCTATCTCTCCAACCCCTGTTCTGCATTTTTGAAAGACTGTCTTCTAGGCTTGAGTTACAGCTCAGTGTTAGAGCACTTGTTAGCATGCCTGAGCCCCTGGGTTTGGGCCCCAATACCACCCGCTCTGCTATTGAAAACAACAGCAGTAACAAAGCAGCATATAAAACAACGAAGGAGAGCTGGGGATGCCGCTCAGTCGGTGGAATGCCGGCCTAACACGCGTGAAGCCCGGGATTAGACCCCGGCAGCACACAGTCCTGGTGAAGTAAGTGGCATGTGCCTGTGATCTATCTCTGTAGTCAAGAGGAAAGGCAGGTAGACCAGACATTCAAGGTTTGAGGCTAGCCTGGAGTAGAGGGGGCCCTGTTGTCCCAACACGAATGAACAAATGAATCTAACATGAGGAAAGCTACCCTGTTCTGTTACCGCTTCCTACTGCACCTGCCTTCCCCTGATTTGAAGCTTTCCTCATTTGCTTATCTGAGGGAAGCGCTCTCTCTGCACTTGGGGTAACGTGTACCTTACGCTGAAAGTCAGCTACAGACAGAGCCATTTGAGACACGCTTTCCTGTTACCCCTTTCTCTCTTTCCACCTGGCTGGGCAAGCACCCTACCACTAAGCCACAGTCCAGCTTTTTATCCACCACTCTTATTTGCTTTTACAGTTCAGTAGCACTAGAAAAAAGAAGTTCATGACCATTATAAGCTAGTTTGACTTTACCAGCTTCAAACCTTGTCAGTTAGTCAAGGTACACGCACGCGATACAGCCTGGTTCCACTGTCAGAGGCCCCTTAGACTGCTCAGGCCTTCTAACTGAGACCCACGTTCAGGGAGTCTGGGTCTGTATAATTCTGGATTCCCAGCTGTCAGTCTAGGGTCCATGTGCTCCTCCTTGTTCAGGTCAGCTGTCTCTGTGGGTTTCTGTAGCCTGGTCTTGACCCCTTTGCTCATCACTCACTCCTGCTTCTCTGCAACTGGATTCCAGGAGTTCAGCTCAGTGTTTAGCTGTGGGTGTCTGCTTCTGTTTCCATCAACTACTAGATGAGGGCTCTATGATGGCATATAAGTTAGTTATCAGTCTCATTATCAGGGAAGGGCATATAAGGTAGCCTTTCCACTGTCACTCAAATTGTTAGTTGGGGGTCAGTCTTGTAGGTCTTTGGACATTTCTCTAGAGTCAGTTTTCTCTTCAAACCTATAATGGCTCCTAACTCCCTATGCACTCACTGCCTGCCCCCCCCCACACACACACACACTCCCAATATGCTCAGGAGATCTTGTTCCTTTCCCCTTCTGGGAGGGACCTTGTATGAATCTCTTAGGTTTCTCCTTGTACCCAGTTTCTCTGGCAGTGTGAATTATAGGCTGGCGATCCTTTGCTCTATGTCTAAAATCCATATATGAGTGAGTACATACCATGTTCCTCTTTTTGTGACTGGGTTAGCTCACTCAGGATGGTTTCTTCAAGTCCTATCCATTTGCCTGCAAATTTCACGATTCCATTTTTTCCTGCTGAGTAGTATTCCATTGTGTAAATGTACCACATTTTTTCTTTCATTCTTCAGTTGAGGAGCATCTAGGGTGCTTCCAGGTTCTGGCTATTACAAATAATGCTGCTATGAACATAGATGAACAGATGTCCTTGTTGGATGATGTGCATCTTTTGGGCATATGCCTAAGAGGGGGATTGCTGGGTCCTGTGATAAACTGATTTCCATTTTCCTGAGGAACCGCCATACTGATCTCCAAAATGGCTGTATGAGTTTGCACGCCCACCAGCAGTGGTGGAGTGTTCCCCTTTCTCCACATCCTCTCCAACATAAGCTGTCATTGGTGTTTCTGATTTTAGCCATTCTGACAGGAGTAAGATGGTGTCTCAGAGTTGTTTTTATTTGCATTTCCCTGATGGCTAAGGTCTGCTTTTTAAAATTCTATATTAAATGCATTTTTCAGGCAGAAAGTAAACTTTAGGACTTTTGATTAATCTCCCCATGTAGACAACAGCTTGATTCATATTATACAATAAAGGGAAAATAATAAAGCTATGGACACTCTCAGACCCTAGGTTCTATGTAGACACAAGATTTAGTTGACATGAGAATCACATTACACTGAACAAATACTGTTGGCATTTATAATTGCTTTTCAGATGTGCTACATTCTTGGTCCCCAGAATGTGCTTATATCCTGGCAAAAATGTTCATTACTGGATTGGAAAGATGGCTCGTAGTTAAGAGCAGTTGCTGCTCTTCCAAAGGACTCAAGTTCAGTTTCCTACACCCATATCTGGCATCTCACAGACATCTGTAACTCCAGTTCCAAGGGATCGGACAGCCTCTTCTGCCTCTGTCAACAATAGCACGCATGTACACCTATGCCAGTACCCACACACACACACAATTTAAAGTAAAATAAAACCTTTTTAAAGCAAGTTCATAGCCATTTCCTGTACTGTAACTTGTTAGTCATGGGTGATAGGCAACGACGTGAGAGCCTCTTATCATTGAACGTGTCTAGGAAAGGTAGGGAGACATTCCAGTAACATCATCTCTTTCTCCCCAGGATGAATGGCTTATTCCCTCACTTTGAGAGTTAGTGGAAATAGGTTGGTAAATATTTTGCAGAGTTTAATTGCTTTTAGGAACTGAATCTCAAAGTTGTGGATTATATGATGAAATGCTTGCAGGGCCTGAATGTGTATTTATGCCTCTCTCTTTTTTGGCAGGAAATCACTACCTGTTTGCCAGATTACTACAAATGGACTCAATACCTGTTTATCAAACTCTATGAAGCTGGACTGGCCTATCAGAAGGAGGTATGTTCATGTTAGCTACCCTTTTAAAAGTTTAAAAATTCTCTCCACCTTAGATCATCACTTTTAGCCAGGTGCTGTGGCCACGCCTTTAATCCTCACACTTGAGATGCAGAGGCAGGCAGATCTTGCTGTTTGAGACCAGCATGACCTACAAAATGAGTTCAACGATAGCCAGAGCTACATAGTGAGACCCTGTCCCAAAAATATCCCCCCACCAAAAAAAAAAAAAAATCATAACTTTTACATGAGGAAGAAAGAAAATCCTTTTGCACATAATGGTAAGGATGAATGTGCCTCCCTGGTGTCATTGGTAATAACAGATGGGCCAGCCTTCTTTGGTTTATGAACCTAGAGATTTTACATCCTAGATACTTAATATCCTGATCATGTCTGTATACTTATGAGAGGAGGACCTTGGGGACTCAGTGCTACAGGGAATGCATTGTTCCCTGACCCTCTTTCTACCTGATTCCAGACACCATAGCTTCAAGTTTCTGATGGCTACACCACTGGCAGTTATAAAATCACAACCCAGACTATAGTTCATGGATTAGCTAACCCCTCTGCACCCTGACTTTTATGCTGATGTGGAGAACATCCACAGCCAGTCGGGTGCCAACCTATCTTGAAAGAGCCACTGGAGATACTGTGGTAAAGGGCTAACTGTGCTGGAAAGTTCCTAGCACTGTTGAGAGGATTCCCTTGTCACTAGTACAGGCTAGAGGGCAGTGTTGGGCCCCTGACCACGCAGCAGGGGCTGGCTGACAGTGTTGTAGCCTTCAGGAGCACCTCCCACAGCCCACTAGAGTTCCTCACAGAAGACAGGTTAGCCTGAAGGCCAGACTCGAGGCGAGGCGTGTGCAGACATTAAACAGGGAGGAGGAAGGGTCTACACCATAGAGTTGCTAGCACTGCCTCTGTGTAATGGGAATTACTAGGAATACTTTTTGGTGCTGAGGAATTGCACATGTTAAGCACACAGTCTACTATTAAAGTTTAAGCGCTGTATTTGAAGTCAGGTATACGTGTAGGACTCCATGCCTGCTTTGTTCTAGGAGGCCCCTGAATGCCACCAAGCGACACGTGTAGGCACAGGCTAGCAGGAACTCTGGAGAGTCTTCCTCCCAGATAGGACTGTGTATTCTACTGGCCAGGTGAATCTATGGAGTAAGACTGAGAACGATTACCTTGGCATACAGTGTTAAAGGCAGAAAGCATAGCAGTTTTCTAGAGGGGCTGAAAATGTTCTGTATTTTGGCATGGATAGTAGTTTACTCATTTAAAAAAAAAAAATCACTAATTGCTCACTTAAGACTCATCTGCTTTCTGTATGCTATACTTTAAACTGCAGTCTTTAAAAACACAGACCTGAATTCCTCCCTTTTTGTCAGTGTCTCTGAGACCTTAGTATGTTATATTGCCCCTCTACCCCTCAAATTCATTCTCTGTGATACGATTCTCTGAGGATAGTTCTCTTACCACAAAGCTGATTGTGAGAGTTAAAGGGCCACACATAAGCTGAGGTTGATGACACACAACTGTACTGCCAGCTCTTGGAAGACTAAGGCAGCTCAAGTGTCAAGCTAACCCTGAAGTAGATGGCCATTTATTGTAAACCACTTAGCTGTAAACCATCTGGTTATCACTCAGTATGTTAGTGTTGTTATTAGAAACAAGTATATTTATTTCTTCTTCAATAACCCTATTCTTCTAAACTTTAAATATGTTCCATTTGTTCTTCTTTTGCAAAGTGTTCTACAACTTCAAGTCCTGAATATTCTTCCTGTCATTCAAGAAAAACCTAAAGTTGAGTTAGACATGTGTTCAAAGGCTTCCCCAAGTCTGCTGTAACAAGGGCATTTCGTGTGTCCTTGTCACATCTTGCTAGTGGCCCATTGATGAGGCAGCCCACCCTAGAGATGCCCTCAGGCATGGAGCTACACTGTCATATTACAGCTTGTTCCCCAAGGCACCTCCTCAGGGCATTTACCACAGTGTGCCCTCCTGTCTCCTGCCTCCTAACAGGCCCTGGTTAACTGGGATCCAGTGGATCAAACGGTGTTGGCCAATGAGCAAGTGAATGAATTTGGCTGCTCATGGCGTTCTGGAGCCAAGGTGGAGAAGAAGTACCTCCGGCAGTGGTTCATTAAGACAACTGCGTATGCAAAGGTACGTGGTGGTAAGAGAATCTCAGTAACGCCCAGTGTGTGTGTGGGCCACACCGGTGGCCTTGTGGAAGGAGCCTGAGCAGAGCCTTTGGGGAGGGGAGGCGGAGCCTCGGTATTGCTCACATTCAGGGTGGCGGGCAAGGGTCTTTGAGCTTTAACACAAAAGGCACCTGGAGGTTACTCCAGGTCATTGTTTGCAGAGCTGTCACAGAGCAACAGTAACTCTGTAATTATGCATCCCAGAAAGAAGTAGGGAACAAGTCTTTGTGAAGCTCCAGAGGGCTGGGGTTCTAGATTTTCCGTACCATCGCTTATAGTGACCTAGAAGTGAAGAGTTGAGTGGTCTCCAGGAGGCGAGGCCAGGGTAGGAATGAGCTGGGCCAAGCCCACGGCTCTAGACGTGACTCTTCTGTGCCTCTGATCCACTGTGTAGGCTGCCATGGACCTCAGTTTCCTGGCGAGTAAGATGAGCGGTCAGACCTGATGATGGTTCAAGCACCTTCTGGCTCATTTCTGAATTCAGAGATTCAAGACAAATCCAGTAGTAGAAGCAGAGTTGCTTGCTAAGTCATAGTGGCCTGGACGGAGTCATGAGTTCTATATGTGTGTAATACCAGTGCTTCTATCTTGCCTTAAGTCTCAGAGGCAACGCACTGCATGCTGGGACAAAATCCAGGTCTCTCGTCTGCAGGTAACTCAGGTTACACGTTGTGTACAGGGCTCATGTGCAGAGCAAGCACGGGGTTCTAGGCAACTTCTGATTACCACACCCTGAGCCAAACCCGGCAGCTCAGCAGACCCTCCCTGTCCTCCCTCTGAGGACCGTTGTCTGCAGTGAGACTCACCGTCCTCCCCCCTGTCCTCCCTCTGAGGACCGTTGTCTGCAGTGAGACTTGCTGTCCTCCCCGCTGTCCTCCCTCTGAGGACCGTTGTCTGCAGTGAGACTCACCGTCCTCCCCCCTGTCCTCCCTCTGAGGACCGTTGTCTGCAGTGAGACTCGCTGTCCTCCCCGCTGTCCTCCCTCTGAGGACCGTTGTCTGCAGTGAGACTCACTGTCCTCCCCCTGTCCTCCCTCTGAGGACCGTTGTCTGCAGTGAGACTCGCTGTCCTCCCCGCTGTGCTCCCTCTGAGGACCGTTGTCTGCAGGGAAGCTTATTTTCTTTCCGTTCATTTTTACGCAGCTGACCCTGGGCTTGGATCTGGAAAGAGTGTATCAGTCAGTGCCTGCCACAAAGCAAAGCTGCAAGTGTAGCTTTCTGTGTAGGCCCTCTCTGCTAGCCTCGGGTCCGCCAAGTTCCTGCGAGGGGTGTCACTCCCGCGACCCCCAGAGACTCTCTGGTGGCAATTGGAAAGAAGGGGCGCCTGTCCCCTCCCTGATGTGCCATGGAGCTCTAATGGCAGCATGGGGAGGGAGGCTACGTGGTTAGTGCCTGTGTTCAGACCTGCGCTTTGAGTTGGAAATGTAATAACCTGGCACCAGAGGCATTGTTCTCTAAACTGTCAGCTGTGAATTTTTAACTGTTCCGCAGAAATAGTGAGTTGCCATGGTAACTCTTGGTTCTTGCTGAACTCCTGTGCAGATTTATTGAAAAGGCTCTTAGGAGGTCAGCACTGAGAATTGGGAGAAGAGGAAGAGTCCATGATGCTGGCACAGGCGGTGGCTTTGGTAGGAGGGCAGAGCAGGCCCAGGGCTGTGTGGCACGTGGAAACTCTTGGATTGCGCCTTGTTAAGAGAGATATTGAATCTCCAGAGGCCATGATTGGGAGCATGGGTAACGCCCTAGGACTGAGGACAAAAACAGAATAGAGTGGCCTTACAGAAGATTAAAAGTAAGCCTGTGAGAGACTCAAACAGAACTTCTAGAACAAAATAGATCCAAAAGGGGGTCAAGCATGATCCAGTGCCCCTGTAGGGTATCATCTGCATTACCCAGCATGTAATGAAAATTACTACATCTTTTTTTAAAAGCGGGATACTGTGACCTTTAGTTAAAAAAAAAATAGAAAAGTGTAGACATAGACCAAGGGGTTGAAGTTAGTTAATAATACCAAAGCATTTGTTATATAAATGAACAGGACTTGAAAAGAAAAGATGACCATTGTGAATTCAGGAGAGCAGAGACCACCTATAGCAACGAACTGACTGGAAATCGGGACCAGAAGGGAACCTCAGAATGAGAGAAGCTTCCGTGTTTGGGCTGCAGAGGGACAGGCAAGAGTGGAATAGACCACAAAGCCAACCCTGTGTTCTGAGGACACTCCCTCACGGCAGCCACACCTGCATAGGGAGAGCATGTTGAGTGGCCCTAGCGGATAGATGTGCACTGGGCGTTGAGAAGCTAAGGAATGAACACTGCGAGTTCAGCATGAGAGCCGTGTGGGAAGACTCAGTAGGTCTGGAGAGGTGATTAGGGGTGCACAAGCCTGACAAATGTTGCCTTCAGCACAGGAACAGCACCAAATAATAAAATATTGTAAAGAAGGCAGTGAATGTCAGAATCACGGTGTAGTTCTCTTCCCTTTTTAAAGACTTATATAGTTTTTAAAATCGTGCGTATGTTATGGGTATGTGCATGTGAGACGTTGTGGATCCCATGGAACTGGAGTTACAGACGGTTGTGAGCTCCCAGAGACGGTGGGTGCTGGAAGCTGAGATCAGGCCTTCGCAGGAGCCATTTCACTGGTGCCCAGAATTGTGTTTTCATAAGAAAACTGTGGAATGGATATAGTTGTGGCTGCAGGTACCAGTCCAAATGCTTTGCAGTGGTCTGGACATGCAGAATCTAGACTCAGGTAGGAGAAGCAGAAGGGGATAAGGAAAGTGCCCAGAGGCGGGATCCCCAGAGCTTGGTGATCTGATGGATGAGAGGATGCAGATAGTGATAGCATCCAGGAAGACCTGGGTCGGAGGGAAGTTTGGGGTTAGACCACTCTCTTGGGGTGGAGGAAGTCCTTTGAGTCTGAGATGCCCATTAGACACCCTTGAGTGGAGAGGGGAAAATGCTAGGAGCTTGGAAACTTTGAGATAAAATGAGATGGGTTTCTTGAAAACCTGGTTATGATAGAAATTGTCGTGAATTAGTGAAGAAGCCTGGCTGTGTAGAAAGGGTGAGGCATTGGGTCAGCTGCAAGCAACTGAAAACCTAAACCGCGGGGGGTTTAAACAAGTAGGAAGTTACTTTCCCCATGTAATGAGAGCCTGTTTCTGGGGCTGAACTGGTGCAAGGGCTCTGACTTGGCATCTCAGAGCTTCTCTTGGCCTTTTCTTCTCGCTAGTGATCTTGTGGTTGCTAGATGGCTACTGCAGCTCCCTCCAGAATCCACATCTCCATTCCAGACAGAAGCCACAGGAGCAGTGCAAATGAGTGCTTTTATCTGGGTAGCAAGAACTTCCCCAGGACCCTGCCCCAATAGAATCCCATTCATGTTTTATGTCGCGTGGCCCCACCCCAGCATTAAGAAAGGGAGCAAAGCGGACATGGGCTTTTCAGGTCCGGCAGTCCAGGGGGGGGGGGAGGTGAGCTGTCCGCCACGGGGATCTTTAGAGGTCTGCATTTACCCCCAAAGCTGCGCATCTAGTCAGCTTAGGAGCAAAGCTATGTCCAGGAGCCCTGTCATTCCCTCGTGCTCTAGAGTCTAAAGAGAACCCTGAAACAGGAAACCGTAGTATTAAAGGCTGATGTGTAGAGTGTTACATTTCTTCCTTTCACCCCTGCCCAGCCCTTCAGAGCTGTTGGCTGTGAGTTGTAAGCATGATCTCCGCCATTGACAAAGAGAGGTGAGGCGGGAGAGAAGACTGGGCTTGCAGAGCCGTGTGGGTGATGTCTCATGGCAACTGTACTGCCTCGCCCCGAGGGGAGGAGGATGGATGGTGTTTTCCATGCAGGAGACACAGGATTTGGCTGTATCAGATGTCTCGTTCCCATTAGCAGTTTTAGCTAACTGCCCTTATTAAATCATAGTTTCCAAATTGTGCCCTGCCTGGGAGTCCGTTGAACAGGGCAGAGGGAGAGCCTTCTTCCAACGCCAGCTTGCTCAGATTTAATTTTGTGAGTGAAAGCTGCTGAAGAGAACTGTGCTTCGATTGTGTGTTCTACAAGGCAGAGTCACTGATTGGAACTTCAGACCTGTGGAGAGGTTACAATGTTGCAAACCTAGATCCACATTTTCTTGGGGCGATTTAGCCCTTTTAGAAGACATTTGTTGCCCTCTCTGTACTTGACTTATGGTCTTTGTGGCCATTAAGTAAATCCTTGGCAGTGTATAAACAGAACTGTAGTTTTTCTTTGGAATGTATAAATAGACCCTTAGCTTCCAACCAATCAAAGGGCTAAGAATGCTTTCAAACTGGCCTGAAGTAGAGGTTTCCTCGCCTTGCAGTGGCTGCCTACCTTCAGCTCCCACCCGGCCTTCAGAAAGTACCTTGATTTACGGCTGTCTTTGTCCTGTTACTCTAAAAACGTCATCAAAGTTTTACCACATTGGCACATGGAGTTTGGTGTATCCTAAATCTGTGTTCTTGGGCCACAGTCACTGCTCTCTGACTCCAGAATAAACCATCTCTTCTCCCTTGGGAGGTGAGAGCTATTTTCATTTGTTTGTTTGTTTTGTTTCATTTGTTTTTGTCTTTTGTGGACATTTTATTTGTGTGTGTGTGTGTGTGTGTGTGTGTGTGTGTGTTGTGCACAGAGTTTCTTGCTGGCCTTGAACTCTAGATCATCTTGCCTCACCTTCCAAGTGCCAAGATTGTAAATATGTTCCACCAAGCCTGACTCCTCAGGATTTCATACCGCTTTTTTAAAAAAAAAAAAAGTCTAGAAATCTAGAGTTTCCCCACATTTTTGTATTCTGTGGGCCAACTGAGTTTCTATACCTGTGGTTTACCTGGTGGGAAGAGGAACTACTTGCCAAGGGTAGAGATGTGAGATGAGACCAGGAGCACCCACACAAGAAGAGAGCGGACAGGGAAGCTGAGTGAGTGTGAGAGAGCGGACAGGAAGCTGAGTGAGGACAGGAAGCTGAGTGAGTGTAGAGAGCGGACAGGAAGCTGAGTGAGTGTGAGAGAGCAGACAGGAAGCTGAGTGAGTGTGAGAGAGCGGACAGGAAGCTGAGTGAGTGTGAGAGAGCGGACAGGAAGCTGAGTGAGTGTGAGAGAGCAGACAGGAAGCTGAGTGAGTGTGAGAGAGCAGACAGGAAGCTGAGTGAGTGTGAGAGAGCAGACAGGAAGCTGAGTGAGTGTGAGAGAGCGGACAGGAAGCTGAGTGAGTGTGAGAGAGCGGACAGGAAGCTGAGTGAGTGAGTGTGAGAGAGCGGACAGGAAGCTGAGTGAGTGAGTGTAGAGAGAGCGGACAGGAAGCTGAGTGAGGAGTGTAGAGAGAGCGGACAGGAAGCTGAGTGAGGAGTGTAGAGAGAGCGGACAGGAAGCTGAGTGAGTGTGAGAGAGCGGACAGGAAGCTGAGTGAGTGTGAGAGAGCGGACAGGAAGCTGAGTGAGTGTGAGAGAGCGGACAGGAAGCTGAGTGAGTGTGAGAGAGCGGACAGGAAGCTGAGTGAGTGTGAGAGAGCAGACAGGAAGCTGAGTGAGTGAGTGTGAGAGAGCGGACAGGAAGCTGAGTGAGTGTGAGAGAGCGGACAGGAAGCTGAGTGAGTGTGAGAGAGCGGACAGGAAGCTGAGTGAGTGAGTGTGAGAGAGCAGACAGGAAGCTGAGTGAGTGTGAGAGAGCAGACAGGAAGCTGAGTGAGTGTGAGAGAGCGGACAGGAAGCTGAGTGAGTGAGTGTGAGAGAGCGGACAGGAAGCTGAGTGAGTGAGTGTGAGAGAGCGGACAGCGAAGCTGAGTGAGTGTGAGAGAGCAGACAGGAAGCTGAGTGAGTGTGAGAGAGCGGACAGGAAGCTGAGTGAGGAGTGTGAGAGAGCGGACAGGAAGCTGAGTGAGTGAGTGTGAGAGAGCGGACAGGAAGCTGAGTGAGTGAGTGTAGAGAGAGCGGACAGGAAGCTGAGTGAGGAGTGTAGAGAGAGCGACAGGAAGCTGAGTGAGTGTGAGAGAGCAGACAGGAAGCTGAGTGAGTGAGTGTGAGAGAGCGGACAGGAAGCTGAGTGAGTGAGTGTAGAGAGCGGACAGGAAGCTGAGTGAGTGAGTGTAGAGAGCGGACAGGAAGCTGAGTGAGTGAGTGTAGAGAGCGGACAGGAAGCTGAGTGAGTGAGTGTAGAGAGCGGACAGGAAGCTGAGTGAGTGTAGAGAGAGCGGACAGGAAGCTGAGTGAGTGTAGAGAGAGCGGACAGGAAGCTGAGTGAGTGTAGAGAGCAGACAGGAAGCTGAGTGAGTGAGTGTGAGAGAGCGGACAGGAAGCTGAGTGAGTGAGTGTGAGAGAGCGGACAGGAAGCTGAGTGAGTGTAGAGAGAGCGGACAGGAAGCTGAGTGAGTGTAGAGAGCGGACAGGAAGCTGAGTGAGTGAGTGTAGAGAGCGGACAGGAAGCTGAGTGAGTGAGTGTAGAGAGCGGACAGGAAGCTGGGTGAGTGTAGAGAGAGCGGACAGGAAGCTGAGTGAGTGTAGAGAGAGCGGACAGGAAGCTGAGTGAGTGTAGAGAGCGGACAGGAAGCTGAGTGAGTGAGTGTGAGAGAGCGGACAGGAAGCTGAGTGAGTGAGTGTAGAGAGCGGACAGGAAGCTGAGTGAGTGTGAGAGAGCGGACAGGAAGCTGAGTGAGTGAGTGTGAGAGAGCGGACAGGAAGCTGAGTGAGTGAGTGTAGAGAGCGGACAGGATGCTGAGTGAGTGTGAGAGAGCGGACAGGAAGCTGAGTGAGTGTAGAGAGAGCGGACAGGAAGCTGAGTGAGTGTGAGAGAGCGGACAGGAAGCTGAGTGAGTGTGAGAGAGCGGACAGGAAGCTGAGTGAGTGAGTGTGAGAGAGCGGACAGGAAGCTGAGTGAGTGAGTGTGAGAGAGCGGACAGGAAGCTGAGTGAGTGTAGAGAGCGGACAGGAAGCTGAGTGAGTGAGTGTGAGAGAGCGGACAGGAAGCTGAGTGAGTGAGTGTAGAGAGCGGACAGGAAGCTGAGTGAGTGTAGAAAGCGGACAGGAAGCTGAGTGAGTGAGTGTAGAGAGCGGACAGGAAGCTGAGTGAGTGTAGAGAGCGGACAGGAAGCTGAGTGAGTGAGTGTGAGAGAGCGGACAGGAAGCTGAGTGAGTGAGTGTAGAGAGCGGACAGGAAGCTGAGTGAGTGTAGAGAGCGGACAGGAAGCTGAGTGAGTGAGTGTGAGAGAGCGGACAGGAAGCTGAGTGAGTGTAGAGAGCGGACAGGAAGCTGAGTGAGTGAGTGTGAGAGAGCGGACAGGAAGCTGAGTGAGTGAGTGTAGAGAGCGGACAGGAAGCTGAGTGAGTGTAGAAAGCGGACAGGAAGCTGAGTGAGTGTAGAGAGCGGACAGGAAGCTGAGTGAATGTAGAGAGCGGACAGGAAGCTGAGTGAGTGTAGAGAGCGGACAGGAAGCTGAGTGAGTGAGTGTGAGAGAGCGGACAGGAAGCTGAGTGAGAGTGAGTGAGTAGAGAGCGGACAGGAAGCTGAGTGGAGTGTGAGAGAGCGGACAGGAAGCTGAGTGAGTGTGAGAGAGCGGACAGGAAGCTGAGTGAGTGTGAGAGAGCGGACAGGAAGCTGAGTGAGTGTGAGAGAGCGGACAGGAAGCTGAGTGAGTGAGTGTGAGAGAGCGGACAGGAAGCTGAGTGAGTGTAGAGAGAGCGGACAGGAAGCTGAGTGAGTGAGTGTGAGAGAGCGGACAGGAAGCTGAGTGAGTGTGAGAGAGCAGACAGGAAGCTGAGTGAGTGTGAGAGAGCGGACAAAAAGCTGAGTGAGTGTAGAGAGCGGACAGGAAGCTGAGTGAGTGAGTGTGAGAGAGCGGACAGGAAGCTGAGTGAGTGTAGAGAGCGGACAGGAAGCTGAGTGAGTGAGTGTGAGAGAGCGGACAGGAAGCTGAGTGAGTGTGAGAGAGCGGACAGGAAGCTGAGTGAGTGAGTGTGAGAGAGCGGACAGGAAGCTGAGTGAGTGAGTGTAGAGAGCGGACAGGAAGCTGAGTGAGTGTAGAAAGCGGACAGGAAGCTGAGTGAGTGAGTGTGAGAGAGCGGACAGGAAGCTGAGTGAGTGAGTGTAGAGAGCGGACAGGAAGCTGAGTGAGTGTAGAGAGAGCGGACAGGAAACTGAGTGAGTGTGAGAGAGCGGACAGGAAGCTGAGTGAGTGTAGAGAGCGGACAGGAAGCTGAGTGAGTGTGAGAGAGCGGACAGGAAGCTGAGTGAGTGTAAAGAGCGGACAGGAAGCTGAGTGAGTGAGTGTGAGAGAGCGGACAGGAAGCTGAGTGAGTGTAGAGAGCGGACAGGAAGCTGAGTGAGTGTTGCTGCTCTCGCATGTGCTGTGTAGCTGTGTGAGGCATTCCCCCAAGGTCTGCTTGTCCAAGATTAGCTTTGCATAAATGTGTTCAATTTTTAAATTTTTTTTAAGATTTATTCATTTTATGTATGAGTACATTATCTGTATTATGATTTTATGCCAGAAGAGGGTATCAGATCCCATTATAGATGGCTGTGAGCCACCATGTGGGTGCTGAGAAATGAACTCAGGACCCCTGGAGGAGCAGTCGGTGTAAACACATTCCCTCCCTCCCTCCTTCCTCCCTTCTTTCTCTTCTTTCTTTTTTAAAGATTTACTTATTTATTATGCATACAGTGTTCTGTCTGCATGATGCCTGCACACCAGAAGAGGGCCCCAGATCTCATTACAGATGGTTGTGAGCCACCATGTGGGTGCTGGGAATTGAACTCAGGACCTCTGGAAGAGCAGTCGGTGCTCTTAACCTCAGAACCATCTCCCCAGCCCCCCAGTAGCTTTCTTCCAGGTCACTCTTGCTTAGATGGGTTGTGAATTGAGCGCCTCTGTTGTCTTTTGCCAACTCTGCTGAGGCATTTGAGTGAGGGAATCTGATGTCCAGAACTGTCTTGCATGTCCCACCTTTCCTACCTCAAGCTCCAAACCACTTGTTCTCACATGAGCTTTGCACTGCTACTTTTCTGTTCTTTTTCCCCCCAGGCCATGCAGGATGCGTTGGCAGACCTCCCAGAGTGGTACGGAATAAAGGGCATGCAGGCCCACTGGATTGGGGACTGCGTAGGCTGCCACCTAGACTTCACATTAAAGGTAACCCCACATTCATGCCCATAGATCGCTCTTGCATTCTGGAGCTCTTTGAATGCACAGCTGCTCTGCATCTGACCACAGCACTGCGCTGCAGAAAGAGAACCAGGAAGGCATCTTTCTGGGCAAGCTTTCTCTGCCTTCATCTTGGATGCCTGGTGCTGAGTGCAGACTGGGCACTGACCACAGTCTTCTGCTATTCCTCTGCTTGGCCGCTGCTCTTGCACACATTCCTGGTCCTGTGGTCAGAAGTTGCCATGCCCGTTTGGAAATGAGTGAAGGGGTGGAATGGGAAGTCGTATAGCCCAGAAGGAAAACTGAAAACGTAATGTCATGTTTCATCCTGCCAGATTGACGGTCAAGACACAGGAGAGAAACTGACCGCATACACAGCCACCCCTGAGGCCATTTATGGCCTTTCCCATGTGGCCATTTCTCCTAAGCACAGGCTCCTGCACGGCTGCAGCTCTCTCAGGGGACCCTTGCAGAGGGCACTAGTCCCTGGCAGAGGTGAGTGACACGGCGAACTCCTTCAGCCGCACAGCTGTCCACAAGACCCATACACTTCCCACCGTTTGCCATTTCTTCACCTCAGCGTGATTTTTACCTTCTCTCAAAACCTGAGGATAAAACAGCGCTGGCAACATCAAGTTGCCTGTCCTGAGTTTCTCTGAGCCACAGCCTTTCTGCATCCATAGCTTTCCCGGAAGCTTGGTTCTTTATCTTTTGATTCGGTTTTAGTTTAAAGCTTTCTTCTGATAGGAGAGAGTCATCTGCCAAATTTTTAGTTCCTCCGGCGAATAAAACTGTCCGAGGGCTGGAAAGATGGCTCAGTGGATAAAGGTGCTTATTGTCATCAAGCCTGAAGACCTTGCTCAGTTACTGAAAAGTTTGTACAACCCAGTGAGCCCCTCTGCCGATACAGCAATCCAAATCAGACCAAATCAACCGAATTAGAAAAAGCCCTCACTTAATGGATATAACGCTCCCAGGTGGCCTTCCAGCACCCCAGACGAGAGACGGGAAGGAGACACCAGTAAACCACGAGTCTGTTCTCTGGGGGACAGTTACAATGCCCTGTGGGAGTGGTCTTGAGCATCGCTGGGTGGGGGTGGCTTGGGTGGAGGCTCCATCATGACATCCCAGACTCTTTGAGTATATGGATGCCAGGAGCATAACACTTACGACCCACATGGTGGAAGGAAAGAGCAGACACCTGTAGGTCCTTTGATACCCACCCCTACACACACACACACACACACACACACACACACACACACACACACACACACACACACACTCACACTCTTCACCCCCCCCATAAGTAAATAAATGTACTAAAAATCATGAGGATAAAAATTGGTAACATCCAGTTGCCTGTCCGGGGTTTCCCCAAGTGGTCACTGTCACTGGGACTCCTTGGCAAAGGGAAGACCACACACCTTTGATTAAATCCAAACTGCAGCCGGCCAGGCAAGGCTTGAGGGGCATAGGGTCTAGAGGGTGAAAGGAGCCCTTGCTGATTAGAAACAGGTCCCTGGAGAAGGTTTAAGTGTCTGCAGAAATCTCATCCTGTGCTTCTTCTTACACTGTGAACTTTAACCTGCGGCTTGCGCCTGAATTATTGGGCTCTCAAACGGTCTTGAATGATGTAAACTGGAGAGACAGTGTCATGACAATTTACTTCACGATTTTCCTGAGTGCAGCGAGAATGACAACTCTAGTCCCCTGCCCTTCCTAGGAGCTGCTGTGTGTGCAGACTCCTGGGTCAGAGACAGGATCTTACAGTCCTGGAGCTGCTGTGTGTGCAGACTCCTGGGGTCAGAGACAGGATCTTACAGTCCTGGAGCTGCTGTGTGTGTGCAGACTCCTGGGTCAGGGACAGGATCTTACAGTCCTGGAGCTGCTGTGTGTGTGCAGACTCCTGAGGGGTCAGAGACAGGATTTTACAGTCCTGGAGCTGCTGTGTGTGTGCAGACTCCTGGGTCAGGGACAGGATCTTACAGTCCTGGAGCTGCTGTGTGTGTGCAGACTCCTGAGGGGTCAGAGACGGGATTTTACAGTCCTGGAGCTGCTGTGTGTGCAGACTCCTGGGTCAGAGACAGGATTTTACAGTCCTGGAGCTGCTGTGTGTGTGCAGACTCCTGGGTCAGAGACAGGATCTTACAGTCCTGGAGCTGCTGTGTGTGTGCAGACTCCTGGGTCAGGGACAGGATCTTACAGTCCTGGAGCTGCTGTGTGTGTGCAGACTCCTGAGGGGTCAGAGACGGGATTTTACAGTCCTGGAGCTGCTGTGTGTGTGCAGACTCCTGAGGGGTCAGAGACGGGATTTTACAGTCCTGGAGCTGCTGTGTGTGCAGACTCCTGGGTCAGGGACAGGATTTTACAGTCCTGGCTGTGTGTGTGCAGACTCCTGGGTCAGAGACAGGTTTTACAGTCCTGGCTGTGTGTTCCTCTGGGCTTAGGACGGGAGACACCCAACACAAGGCAGTTTTTATCCCTTGCCTTTCTTCACCTTTCTGTTGTTATATATTGAAATAAAGACAAGTTAGAATTCTGTGTGTGCTTTTAAGGCCTCTCTGCCCATGCCTCGGGTTCCCTATTCATTACTTTTTCTGACAAAAGCAGCTATGGGACGTTTGAGAGTAGAGAAATCATGGTAACAGAATATGAGGCCTTGCATCCAGTCAGAGTGGTGGTTTGAGTAAGAACCCCTCCCCCGCATAGGCTCATACACTTGAATGCTTGATCACAGGAAATGGCCCAGTGTGAAAGAATCAGGAGTGTGGTCTTGCTGGGGGAAGTGAGTCACCCGGGGTGGTCCTTCTTTTCTCCCTCCGCCTGTAGGTCAAGATGTAGCTTTCAGGTACTCCTCCAGCATCGTGCCTGCCTCCCACCATGCTCCCTGACGCTGTGCTTCCTGCCTTGATAATAATGACCTTAGCCTCTGAGGTTGTGAGCAAGCACCAGTTAAATGTCTCTTTTATAAGAGTTGCTGTGGTCACGGTGTCTCCTCACAGCGGTGGAACGCTGACTGAGACCGCTGGGAGGTAAGGGAGAGGTGGATGCTGCTGTTTAGCTCATTTTATCCTTTTCATTCAGTCCCACACGAAGCCCACGGAAGGTGCCACACACATTCGGGTGGGACTTCCCCTCAGTGAAGTCTTTCTGGAAACCCCTTACAGATACATAGCTGTGGCGATTCTAAAACCCAGGCAAGCTGACAATGAAGGTTTACCTCTCAGGGCCAGCTGACAATGAAGGTTTACCTCTCAGGGGTTTTTGTTTTGGTTTGGTTCTTTTCGGTGCTGGAGGGAGGGAGGGAGGCAGGGAGGGAGGGAGGCAGGGAGGGAGGGAGGGAGGGAGGGAGGGAGGGAGGGAGGGAGGGAGGGAGGGAGGGAGGGAGGAAAAAATAATTTAAATTATTTGAAGGAAGAACTCAGGTTTTACCCTTTTGAATAATTTGAGATTCCTTGAAACCATTGATGGTTGAAAAGTAAATATTAAAAAGCTAAATACTATAATATCCAAGTCATACATTTGCTCCTCTCCTAGTTCATTCACTTCAGGCCACAAAGTGAAGTAATTTTAATGATTAATGAGGTAATAAGTTATAAAAAATTATAATCCCTGAGCTGAAGACGCCATAAATTCAAAGCACCGTCACATGATAAGCTGAGGAATTATCTTAGTCACTTTTCTGTTGCCGTGCCCAAAGATTTGAATACTTGGTCCCCAGCTGGGGGAACTGTTTGGGAGGGATTAGGAGGCATGGCCTCATTGGAGGAGGTGTGTCACTGAGGGTGAGCTTTGAGGTTTCAAAAGCCTGGGCCATTATTAGTTAGCTCTCTGTCTCTCTTTCTCTGCCTTGTGCATGGGGATCAGTACATAAGGTCTCAGCCACTGCACCAGCATCACGTTCTCTGTCACGACGGTCATGGACTCATCATCTCAAACTATGAGCCCAAACTCTTATAAACAAACTCCTCTAAAAGTTGCCTCGGTCATAGAGTCTCAGCCCAGCAGCAGCAGAAAGCAGGATCCTACCCACACCTGTCCTTCTTTATTTAGCCCTCCATTTTGCAGGAATACGCACACTCCAGTATTTCCTAAGAAAAGGGTGCCCAGGGAGGGCTGTCTTGCCTTGGGCTGTCTGCAAATCTCTTTTCCGGCTTTTCTGCCCTGCTGTGTCCTGCTTGCTAGCCACATTGTCATCCATTGTGACAATGGCTTTAGAAGTTCGTGCCCTCTCTTTGCAGACAGGGAGGTTTTGTGTTTTCTTATTCTCACTGCTGGAGATAGTTTTGAAAAGTAAAAGGTGGTAATGAATGGCTTTTCCACCTGGAACTCTGAAGCACCCCTCTTCTTTGCTTGTGCGTGTGGATGGAGGAGGCTTTCTCCCATGCTCGTTTAATCTTCTCATTTCCGCTGGTGTAAATTATCTGCTAATACCCTTCAAAGGCCTGGCTCTTTGGCAATTAGCACACAGCATGGAAGGTGTGGTGCTGCTTTTTCTCACTTGTCTGCTCTGGGATGTGTCTAGCTGATGGATCTGCTCTTGTTTTCAGATTGCCTCACACCAGTGATGGCTGTGAACATGCTCACCCAGCAGGAGGTCCCCATCGTCATCACGGCCAAGGCTGACGTAGAAGGTTCTCTAGATTCAAAAATAGGTATGTGGCTGTTCATATGCCATGCATGCTAATAAGTTATGCAGGTTTAAGGGCAAAGGGCTCACCGTTCTCGCTGTCACTTAGAGGAGTTTACCGTTGAGTCTGTGATGGGTCTTGCCTCTTACTCTTTTTTTTTTTTTTGGTTTTTTTTTTTTTTTCATTCTCTTTGTAGCTGAGGATCAAATCTAGGGCTTAAGCAATCTACCATGAGCTGCAACCCCAGTCATTTACCTCCAATGTAATTGTTTTTAGTTAAGGACTACATATTCAAGAGCATGGTGGTACACACCTGAGTTCCTAGCATTCAGGAGCATGAGGTGGGACACACACAAGTTTAAGGGTTTTTTGTTTGTTTGTTTGTTTAATGTATTTTATGTGTATGGGTGTTCTGTCTACATGTATGTATGTGTACTGTGTATGTGCCTTGTGCCTTTGGCGGTCAGAGGAAAGAATTAGACCTCCCAGAACTGGCATTACAAATTGTAAGCTATCATGTGGGTGCTGGGAACTGAACCCAGGTCCTCTGTAAAAACAAGTTCTTTTAACTGCTGAGCCGTCTCTCCTGCGTGTTATCACAAGCTTAACGCCTGTACAACATGGTAAAACATATCTTTAAAAAACAAAAGCAAGCTTGCAAACAACAGAAATCCTGTGCATTTGAAAGTACATTGGGGTTGGTAAGACAGCTCAGTGTGTGTAAGTGCTGGCCACTCAAGCCTATAAACCTGGGTATAGTTACCAGAACCTGACTAGGAGCTCTCCCAAACCTCCGCATGTGCCTGCACACATACATGCACACATATGCACACACTAACAACAGTAAATAAAACAACTTTTAAAAATAAAGCATATTAGCTATATTATGCCTTCCTGGTTGCTATTGAGTATTAAAAAGCCCAGGCTCTTGGATCATGAATTAGCTCTGAAGACTTGTACACATGATATGGGAGATAATACAACACAGACTAAAATTCTAATTTCAAAATCCCAGCCAGGGTTAGTGACTCAGAACTGAGGAGCCTGAGGCAGGAGGGTCTTGAGTTTAAGGCCGGCCTAGGCTATATAGTAAAATCCTGCCTCACAAGACCAAACCAAACAAGATAAAATTCACAAAATTACCATCACACCTGATGCATGTGGGCTAGGTTTGAGCATTGTGGAGGAAGCTAATCTGAACTACTTGAGAAAGAGTCATGAAGCGGTATGCAGAGGCATAGTTAGAATCAAAGTTGGATGTCCTTGGCAGCTGTATTCACGGGCAATCCTCACCTAATGTCCTGTCACAGGAAGGGGACAAAGGCTAAGTACCAAAGACAGCACTTCCCAAAATCCGCCTTCAGGACAAACGGTGCTCCTCTTGCGTGATTTCCGGTGGGAGATCACAGCCATGCTGCAGGACAGCAGGCCCTTGTGGCAATGGATGGACAGATTGTGTCTTCTGTGCTGCTGCAAACATGCAGAGCAGGTGACATTTCATACTAAAGTGACCTCAGGTCAGATTTGATGAAGTATTTAGAAGAGGCGTCAAAGCTGAAAGCTGGCACTGAGTGCTCAGGTTACGTCTGACCATTGTAGCCATGCATTTTATAGTTAGTGAGATGTTATAAACAGTGAAGAAAATCTTGATATGGCTATTTGGGGCAGACAAGGGGTGTTTGACATTTTTGGCTAGATCACTGATGCAATATTAAAGTTCTAAGGATCTAGATGTTTTTAGGTAAGCATAGAAAATTTTTTTTTCTGTTGTCTAAAGTATTGTTTCGTGCCTTCTAAGGACAGAACAGAAACAAGTAAGAAATAAAGCAGAGTTTTCACCATCCAACCTGCACAATTAGAATATGTCATATTTTAGAGTACTCTTTTTTTTTTTTTTTTAAGGCAGGGTTTCTCTGTGTAACAGCCCTGGCCTTGAACCTGCCTCTGCCTCTGCCTCCCAAGTGTTGGGATTAAAGGTGTTTACCACCACTGCCCTGCCTAGAGAATGCTGTTTATAAATGTGGTCACCACGTTGAAAATCTGGTAAATGACCATCATCTTCCCCTGTGCCCGTGAACGCTGCAGTCTACTGACACTCATTCATTCACTGCAGTCTACTGACATTCATTCATTCACTGCAGTCTACTGACACTCATTCATTCACTGCAGTCTACTGACACTCATTCATTCACTGCAGTCTACTGACACTCATTCATTCACTGCAGTCTACTGACATTCATTCATTCACTGCAGTCTACTGACACTCATTCATTCACTGCAGTCTACTGACATGCATTCATTCACTGCAGTCTACTGACATGCATTCATTCACTGCAGTCTACTGACATTCATTCATTCACTGCAGTCTACTGACATTCATTCATTCACTGCAGTCTACTGACATGCATTCATTCACTGCAGTCTACTGACACTCATTCATTCACTGCAGTCTACTGACACTCATTCATTCACTGCAGTCTACTGACATTCATTCATTCACTGCAGTCTACTGACATTCATTCATTCACTGCAGTCTACTGACACTCATTCATTCACTGCAGTCTACTGACATGCATTCATTCACTGCAGTCTACTGACATGCATTCATTCACTGCAGTCTACTGACATTCATTCATTCACTGCAGTCTACTGACATTCATTCATTCACTGCAGTCTACTGACATTCATTCATTCACTGCAGTCTACTGACACTCATTCATTCACTGCAGTCTACTGACACTCATTCATTCACTGCAGTCTACTGACACTCATTCATTCACTGCAGTCTACTGACATTCATTCATTCACTGCAGTCTACTGACACTCATTCATTCACTGCAGTCTACTGACACTCATTCATTCACTGCAGTCTACTGACACTCATTCATTCACTGCAGTCTACTGACATTCATTCATTCACTGCAGTCTACTGACATTCATTCATTCACTGCAGTCTACTGACACTCATTCATTCACTGCAGTCTACTGACACTCATTCATTCACTGCAGTCTACTGACACTCATTCATTCACTGCAGTCTACTGACATTCATTCATTCACTGCAGTCTACTGACATTCATTCATTCACTGCAGTCTACTGACACTCATTCATTCACTGCAGTCTACTGACATTCATTCACTGCAGTCTACTGACATTCATTCATTCACTGCAGTCTACTGACACTCATTCATTCACTGCAGTCTACTGACATGCATTCATTCACTGCAGTCTACTGACATTCATTCACTGCAGTCTACTGACATTCATTCATTCACTGCAGTCTACTGACATTCATTCATTCACTGCAGTCTACTGACACTCATTCATTCACTGCAGTCTACTGACATTCATTCATTCACTGCAGTCTACTGACATGCATTCATTCACTGCAGTCTACTGACACTCATTCATTCACTGCAGTCTACTGACATTCATTCATTCACTGCAGTCTACTGACACTCATTCATTCACTGCAGTCTACTGACATTCATTCATTCACTGCAGTCTACTGACATTCATTCACTGCAGTCTACTGACATGCATTCATTCACTGCAGTCTACTGACATTCATTCACTGCAGTCTACTGACATTCATTCACTGCAGTCTACTGACATTCATTCATTCACTGCAGTCTACTGACATTCATTCACTGCAGTCTACTGACATGCATTCATTCACTGCAGTCTACTGACACTCATTCATTCACTGCAGTCTACTGACACTCATTCATTCACTGCAGTCTACTGACATGCATTCATTCACTGCAGTCTACTGACATGCATTCATTCACTGCAGTCTACTGACACTCATTCATTCACTGCAGTCTACTGACACTCATTCATTCACTGCAGTCTACTGACATGCATTCATTCACTGCAGTCTACTGACATTCATTCATTCACTGCAGTCTACTGACATTCATTCATTCACTGCAGTCTACTGACATTCATTCATTCACTGCAGTCTACTGACATTCATTCACTGCAGTCTACTGACATGCATTCATTCACTGCAGTCTACTGACATTCATTCACTGCAGTCTACTGACATTCATTCACTGCAGTCTACTGACATTCATTCATTCACTGCAGTCTACTGACATTCATTCATTCACTGCAGTCTACTGACACTCATTCATTCACTGCAGTCTACTGACATTCATTCATTCACTGCAGTCTACTGACACTCATTCATTCACTGCAGTCTACTGACATTCATTCATTCACTGCAGTCTACTGACATGCATTCATTCACTGCAGTGTACTGACATTCATTCACTGCAGTCTACTGACATGCATTCATTCACTGCAGTCTACTGACACTCATTCATTCACTGCAGTCTACTGACATGCATTCATTCACTGCAGTCTACTGACATTCATGCATTCATTCACTGCAGTCTACTGACATGCATTCATTCACTGCAGTCTACTGACATGCATTCATTCACTGCAGTCTACTGACACTCATTCATTCACTGCAGTCTACTGACATTCATTCATTCACTGCAGTCTACTGACACTCATTCATTCACTGCAGTCTACTGACATTCATTCATTCACTGCAGTCTACTGACATTCATTCATTCACTGCAGTCTACTGACATTCATTCACTGCAGTCTACTGACATTCATTCATTCACTGCAGTCTACTGACATACATGCATTCATTCACTGCAGTCTACTGACATGCATTCATTCACTGCAGTCTACTGACATTCATGCATTCATTCACTGCAGTCTACTGACATGCATTCATTCATTCACTTGACTTCGTGCTTCCTTCTCAATTCTGTTAGAATCAACACAGCTTGGCACCATACCATAGAATTCCAGACATGCCTTCTGTTTTGCAGAAGAGCTGGGTTAGTCTTCTTGTGTGACCCTTCACTGGTGGGTCGTGCCACAGCATTTTCCACAAGAGAGGTGTCTACACCAGGAGACATTTGGCAAATCAGGAGATACTTTGTTAGTCTCTGCCGAGGAAGTGGTCTGGGAGGGGGCCAGGGTAACGTAGACTGTGCTCGGAACAACCCATCCTGTCAGCGGTACCACGTCCAGAACCCTGTCCTACAGAGCCAGCCACCAAAGCCTGCTTCTGTGCACAGCTGAAGCCCGAACAGCAGGTTCCCCGCCCTGGTGAGTGATCTCCTGTGCTCCACCTCATTCCTCAAGAATAAATGCCTGCTCAGAATGTCCTGCTGCTCTCAGGGACACAGCACAGTCTCCAGTTCCGGCTTTCAGCGCCTAGACTTGGGGGATCTTTTCAGGGTGTTAAAATGCTTGGGAAGTTAGCACTTCTTCCCCCCAGGAGGCCACCGAGGAGATTCAAGAGGACCCCTCACACCTGTAACGCTGTAACGTAAAGTTCCAGTGGCATGTGTGGTAGATTATTAAACTTGCAGCTATGTTTTTAAGAATAAGAAAAACCAGAGGAAAAGACCTAAAGGAAATAATCCCAGCATGGTGAACAGCTGTGCTCGTGCGCCAGGCTCCCCGAGGCTGTGTGTGTCCCATTACCCTGTGTGGTGGAGCTTCCTGGCTTCTCTTCCAGTCAGTCTCGCCTGATTCTTTGCTTGGAACACTTAAGATGATGTTTTGTGTTTTGGGCCTTTTTTTTCCTCCTCTGCACAGGAATCCCCAGCACCAGCTCAGAGGATGCCAGCATTGCGCAAGCCCTGGGCCTGCCCTACTCTGAAGTCATTGAAACGTCACCAGATGGCACGGAGAGACTGAGTGGATCTGCTGAGGTTGGTGCCCTGGCCTGTGCCTGAGACTTCACTTGTGAGCCAAGACCCTGAGATGGGTGTGATGAGACACGCTCTTACAGCCTGCCCGTTCACTCTCTCTCTCACCCCAGAAGCCTTCAAGCCCCCCTTAGTTTCTCAGAACAAAACACTATTCTTTAACACCTACAAGTTTCTCAGCTCGAAATCTAATCCAACCTCGAATGACTTCATTGAGAATCTTGCTTGATAATGATCTTTCCAAAAGAATCCTTGGCTTCTTGGAGAGGTGACTGGTGCTGACTCCTCTTCCTGGGGAGGATGACGGCTTGTTCCAGGGTATCTGCTGTTTCCACCTAAGGTTTAACCCACTTACAGAACAGAGTAAACACTCAGAGTTATTCCAAGAGATAAGTCAAGGTTATCTCTTGTTTGATTTGGTTCATGTGGCAGGGCATGAACCCCACCTGTGCTGCACTGAGCCAGAAAGCATGGTGGAAGGCACAGTTCCGGGGTGGGAGCATATGTATCAGCGTCATGCTGGCCTTGTTAGAACACAGACTGTCGATAATGCACATCCAGAGACCCTAACTCTTTCCAAGAGTTCTGTTTCCAGCAATTTTGCGTGGTGCTTGTGCTGCTGGTCCAGGGATTCCTGTTGAGAATCACTGGCTTAGAGCCTTTCTGCCAAAAGTATGGTCCCAGTGACTCTGACTTCAGCATTAGGAATGTAGGCCCCCAGCCCTGCCCTAGTCACACAAGATCCCTGTGTGATTTGCATGCACATTAAAATTTGAAGGTACTGGGTTAGAGTATTCGTTTTTAAACTTGGCTACACAGTGGTAACACCAGGAAAGTGTTTTCAAATATTGGTGCTTGGAAGAAGAGTGTGGTGATGCACACCTATAATCCTAACGTTTGGGTGGTGAGGCTGGAAGGTTAGGAGTTCAGGCTATTCTAGCTACATAGAGTTTGAGAACAGCCTGGGACTATGGGAGACCCTGTCTCAAGAAACAAAACAAGTAAAGTAACAATCTGATGGTTGAATCTTAACCCAGATATTTCAACCTAATGGTCAGTGATAGTGAGAACATAGCAGTACACATCAGGGGTAGTTACAGTTCCCAGGAGATTTGAACATAAGCCCTGATCGGGAACTGCTGGCTCAGCATGTCAGTCTCACACCTGGCCAATGGTTCTGGTTCTGGTTCTGGTTCTGGTCCAATTATACATGAAGACCCAGGTGCCTCAGGTTTGGGATCACTTAGGTATAAAGGTGTCCTGTCTTTCTATCCTCTCCGTTTTTGTCTTAGGGTTTTTATTGCTGTGAAGAGACACCATGACTACGGCAACTTTTATAAAGGAAAACATTTAATTGAGGTATCAGCTTACAGTTTCAGAGGATCAGTCAATTATCATCATGGCGGGGAATTTGGTACTGACTATCTCTTGATCAGAAGGCAACAGGAAGTTGACTGTGATACTGGGCAAAGCTCAAGCAAAAGAGACCTCAAAGCTCACCTTCACAGTGATAAAATTCCTCCAACAAGACCACACCTACTCCAACAAGGCCTCATCTCCCAATAGTGCCACTCTGTATGAGCTTATGGAGGCTAATCACATTCAAACTACCACACTGTCTATCATTGTGTCTGTCTGTATGCCTGTCTGTCTATCTTCTATCTATCTATCTATCTATCTATCTATCTATCTATCTATCTATCTATCTATCTGTCATCTGTCTATCTATCTATCTATCTGTCATCTGTCTATCTATCATCTGTCTGTCTGTCTGTCTGTCTATCTATCACCCATCATCCACCCATTCATCTACAAGAGAATAGTAACCAGCCTTTCCCCTTTAAAAAGAGAGACAGTACCTGACTTCATGTTTGTCTCTCCAAACATAAACCATGTCCTAAGATAGTAATGCCTTTTTTCTTTGCCCTCATTTGTGTAGCCTACTGGAGGTATGGCAGAGCCAAGCCTGGATGTCTACAAGGGAGCCCCAGCTCTGGGAAGTGCAGAAGATGATATCCATGGCCAACACGAGGCTCGCTCTCTCTGGAGTCCAGATAAATCCCCATTCTTTTGGATGGGACTCCAAGCATTAGTTATCCTCTTTGTCTGCTTTCTGATAGCTACATGTAGCCTTTGAGTCGTCTCCTAGCTCTTTGCCAAACACTGTCAGTGGGGTGGGGGGGTGGAGAAGGGAAGTGCACAGCTGGTTTCCTTCATGAGCTTTTGGAGTGGAGGATAGCGGCACATGAAAAGACAGGCTTTGAAGGGGGCTGCCATGCTTTGTATCACAACTACATGATGTCAGTTGTACAGACTAGGGAATCTCTCCCCCACAGCATAACCCCCCCTTTATAATAAACTCTTTGAGAAAACGCTTCACATCAGTAGCAAGTAAGAGGGGTTACTCTGTAAACATGGCTGACTCTGTTACTATGCCATGTCTTGTGAGTGTGTGCTCCTTGAAAACAGGAGCAGGTTACATTACCTGGCACGTGACAGGACTGGTCCCTAGGTGCCCACATTCTGAATGTTAGCAAGTCTTAGGGCTCCCTTCATCTAATTAGTTTGACCTCTGGAGAGCATCGGTGAAGAGAGAACTCTACCTTTGAACTAGTAATGTCCGGCCCTGTTGTCTATGAAGTGGGAGTATTTAAACACAGAGAATGATTTGTCTATTCAAGCTGAGGTGGATGGGCACATTGCTTGCCTTAAAATATAATGCTAAAGCCGGGTGGTGGTGGCACACGCTTTTAATTCCACCACTCGGGAGGCAGAGACAGGCTGATCTCTATGATACAACACTGAATTTTTCTTCTTTGGATATTTTCTGTCTAAAAGGAAAGAGTCATTTAAATGCATACCGCACGGCTCTTCACTGGTAATTAGACACTGACAGTGTCTCCCTGCAGGTATACAGGGCATGGCAGAAAGCGAGGGCCACAGAAGAAGGACTCCCTGCCCACCACACAGTGCCCACTGCCAGTGTTGCTTCCCAAGAATACCAGAAATGTTTTAATATCTTCAAAATTTGGGAGTAGAGGTGGAGAAATGGCTCAACAGTTGAGAATACTGTCCTTCCAGGGAACCCAGGTTCAATACCCAGCACCCACATGGCAGCTCACAACCATCTGTAACTCTAGTTCCAGGAGATGTCATGCCTCTTCCCTATGCACCGGGCACAAATGTGATACACAGACATGCATGAAGATAAAACACCTATATGCGTAAATAACCTTGAACTTTTAGGTTCAAAATTCTTACTTGTTTTTCTGGTATTACAATTGCAAAATGTGATTTTTTTTTAAATGTTAGCTTAAGGAGGAAAGGACCTATAAAATGATAAATGCATCCAGGGCTCGGGGGAGTCCGACGTGGCTGTGCCCAGGACCAGACCCTCTGAGAGTCCCATCTTGATGCCGTGGTACAGGGTGCCAAGCGGGGGCAGAGATTTCCCTACAGTTGTCTCTTTTCTCATCCAGTTCACAGGTATGACTCGGCAGGATGCCTTTCTAGCCCTGACTCAGAAAGCCCGTGGGATGCGAGTGGGTGGAGACGTGACAAGCGATAAGCTGAAAGACTGGCTGATCTCAAGGCAGCGCTACTGGGGCACACCGATCCCCATTGTCCACTGCCCAGCCTGTGGCCCTGTGCCTGTGCCTCTGCGGGACTTGCCTGTGACGCTGCCCAGCATCACGTCCTTCACTGGCAAAGGAGGCTCGCCACTGGCCTCAGCGCTGGAGTGGGTGAACTGTCCCTGCCCAAGGTGAGGAGCCACGGCTAGCGCCCCGGGGCGTCTAGGACACCCTCCTCTCACTGGGTGCTAAGCGCTTTGGGGCCTTGAGACAACAGTCTAGAACCTGGCCCAACCCCTTAGAGGGCCCTGAAACCCTGATCCAGTGGAGGGAAGACCATAGGTTTTCAGGATATTGGGCTGCCCCATCTCTGCTCCACAGAGCTTCCTCTAAGTGAGGAAGGGTGTTTCCCTCGTGCTCCGGTTTCCCAGTGCAGAGCCTGCAATAGCCATGGCGTCCTAGCACCAAGCACGGGGTCCAGGAAAGACAGCCAGCGAGCTCACTCATTACCTTGCTGACACACACCAGCTTTCTTTCCTTTCCCCTCACTTTGGGGTGGGATGGGCTCTTGTAAGATCAGTAGAGTGTTTCTAGTGTGATTCTCATGATGCTGTTATCAGCTGACTAAACAGAACAAGTACAGATATCATGCCAATTTTTTCCTCCTTCCTTGCCTTTGCAAAGGAGTGTTCACATTCAGTACGGCATTGCAGCCTAGTGTGGTAATGTGACTTCTTAACAAGACCACAGAATAGAATTTCCAAAGGGCAGAGCCCAGGCCTCAGAGTTGACCTCGCTCTCCAGTGAATTAGTGAGCCTCCAGGGCTGTGATCAACCAAGCCAGTGACAGCACAGACACAGACAGTGACTTTGGGAGGGTTCTTTATATATTTACTTTGGAGTTCTAAGGCCTCGGGCCTGTCTCTTTGAAATGTCACTACTCTTCTGCATAGTAGGGTTCGGGGTAGACGGTCTCACAGTTCCCTGCTGTTCTGGGAACCCGATGAGATAGCATCTGTGGCACCTTTGGCCTAGTAACCCAGACCAGCCTGGTGGCCTTGTGCCCATCATGTACCCAAGCACCTCCTCCTTACCATCGAGGGCTTGGTGTCAGCGGTGACAGTTAGTTGTCTTCAAGCCCAAGGAAGCATTAATGGAAGTGAGCATGATGGGTGCCAGCCGGATGTGATGGCTTCTGGGTAGTGGTGCCTGGTTACGTAGCGTTTCTGAAGGCTAAGCAAGGAAGAGAAAGCACCTTTATCTTCCCACAAAGCACTGTATGTGGTGAAAATAGTATTCCATCCAAGGACAACCTGGACGTAGTGTGGAGACTCGCTCTGGAGGTGGTGGCCCTTTCTGGGGCACACTGGATTTCCTGGGGACTTCTCTGGCAACTCCTGCCCTGAGGGACCCCACCAAGCCCAGGCCTTCTGATAAAAATGCAGGCGTGAGGGCGTGCTTGAGGTGGGGGTGGAGGGCTGATTCCTTCTGTGATAATCAGAGCCAGTGTGGACTGCTTAGCAAATATGGGATGTCAAACACAACCCTTTTCATTTTCCCACTGAAAATAGACTCAAGCTCTTGTGTGCTTAGTGCCTGGAAGGTCCCTCCGTTCTCTGGGAAACTGTATCCCTCCTCTCCCAGCTCTCCCAGAGCAGCCTCACTCAAGCTCATGCTGCTCAAAGTGAACTATTAGGAGGCAGGAGGCCCACACCTCAGAGGCACAGCTGGTGGGAAACTGCACTGAAATCGAGAAGAAAAAAAAAGCCAATTGGTAAATTTCTTTTCTCAGGTGCAAGAGATCAGCCAGGAGAGAGACCGACACCATGGACACCTTTGTGGACTCTGCTTGGTACTACCTCAGATACACCGACCCTCACAACACGCACAGGTAATGTCCCCACAGCGTGGCAGGAATTGGATATGCAGGCGGGTGCTGGGGGCATGACTGGGAGGACACAGAGAGGAGCTGAGCCGGCGGGGAGAGCACCCACATCGTAGCTGCTCCCCAGAGAGTCGGAGGCGGAGAATTCAGGAGAGACCTGGATCACAGCAGGGCCCAAGCCTGTGGAAAGAATGCCCGTATGCAGTCCGTCCGGAGCACGAGGTGGGCAGGGGCACCTTCGTACCCGTGCCCTCCTTTTCTTCTCTTGGAAGTAACTGGGTACGGAGGGCTGGACCAGAGTAGTAGTTCCACAGACATGGGGCGGATATAGTTGGTCAGCTGTGTACCTCATGCGAGACTCTTAGCTTGGGGAAGCTCGGGAACCGAGCCTTTGCCAAGAATGGAAAAGCCTGAGGTTCTGTCTCTAACACCAGAGGAGAAAGCTTTTTTTAAGTGAGTTTGTTAAATTATTATTATTTTAGATTACTCAGCCTGGTAAATCCCAACTATAAAGGAAGAAGATGTGAGCTTAGGGGCCGGAGGGATACCTGGCCATGGACTGCAGGGAGACAGGGCAAATTGCTGGGAAGCTGAACAGCTTAGACTCTCACTGCACATGGTCAATAAATCTCCTGAACTGGAAATCAGTAACAAATATACACATATTTAAATAATTAAAGTAACCAAAAGTGTTGTCACATGTGCATAATCCCAGAAGTCAGGAGGCAGGAACAAGAAAATCTAGAGTCTAGAGGCCAACCTAGGCTGCACAAGGCCCTACATCAAATAAACAAATAAAACACATAAAAATGGGAGTAGGGTGCAGAGCTAACAGTGACTAGGTGGCCAGGTGTGTGGTGTCTGTAGATGGAAGTTTCTGTCCCACCAGTGCTCCCAAATAACCACACAGGGGCTTATGCTAAGGCTCTGCCAAAGCTCAGGCTTTTGCCAGCTAACTTACCTTCATGTGAGCCCATCGCCATGTGGCCTGGTGCCTTTGCTCAGCAGGGCATGCCCATCTTGCTTCTCTACTGGTCTGCGGCGACCCCTCCCATTCTTCCTCCTCCTTCTTCCCAGCATCCTCACCTAGGCGCTCCCACCTAACCTTATCCTGCTGTTGGCCAGTCAGCGTCTCTACTAAACCACTCACAGCAACATATATTCACACAGTGTAAAGGACGCTTCCGCAGAGGTCTTTAATCCCAGCACTCAGGACACAGGCACAGGGGGATATCTATGAGTTCAAGGCCAGTCTGGTCAACATAGTGAGTTCCAGGCCTATCATGAAAAATAAGGATCGGGGAAAACAGATAGGTTGAATAGATGTTTGTTCAGAGAGAAATAACTTACAACAGAGACAGACTGACAACAAATAACTTACAACAACGCCAGCAGGTTTCCGTCCCAAAGATGCTTCCGGATGCTCTCAGTCTCCTCCAGGAAGCAAGAGAGAGCTTCAAGGTTCCTGACCCCAGACCAATTCCTCCATGTCTGCCCGCCCCTGTCCCCACCACAATGGGCGTGGCCAGTGTAGCAGGTACAGACAGGTGGATATCTCACTATACAGGCCTCTGGGTGCTACACAGTGAGACCCTGACTTAAAATTATAAAGGCCTGGGGTGTAGGAAGAACTGAGGCTAAGACCACTGGTTTTTTATGATAAACTTTCAAGTGCTGTTTGAGTTTTCAACTCTGTTTCTTTGACAAGACAGAAACAGAAAGAGAGCAGTAAGTAACCAAGCAAAGCTGGAATGGGAGCTAAAGAAAGCTATTCCAGAACCAGGAAAGCACATTCTGCTCACGGACGTTCACAGGTTGCACCTTGCACATGGCAGAAATATCCTGGAACTGTACTGTCCGCATATAAAGGGCGTCCATTCTGGGTGTGGAGGTGCATGCCTGCAGTTTCAGCCTTGGAGGCTGCGCAGGAGGCTGTAAGTTCAGGGATCTTATTCTGCAGAATGGTATCTTATGTTGAAAACAAGCAAGAAAGCACCCCTATTGTGGATTAGCAGCGTGGTAGCATTTTTCTGTTTAGGCGGATGCTCAAGCCACATTCTGTGGTTCCATGATTTGTGTTCATTTTGGAAATGAGCGGGATCCTGAGTGAATAGAAGGATGCCAGGAGACCGGGAACTTCAGAGCAGCCCCGTGGGAGCCTCAGAGAAGTATGAAGGAGGCTTTCCCTGATCAGGCTGCTTTCTGGAGAAAAATACCAACCTCAACTTTGGCTTTACTGCTGCCTGAAACAGCAGTTGAATTTATTTATTTACTCACATTTATTTATTTATTTATTTGTTTGTTTGTTTGTTTGTTTAATTTGAGACAGGGTGTCACTGTGTAGCCCTGGCTGTCCTAGAACTTGCTATGTAGACCATGCTGATCTTGAACTCAGTGATCAGCCTGCCTCTGCTTTCCAAGTTTTGGGATTAAAGGTCTATGCCATCACGTCCAGCTGCATTGAATTTCTTTAAGAAGCTATTGTAGCTGGAAGTCTGTTTGGTGATTTGGGTGGTTTTATTTTCCTTTTTCTTTTTTCTTATTTTCAATCCTGCCACCAGCAGTTTCTGTTTCCAGTCCTAGAATTAGCCCGCCACGAGCATGCTAGGTGAAAAGTACTTAGTGGCATTGGGAGAAAACTCTGAAAACTTCTTTTAAAAGATTTATTTATTTATTTATTTATTTATTTATTTATTTATTTATTATACGTACCATGTTCTGTCTACATGTATGCCTGCACACCAGAAGAGGGCACCAGATCTCATTCTAGATGGTTGTGAGTCACCATGTGGTTGCTGGGAATTGAACTTAGGACCTCTGGAAGATCAGCCAGTGCTATTAAACTCTGAGCCATCTCTCCAGCCCAAAACTCTGAAGTTATGAAACCAGGTAGCACGGATCCTCCAAAGCAAAGGTCCCTCAGCTGATTTCAAACAAAGGGTTGCCTTGGGGACGGAGAGGTCTATTCCCAGCCACAATGACTCTTTCCCAAAGCAGCAGCCGGCCACCTAGAGAGCCCTCCCCTCTGTGTGCATTAGGAGTAGGAGGAAGCTTGACAGCTTCACCGGTGGTAAAGCCAGGTTGGTCAACATGAGGGAGTCACTGGGATATTTTATGACGGGCCCTATAGAAGTTTCATTCCTTCACTAAGCCATATTTGATCTCTTGCTGGCTATTTCAAAGCATTTTTAAAAATAAGGCTGAATTTCTGTTTTAAAATGAACATTTAACTACCATGCTAGTTTCTATTATAAATGCTACTATTGCCCTCTATTGGTGAGAATTAAAAAAAAATTCCTATTGTCCAAACATAATAAAAATAAAGCATCCTATGGAGATGCCTCGTGGCCACTATCTTTTTCTTTTGTTCTTGTTTGATACAAGAATTACTGGTTTGTTTTTGTTTGTTTGGTTGGCTGGTTGGCTGGTTGGTTTTGGGTTTTGGGTTTTTTCAGACAGCTTTTCTCTGTGTAGCATTTGCTGTCCTGGAACTTGCTGTATAAACCAGGCTGACTTTGAACTCAAGAGCTCCACCAGCCTCTACCTCTGAATACAGAGATTAAAGGCGTGCACCGCCAGCACCAGCTCAAAACTTACATTTTTATTACATTTCTTGTGTGTGTGTGTGAATGAGCATGTGTCATGAGCCATGCACAGAGGTCAGTAGATGGATGGCTCATGGATCCAGTCAACTCTGGTTCTTTTCTCACTTATTTGTATATGCTTCCTCATATTAAAAGAAAGTCACTGTGTTTCTGACATTAGTTCTTAGGCATATGCAGATTACAGTCGGTCTAACTTATGCAGCTGTGGCAAAGAAGGTTTTAAGATGCCCATGTATCTCTCTTCTAGCCCTTTCAGCCCAGCACTGGCCGACTTCTGGATGCCAGTGGATTTGTACATTGGAGGGAAAGAGCATGCTGTCATGCACTTGTTCTATGCAAGATTCTTCAGTCATTTCTGCCATGATCAAAAGATGGTGAAGCACAGGTCAGCATTCATTTGTTTTTAGTTTCTTTTTTTTAACTTTCTTTTTATTTCTTGTGTCTTTCACATCATGCATCTCAATCCCATCCATTTCCCACCCTGCATATCTGCTTTCTGCACTTGCAACTCCCAGTAATATTTAAGACAAAAGAAAAGCAAAGGAAAAGGGGGGGATCTCATCGTGAAAGAAAGGGGGGATCTCATCGTGAAAGCTGTATGCCACGTAGGAGTCACACAGTAAACCCCTTTGTCCACACAGCTCTAACTGTAAGTGTTCATTGCCAGGAGGCCTCGGTCTGGTCCGAGGCCTTCTTGGTCATCCTGCCGCTGCCCTGCGCTGTGGAGACCCTGCAGCTTTGGTGTGCAGGACCAGTCCCTTCACGTGCTCCAGCAGAGCACAGGTTGGGCAGATGCTGGGGTGGGCCCACTCATAGCCCTGGTTCTGAGCCTGGGCAGCTGCAGGCAGGGTTGCAGAGCCTGCAGTCGTCCCTTGGCCCTGGTGAGTTTGCCCCTAGCAATGATGAGCAAGGAGCAGGACCAGTGCTCCTGCTTCAGTGCCCTCGGGGTGGGCTTTGTTGTGCCTGTAGCAGCAGGGACAGCTCTTTCCACCTGCCTGGCGTTGGTAGGAGGTGGGGTGGGGACTCTGGACACACCCGTGCCTCCGGCCACCGTGGTCTGACTTGTTACTGTCTTTGCTGCCCTCACTCATGTTCATTGTTCTTTGGGGGAAGTGGTGGCTTTCAGCCAAGCGTGTCTGTCTCGGTTCCTGGTTTACGGTAGGTAACTCCTGGTGCAGTGTGTAGGCAGTCGGTATTAGCTGCCCAGTGTTGCTGGAGAGGGCACCAAGCCGCAACCTCATATTCTCCGCCTGAGGTTGTCCGAGCATACGAGCAGGCAGCGTGATCTAGTCCCGGAGCCGCCATAAGAAGATAGGATTATGTCTGTGGAGTCTCAGGAAAGTTTTCTTCTTCTGTCACCGTGACCACTGAAGGAAAGCCTAATGGCCGTTTCTGTGCTAACCGGCTGTGAGCCGCTTTCCTGCACTCATGTGGCTTCAGGGGCTCCTGCTGTACTGAGGGTTTTTGTCTCCAGATGTGCTGTCTACCCCTGCTCTGTCAGGGGCCATGCTGCTAGGGTCCACTGATGCCTCAGAATAGAACCAGCTTAATTAAATGGACTTCCTGGGTGTTTGGGGGCTTGGGAGAAGGTCAGGGGTTTTTTGTTGTTTCTTTATTCGGTTTTGGTTTTGCCAGCTCAACGATACATTTTAAGCAGCGCGTTTTGTACTGCGCCTGGCCTTTTCACTGGCTTTTCTGTTAGGACAATAATTTTCACTCTCCTGTGCGCATGCTGCTAGCAGGACGACCCCAGGCCATCCTGTTGGATGTGCACTAGCAGTACAGGAAAGTGTACGTCTCCCTCCCCCTTCCGTCCGTCTCCTGGGTTCATCTCCCCCCCCTTCTGTTCGTTTCCTGGGTTCATCTCCCCCCCCCTTCTGTTCGTTTCCTGGGTTCATCTCCCCCCCCACCTTCCATCCATCTCCTGGGTTCATCTCCCCCCCCTTCTGTTCGTTTCCTGGGTTCATCTCCCCCCCCACCTTCCATCCATCTCCTGGGTTCATCTCCCCCCCTTCCTCCGTCTCCTGGGTTCATCTCCCCTCCCCCCCTTTCTCCGTCTCCTGGGTTCATCTCCCTCCTCCCCCCCCCCTTCCATCCGTTTCCTGGGTTCATCTCCCTCCCCCCTCCATCCATCTCCTGGGTTCATCTCCCCCCTTCCATCCATTTCCTGGGCTTTTGTTTCTTTTCGTATTCCAGAATAAAAAATATTTTGCTTATCTTCCCCTTATATGTGTGTCTTAATGGTCTGCTTTTTGGGGAGGGGGGGAAGACGGGCTATGTTTAAACATACTATGCAATAGAAGATGACTTTGAACTGACCCCCTTGCCTCCATCTCCCTAGAGCTGGGGTTACAGGCGTGTACCACTGTACAGGCCCAGCCTGGCCACTCGTTTGTAAATATTGCATATGTTACATGTGTCTTTTTCTTAATTATTTAATGGAATATTTTGTGCTCCTCCCCCCACTCCTGTCGGAGTATAGGTATTTCCCATTCTTTTCTATTTCTGCATACTGTGTCGTGATTATTAAAGCGTTCACTTAGTTTCCTAATTTATTATTTTGTAATTATTATATTAGCAGGATAGGCAGGTGTGTCTTTGTTGTTTTGCTTTGTTTGTTTCGAGCAGGGTTTCTCTGTGTAACAGCCCTGGCTGTCCTGAAACTCACTTTGTAGACCAGGCTGGCCTCGGACTCACAGAGATCCGCCTGCCTCTGCCTCCCGAGTACCAGGATTTAAGGCATGGGCCACCACACCTGGCAGAGGAGAGTGCTTCTTAGGGACCTGTCCTAACACTGAAATCTGGGGTCAACAAGATGTATATTTCTTTTTTCTTACGTTTTAACTGGCAGTGGTGGCACTCGGCAGCACTTGGGACAGAGGCAGGCGAATCGTTGAGTCTAGGCCATCCAGGGCTGCATAGTGAGAACCCATTTAAAGTGCTTTTATTACATTTATTTATTTAGCTTGTGTGGGTAGGTGCGAGCTTGCCACAGTGTTTGTATGGGGTTTGGAAGACAATTGTAGGGGTTGGTTCTCTCCTTTCACCGTGTAGGTCCCAGGGATCCAACTTGTCACCTCAGGCTTGGTGACAAGTGTTTTTGCTCACTGGGCCAGCCATCTTGTCTGTCTGTCCCTATTTTAAAATCTTTGACAGATAAAAACGTATGACTTACGCGTGCACGTGCCTGGAATCCCACTACTTGGAGGGCAAAGGCAGGGAGATTGACCCTGTATCAAATACAATATTATGTATCCGTAGCTTTCAGGTTGTCTGTAAAGCAGACAAATTAAGCCTCATTAGAATGAGGGAGCTGGAGGCTCCGCCCTTAACGGCCAACTCTGGAGTTGGGCTGGGTATAATTGAGTGCTGAAACTCACTTTCTGCTTCTTACCCCAGAGACCTTGATCTGCATCAAGGACACTAAACTTGTCGATGTCACTGGGCCCATCAGATAATTAGTTAAAATGCTTTGTTGTTCCAGTTATGCAACTCCTACTTTGCATTTTGTATCTGTGAAAACAGGTTTGGTAGCTGTGAGTTGTGTCCTGTTACTGTCAGTCTTGTGGAAATTTTGTGTATGTGTTTTTGTTGTTTTGGTTTTTTTTTTTTTTTTTTTTTTTTTAACCTCACCATCTGGCCCAGGACAGCTTGGGACGCATGTTCTTCCTCTCTCGGTGCTGTGGTTATTATAGGTATTTACCACCACACCCAGCCCAGGGTTTGTAAGACAGGGTTTCTCTGGGTAAACAGACCTGGCTGCCCTGGACCTAGCTCTGTAGACCAGGCTGGCCTGGAACTCACAGAGATCTGCCTGCCTCTGGGATTAAAGGCGTGCTCCACCACTGCCTGGCCATAATACTTTTTTAAAAGCCATGATTTACAGTCTGTAGTCTTCAAAAAGGAGACCCAGGGAGGCTTCTGGTAATTGTCAGCGAGGCCAGCCTCAGTGTGGCTACTTTCTAGTTCTGCTTAAGCAGCCACCTGGCCCAGTCAGGGGATAGGCAGCTGTCTGTCCAGACCTTCAGTTTCCGCAGAAATGACACCTACTCAGCCTGTTGGTCTATGCTTGGAATTTCCTGAGCTTGTTTCGTCTCTTCCCTCTTCCTGTCCTTTAGAGGTAGGGCAAAGGTGGTCGTCAGTACCCAGCAGGTGTCAGTGTTGTAATTTCTGAGTTAGTGGAGGAGCCTGGACTAACCTGGAAATGAAGATTCCTGCTCTTGTCTCCTTGCTTACACAGGCTATGCTTCAAGGTGGACGAAAATAGTCTGCGCGCAGCACTGCAGTCGAAGGGGCCAGGAGAAGGCTGAGGCAGAAGAATCAGGGCCTCTTTCAGGCAGAGAGGGCCAACATGGTGGCTGGTTTTGACAGCCCTCCCTGGCACTTTAGAGTTTCAGAACTTCACTTTTACAGGAGTCCCTTCTGTGCAGTCTCCGAGATTAGCGAGCCATGCAGGTGCTCACACTGGTTTGTCCCCGAGTACCATCTGTTGAGCAAGAGAGTGAAAGAACACATGGGGGTGCGGTGCTAATTGTGAATCTGAGTAACGGCCTTGGAGATGTGCCGTTATCTCCAGCAAGACGGGGCTCCAAGCCCAGCAGCATTCCCCGTCTCCATACCCCATGCACCATCTGTCACTTGGTGCCCCTGCCTGGTGGCGCTGGTGCTAATGCATGAGCCGTCTTTAGTGGCGCATTGGGCTGTTAGCCCTCCAGTTCCTTGCAGACTGCTCTGCCCAGTCATCAGGCAGCTCGTGAATCCCCTACGCACACAGGCGTGGCCTCCCGAGCCAGGCGAATAAGGTCCAGATCCTCAAGAGCAGGAAAGTGGGAAGGTCCCTGGGCCTGGCCAGGGCCCTCCTGCTGACCTGTGCTCCAGTGTGAGGCACATATCTCTCAGCAGCCCCCGCCCAGCCCCAAACCCGGAGCCACAGCACCCTGTGCCTCCCTGTCACCTGCTGTCACTTCCTTTATCTTTTTGCTTTCACTTTGCCCCACCCTGCCATGTTGTCCCGACCAACCGAACTACCTCTGCTGCTGGAAACTTTATTCGTTCACCGGAACAAGCTCGGTTTAGTTCAAACCCCTTTAATATCAATGAATACTTATTGTGAGCTAGGCACCAAAGTGTCTTCAAGAATTTTCTTGCTGCTTCCTTGGAGGAGGACAACTGGCAGGTCGGTCACTGGCCTGAACACAAAATAGTGTTTCCTGTTCACCACTTACGGTTACTAGTGCCACATAACACAGCACGCAGGAAAAAGCTCAGGAGGCCCAGACATCCCAAGGGTGCTGGGTCTGTAGTGGGCCGGAAGTATCAGTTAAGTCGGGGGAGCAGTGATGATAAGGAAGTAGAAGTATGTTTCTTAGGCAGCTCTTGGGACAGAGGAGGGGCCAGGGGACATTCTTGATGGCCCAGAAAGCTACTGGATGGGATTTGGGAGAAGGCACTGCAAACACGGCCACATTCTTTTCCTTCCTCATACTTGGGAGGGAGCTGGCACAGTTTGGGTCAGTAGTGGCAAACAAGCTAGCTTTCCACCATTACACCCCCAGTGCCCAGTTCTGCACCAGGCCAGAGAAGGCGCCCAGAAAAACGTGTATCGAATGAGTAGACGACGCACTTTTCATAACTCTGAATCTTCTAGTACAACTACTCCTGCACTTAGATTAAGTTTAGTAGGTGTCTCTTCTGATTTCTGAATTAGTGGAGGCGCCATGGACTAACCTGGAAATGGTGATGATTCCAGCACTTGTCTTCCTGCTTACACAGGCTATGCTTCAGTGCATATGAAAATAATCTGCCCCTTGGATCACGAATGATATGAACCCAGAGACAGATATTGGGGTTCAAGCTGAAGATCAGAAAAGCAGAGCAGCCAGCCACTAGGGAGTTCTTTCCTCTAACAAGGCTGGGGCAACCCTGTCCTCTGCATGCCTGGAGACCGAATGCCCCATGAGACCCTGAGCTCCTTCCTGTCTTTCACCCTCACTAGTCCTGGGATTAAAGGTGTGCCCCACCACTGCCCGGCTTCTGTGGCTGTGGCTAGCTTTGCATTCTGACCTTCAGGCAAGCTTTATAGATCGTAACAGTATGTCACCACAGCCTCCTGTGGTGCAGTTGAAGGTCCTGGAGAAGCTAAGGCAGAATAAGGGCCTTTCAAGCTTAGAGCCCCACCTCCACCCTCACCACACCCCCTGTTCCTATCCCTTAGAAGGCACCACAGGCATGCAGGAATCTCTCACTCTCCTGGCTGAAGTAGGCCACATTCATTTGATTCATATTTGCATGTGTGATTGGTGCAGAGAAATCTGTAGAAGGCCTGCTGAGACCCAGGGGACCCTGGGGGACCACCTCCAGGCCGTTGGCATTCGTGCCACTTTCCAGCAATGTTTGTATGTGAGTGTTTTGCCTGCATGTATGTCTCTTCACTATACTTGCACAGAAGAGGACATTGGGTCCTCCGGACCTGGAGTTAAAGACAGTGAACTGCCATATGGGTGCCGGTAATCGAACCTGGATCCTCTGGAAGGGCAAACAGTGCTCTTAATTGCTGAGCCATCTCTCCAGCTCCAGCTCTCCATGCCAAGTTTGGCTATCCCTATGCTAAATTACTTGCCCGAGACAGTGTCTGCTCCTCTACAACTGGGAGTAGCTGGAGTCCAGATGGACTTCAGAGATCTGGTAGCATAACTTTCAGAAACTGAGGCACATTCGTCATCAGAGCCTTGCTCCTGGGACACTCCTCTCCTACAGGACACCTGCCTCTTATGGGGACAGCCGGCATGAAGCCCTGCAGCCCTCATTCAGGAACCCTTTGAGGTAGTTTTGAAACAGAAAAGTAAATGATTCTGCTAGTAGTCAGGTGGCAGTAGAGACAGAGTGCCTGGAGGTGGGGCCACACTAGGTGCTGTTGGCGTGTCTGTTTGCACGGGTGGCTATGTCATGAAGACTCAGCAAGTTGTACCCTCTCAAGGACTTCCCGTGTACTTTCCGTGTGAGTGCTGATTGTCATTTGACGGTTTGCTTTAAACACGGAGAGGAGAGGGGAGGGAGAAACTGAGAGGGAAAGGCCCAGGGAGAGAGATGGAAGGAGAGAGGGTCTAAAAGGATGAGACAGAGGAGGGCAGTCTTAGGTAGAACAGCCAGGGTCAAGGGTTCTCGGGTGAGTTGCAAGTTACACATTCCCAGAAGGTGGCAGTGATGGTCCACTTGATTATATGAAAAAACAAAAACAAAACAAAACAAAAACCCCAATAAGAATACTAAATAACGAGATCCCACCTCCCTGCCTTTAAGCCTTTTAGAAAAGGTCATGCTGTTCAGCCTAAACTCGCCTCTGACTCAGGACTGTCCTGTCTCAGCTTTCTGAGTAGCTGGGGTTGAGGTATGGAGCCATACGCCCAGGCCCCTGTCTCCCCCCACCTCCCCGTTGGAGACAGGGTTTCTCTGTGTAGCCCTGGCAGTCCTGGAAATTAATCTGTAGACCAGGCTGGCCTTGAACTCAGAGATCCACCCTGAGTTTAAAGCTGTTGTCACCGCTGTGCAGTCTGGTCCCCAGAGTCTCAATGCTACTGATGCCAGTCACTCTAGACACGCCTGTGGGGTGCTGGGTGTAACTCCATGGCTTTGTGTGTGGTAAGTCTGTGCAACCGAACCACACTTCCACACCCTGAATTCCTTTTTCTGTTCATTTGAGTTTTGGGGACAAACTTTCTCTGTGTAGTCTTGGCTGTCCTGGAACTCACAGAGATCCACCCGCCTCTGCCTCCCGAGTGCTGGGATTAAGGGTGCTTGCCACCACGCGCAGCCCTGAGTTTCTCTTAAGCGTGACAGAAGACAGAAGAGTGGGGAAACGCCACGCGCTGTTGAGAGGAAGCTGGCACCTGAGGCAGCAACAGCAGCACTGAAGGAGCACGAGACACACTTGTGCTAGAAACATGCAACCGTGTGTACACAGGTCACCACACAGGTCAGCCTTGCAGGCTCTGCAGGGCCTGCCTTAATCTGTTGTTGGTCTTCAGCGTGTCACTCGTTCACTGAACGGGGCCTGAGAGATATGATAGTCAGTGTTTCTGTTTAAATGGAGATATGATAGTCAGCGTTTCTATTTAAATGTTAACTGTATTGGATTTTTCTTCACTTTAGTAAATGGGCCCCACTTCTCAGCATTGCTTCTGTGTACCTCCAGGCAAACACGTAAGGTCATACACTAATCAAATGTGTTTAGAACCAGAAGGTGAGCTGCATCTCAGGCAGAGCATGTGTCTAGCATTTGGACCTTGAGGAGACGGCGGTGCGGTGTGGAATTGGGATATGCAAAGGTCAGGAGTCTTTTGTTCCCGGTCCTCGTCTCTCTCAGTCTGTGGCCGCCCGGTCTGCCCTCTTGAATAGACTAGAAAGCGTACTCTTCTTTGTAGCCGCCTACCCACATCGGCTGGACAGGGACCCTTACTCGGACCACTACTCACCTAACTCGTACGACCCAGAACATAAAACAGATGATCCGTGACATTAACCTGCGTTTCTATTTTGTTTTGTTTTTAAGATGAGACCATGAATGGACACATAATAATCTATAGTAGGGTTTCAGGGTTTTTTTTTGGGGGGGGGGACTACCAGCTCCCAAATAATGACATGAAGACTTAATTATGAAAGCTTGGCCTTAGCTTAGTCTTGTTCCTAACTAGTTCTCATAACTTAAACCAGCCCATATCTACTCATCCATGTGTTGCCACGTGACTCGTGGCTTTTACGTCTCCTGCATGTCTCGCGCCTTCTCCGTCCAGCCTGTGGTGCCTCGTGTCTTTGCCCCAGAGCTCTCTGTCCCCACAAGTCCTGCCTAATTCTTCTGCCTAGCTAATGGCCATTCAGCTCTTTATTAAACCGGTCACAGTGACTCATCTTCACTCCGTGTAAAGGAAGATCCCACATCATTCTGCATCTGGACTGGTGGGCAGCAGGAAGTGACACCCAGAGCAAGTAGGCAGCTTCCGTGGCTCATAGGCCCTGCAGACCCGAGGGCAGAGGAAAGTGGGCCCCAGCTTAAACCATGGCTGCTACCGCTGTATCCAAGGAGCCTGCTTTCTCGTGTGGTCTGTTTCTGGATACCTTGTATCCTGACTGATCCACCCACTCACCCCCCTTTTCTTTGCTGTGTTCCTTCCTCAGGGAGCCTTTCCATAAACTGCTAGCCCAAGGCCTCATCAAGGGACAGACATTCCGCCTTCCATCTGGACTGTGTCTGAAGAGGGAGGATATAGACTTCACAGGTAAGGTGGGCCCCACCTGGCTGGAGCAGGTAAGAACCAAGGCCAGGTCCAGGAGCTCTTAAGACGCCAGCATCTGCCACTGGGTCCTAGCTGGGTGCAGAGGCTGAGACAGATCCTAGTCAAGCCTCTGCAGGCTACTCCTAGGACTGGTTATTATCCCCTTCTCCGGAGCCCCATCCTGTGTAACATGGTATCCACTTGGGAATTGCCCCCTTGGCCAGCCCCATTTGACCTCCCATTGCTGGACAGAGCCTCAGACTCAGAACATAGGGTCTTCCAGGACCCTTCCCCATAAGACCTCAAAGCACAGCTCGGAACATGGGACCTCCCTGCACCCTGCCCACTTCCTTGCCCTCTATGAGCAGCTCTGCCCCTCGGCTGCCTGTTCAGGACCCACTCAGAATCATGCCTTGTTCCTAAGTATTCTTTTGGCATCTAGGTCCTGCCCCTGTTTGTGCAAAAACAAAAGAGAAGTTAGAGGTGACGTGGGAGAAGATGAGCAAATCCAAACACAACGGTGTGGACCCCGAGGAGGTTGTGGCACAGTATGGGATCGACACGACCAGGCTCTACATCCTGTTCGCAGCCCCCCCTGAGAAGGACATCTTGTGGGATGTAAAGAGTGAGTCTCCCCCCTTGTTGTGTCTGCTCCCTTTGCAGCCTGCCCCGGTCTCTGGAAGAACTGGGGAAGGGAATGTCTTACTGGAAACAGCAGTGGAGAATTTTAGAGGGCATCTTGTCCAGCCTTGTGTCCCAGTCCAGGACCCTAGCTCCCCGTTGTTCAGGGGCCTTGGGCCCCTTGGGGGGGAGGGGAGGGGAGGGAGAGGTCCCCATGGCACGTGACATTCCCAGTCCTCACCTACACTTGCTGGCAGTGGGGCCCATTGCAGGCTCTGCACTGATTGTAATGTGAGGCCTCTGGGTAAAAACCGTTTCCTTGACGACCAGGCACCTGTGCTCACCTGGGCGTGCTGTGCTGCCAAGAGGCAGGCAAGTCTTCTTTCCACATCGCCTGCCTGCGGGTTATTTTTCCTAAACAGAGTCCACCTCCCTCGCCAGGATGCTGCCTGGACCCTGGGGTCCTGTGCAGCCTTTCAGCCACTCCCTGCTAGCATCCTCCTTAGATTTGTGTTTCTCAGCTCTCCCTTTGCCCTGGAGAGCAGCATGGGTGTGGGTGTGGGTGTGGGAAGTGTTGTAGAGTGAGTTTTATCTCGGGATTGTGTCTTAGGCAGTGGGTCTGCACGGTGATGACAGAGGCCAGCCCTAACCATGCAAAGCAGTGTAGGCACTAGCGCAGTTCTCTCCTCTCTACATGGGAAGTCCCGCAAGGCTCTGGCTGCCCCTGCGTGCCCCACTCTTAAGAATTCCCACCCCTGTGACTGTGGGGTTCAGGCTTCTGCACCCACGCTTATCTGGTCAGCTATGACCCAGGACCAACAAGTGGGTCTGCTTCCCTGGGTCAGAACAACCACTGTCTAACCCCTAGACTTGGTAAACATGTTTGGAATACATCACACACTCACACACACTCACACACACACGCATGCACACACGCACACACGTGCACACACACGTGCACACACGCGCACACACACGCACGCACACGCGCACACACTCACACACACTCACACTCTCTCTCACACACACACACGCACACGCATACCAGGCACGGTGAGGGGTTGTTAGCTGACCTCACACTGTGTGCCACAGGCTGTTGACAAGCATGTTGTGTGGCCGCTGCCACTGTTAACCTGTTCTCATGAGACCTCAGCTTCGGAAGTACTGCAGTTACCTTAAGCACGTGTTGGCCCCAAGGCAAATCTGTCAGAGTAAGGCAGTGTGCTGATGCCCATCCCAGGGTAGGTGGTAGGTGGCAGCTGCTGCTGCCCATGCTCAGAACATCAGGGATACCAGAAGGGGTTAGGGAGGACGATGGGGCCTTTCTCCTTTCTTCTTATTAGTACTCTTCCTTCTTCTCCTTGATTGCCACAAAATGCAGCTGACGCACTCCCTGGGGTGCTGAGGTGGCAACAGCGGCTGTGGTCCCTGACAACGCGATTCATCGAGGCAAGGACTTCTGGGCCAGTCCCCCAACCTGAGCTGTTGAACAACAAGGAGAAACGCAAGGCCCGGGACCTCTGGGAGTACAAAAACTCAGTCATAACTCAGGTCAGAGCCCACACCTCTCACTCTGAGGGAAACTGTGCCCGATGGTCTAAGCAGCCTTCCCACCCTGAGGGCCACAGTGGGCCTTCTGTCTTCGTGAGGTGACCTGCTGCCTCAATTAACTGCTGTCACTGCCGTGGCTGTTTTACTAAGACTTCTTGGTGGCTGTCCCTCCCACCCTGTCACCTCCTTCCACCTAGACTTCAGGAAGCCACCTATTTCCTGTGTCTCTGGACTTGACCTGCAGGTAGAACCAATGTCTAATGAGACAGTGTACGTTTTATTAACAGGGATGCAGAGTTGAAAGAAACAGAGGCTACCATAAAATACCTTCTCATTTTATAGATGAGTTTAAGGCCCAGACAGGCCAGGTGTCTTGCTTAAAATCCTACAGGTAATGGGGAACTGATCACAGATTGGGATCCAAGCTCCCTTGTACTCCAAATATGAGGCTATTTTTAATGGGTATCTATCTGATAACTCAAATTCTCAGGCTGATTTGTTTTTCACTTGCTGATTCGGGGGTAGGTGTATGGTGGTACAGTGCTCCAAGGCCTGGGTCCTAGTCCATGAACCAAGGAGGGAAAGGCGCTGAATCAAGCCTCTGAAGTCACCCATGGCCACTGCTTGCCTGCACCGTCCGTAGCTCAGATGACATTAATGACATGGCAGGATTTCTGTTTGTTTGTTTTCATGGCCCCACGGAGGGGCCCTGGGTCTAGCATGCTCATGTAATGGCATCTCTTCAACTTCGTTTCGATTCTCTGTGACTCTGGGGATCCGAGTGCTGCAGGCAGTTACTCTCATAGCACGCGCGCCCTCTCTGAGCATAGGCCAGATAATTGACGAGTTGTTTTAACCCCAGGAAACTCTTGGCGTCGAAGCTATGTCATTTCTTCCCCCCCCCTCTCTCTCTCTGTCTGTGTGTGTGTGTGTGTGTGTGTGTGTGTGTGTGTGTGTGTGTGAGGAATCTAGCTCCAGGCCTCAGTCCTGCTGGGTGAGCGCCTTACACAGAAGTGCAATCATCTGCCTCTCATGTCTGTATCCACTGTTGTCTTTATGGCACTCATCAGCAGCTCCTACCACTTGGTCAAGCATCTAGCGTTTTCTCTTAAGCCTCTGTTGTGGGAGGCAGCTCTGTCTCAGATGTAGAAAGGTGGTCTTAAGCAGCAGAAACAACATTGACTTTGAATTTAAGTCTTTGCATTCATAAAATCTGGTCATTATTCAAGACATCTTTTGTTATATTCCCTTAGTAGCAGCTTCTTCTTCTTCTTCTTCTTCTTCTTCTTCTTCTTCTTCTTCTTCTTCTTCTTCTTCTTCTTCTTCTTCTTCTCCTTCTTCTCCTATTACTCGGTTTTCTTCTGGAAAGCTAAGAAGAATTTCTTAGGTGAGTAAAAAAAATAAAATCAATTTTTTCAACAGGTAACCAGTCATTTCACAGAGGACTTTGCACTGAATTCTGCAGTTTCTCAGCTGATGGGACTCAGCAGTGCCCTCTTGGTAAGTAGCTGGGTCTCACTTAGCTGAGGAGGTTGTGAAAATGTTGGGAACATTTCTCCCATGGTCACAATTGTATCCTATTCCTTCAAGGTGTTTTGCCTTTTTAAAAGATTTATTCATTTATTATGTATACAGTGTTCTGTCTGCACGTGCCTATACACCAGAAGAGGGCATCAGATCTCATTATAGACGGCTGTGAGCCATCATGTGGTTATTGGGACTTGAACTCAGGACCTCTGGAAGAATGGCGGGTGCTCTTAACCTCTGAGCAAAGCCGTTTACTTTTCCTGAGACAGGGTCATACTGGGTAGCTCTCGCTTGCCCTTGACGTGTGGTGATCCTCCTCCTTCTGCCTCCTAGCTTAAAGCCATTGATCTCCGGTGTTTTCTAAGGGGACTTGAAGGCCCAGGGGGTTAGATGCTCTGTCTGAATGAGCAGCTGCAAAGCCAGGACCAGGCTTAGGCCTCTCTCTGTTCTAACCTTCGTCCCCTACTGCCCGATTTCATGGGTGCCTCAGGCTTTCTCCCTGGCATTGTGGCATTGTAGATGTTTGTGTCTGCTTAACCTAGATGGAGCAGAGTTGTTACTCCCACTGATGAAGAGAGCCTCGTTTTCAGTGCCACTCATCTTTTGCTATGTGCAACTCCAGCTTTTCTTGACAAGGGAAGAATTTGTCAGTAATTGGCAGATGGAGAGGGCCTTGTCCCCAGAGCAGATTTTGCTCCCTTGCTGAGGCTGAGCCTCTTCCTCTGTCAGATGAGGTAGGAATCCTGCCCTTGGAGGGCAGTTGTGAGCACTGAGTCTGAAGCTCTGTGAGGGATCCTTCGACCTTCATTCCCAAATAGGCGATGAAGAATTTCTCCCACCTGCTGATCCTCTGGATTCTACTTCGTTCCGGCCTGTCTTACCCCTGCTTTATTTGTACCGCAGTCTTAAAGTGTCCCCTCCTCTTCCTTAGCAAGCCTCTGAGAGAGTGGTTCTCCACAGCCGTGAGTTTGAGGATGCTCTGTGTGCCCTGCTGGTGCTGGCTTCCCCCATGGCTCCTCACATAACCTCGGAACTCTGGGCAGGTATGTTAAGAGCGTCCTTGTCTAGGTAGTTACTTCTGGCCAGCATTTGCCCAAGCCTCTCACCGATCATTGTTTGTAGCTCAGCAAATGTCTTGGTCAGAGCTCTTTATCCCTTGAGGGTTCAGCTACTCACTGTCCGTGTGTGTGTGTCTGTGTGTGTGTGTCTGTGTGTCTGTGTGTCTGTGTGTCTGTGTGTCTGTGTGTGTGCATGCTTTGTTGTGGGTGTGGGCATGAATGTGTGTGGAGGTCAGAGGACAACCTTTGGGTGTCAGTCCTCATCTTTGTACTCTGTTTTGAGACAAGGTATTAACTACTGTGTAACCTAGGTTAACTGCCCCAAGAGCTAGTAGAGATGCTCCTGTCTCCCCACAGCAGCACTCTTGGACTGTAGATGCTTGGGCCACCGTGTCCGATGTCCAGCTTTTACATCAGTTCTCAGGTCACCAAGCTCGCTAGATAAGCACTTGTATCCACTTCTTCACTGTGCACTCATGAGTTAAGTTCAGATTGTATCTGTTTAGGTATCCTAGCTGCTTCCGCAGTGTTCATCCACACACTGAGTCTCCATCCCACCAGGCCCTCTGATAGTTTTTGTTTTATTTTATTTTTCTTTTAATGTTTGTTGTTAGTTTCTGGTGTTAGAAATTGAGTCCAGCTTTGTGCACGCTAAGGACATGCTCTACCACAGAGCCACACCCCAGCCTCTGATACAATGTGGATGTTGTTCTTTCAAAAGCATATGAGCAAAATCAAATCTCTGGGAAAGGTCAGCGTGAAGTGGCCTTGCTTCCTGTGCATTTTCTTGGAATTGCCAGGGCTTCTGTAAGTAGTGTCAGCATAGACCCAGGCCCTCCTGGCATACTCAATGGAATTAGCAGCGAAGACAGGGATGGGGAGAAGAGGGCAAAGACAGGCCCAAGAGTGCCACCAGGAGAGCACTGCCATGCACAGAGACGGTGACTGCCCCCGCAAGCCCCCCAGCAATCACTGTGGGTCACCAGGGCAGCCTGTGCTCAGGGTGGGGTGGGACGGGTGTGGTCAGCTCTCCAGGGGGGGGACGAAAGGGGTGCAGCTGGCCCTGCATGAAGGCCCTGCATGCCAGAGCTTTGGCTGTCATCTCCTGCATTCAGACTCACCCTGTCTGACCGGTCTCCTTGGTTTTGCCGTTGTATTTGCCATGCACATATTGGGTATTTTTACTTAAAAGATCAAAGTGTCATATACGCAGGATCCTGATCTCCACCCCCTGCGGCCAAACCACACCGTCCAGGGAAAGCCTGGTGATGCACAGTACCTATAAATAAGCATCCTGATTACACCAGGAAGTCTGACTTCCTTGTTTTTTCAGTAGAATTTCTAACAGCTTCTATCCAGGGCATTTTCATCCAAGGCCCTTTCATCTACTAGGCATCCTGTATGACATCCATACAGAGGTTTTGGAAACCTTCCTGCTATATCTGGGTCACAGAGCAAGCCCCCACCAGCTCAGCAAATAAAGACATGATTGTCTGTCTTCCGTGCTCTCCATCTCACTTTTAGAGAAGGAAGACGTTGGAATCTTTTCTACATTTGCCAAAATGCCATTTAAGACCTCTGAGAAGTGCAGCAGCTCAGGCCAGGACCCTGGGCACCAGGAGTGGGTCACGTCTTGTACTCAGGCTCTAAGGAGTCTTCACTTCCCTGCCAGCAGCTGGCAGTACAGGGTCACCTGGGTGTCAGATAGGAGAACTTACAAACCTCCAATGAATGAATATGCCAGAGTCCAGCAAGGCAGAGGCCAGTGGAATAGAATGCATCCGTGCTACTCAGTTTCTGGTCCACAACTCAGGCTTACCTAATGACTGTTAGTTTCAGTCTGTGAGAAGAAGGGGGGATTGTGCTGGGTATAAACCAGCGATTGCTAATACACAGTTGAATAAGGCTGATCCTATGTATGCATGCACATGTGTGCATACCTGTGTTTGCAATGCTGGTGTCAGATTCAGGACAGTGTTCATGCTAACAAACATTTCTTCACTCAGCTGCACGCCTGAACTTTTTTTTTTCTCTCTCTCTTTTTTTTTTTCTTAGTAAAGGAAGAAGTATGTGTTGATTCACATTCTGATCCCAGGTTTCTACATATACATATAATTTGAATATCTGAAGCCAGTAGTCACAAACCAATCCCAGTATAATAATATTTTGAAGGAAATCCCACAAATCAATAAGGAAGGAAGCTTTATGCAAGCAGACTTGGTTTAGAAAAGTTTACTTTGTGATTTTGAAGATAATTTTTTTATATGGCAAACAAAATAGAATACTGCTAAATTTGAATGTTAAATGGGGGGGAGGGGTGGGATGAAACCTTTCAAAGAAAGCAAAAGAAAATTCCTGAATTGATTTCACAGTATGAAAAACTGTACTTAAATCATTATCTTCCAAATTACAGAAGAGCTATGAGTGTGCTCGGTGGTAAAACACTTAGCTTAGCACATGCAAAGCCCCAGGTTTGATGCCAGCACAGCTGTAATATACATGTATGTATAAAAGCAATAAGTACTCTTTGTGGAGAATGTTTAAAACAGTGTTTTTAAAAGAAAATGGGGTGGGCCTGGAGAGATGGCTCAGCAGTTAAGAGTTCTGACCGCTCTTCCAGAGGACCTGGGTCCAATTCTGAGCAACCACATGGCAGCTCACAACTGTCTGTGACTCCAGTTCCACAGGATCCGACACCCTAACAGGCACATAGGAAGGCAAAAACACCAATGCATACGAAATAAATATTTTTTCAAAAAAGAAAGGGGGATCTTAAGGTACAGATTAGAGGCAGAGCATATGCTTAGCATTCTTAAGGCCCTGGATTCCATTCCTAGCCCTAAAAGACAGAAGGGAGAAGCCACGCACTCTCTAGAAGGCTGGAAAGTGCTTACACCTTACCTCCTTCATGTGGCTACCCCAAGCCCAGGGTCCATTCCCGAGAGGGAGCCAGTGAGGCCAGCATATGTAGCAGGGTGAGGGTGCTAAGTTCCCGGAGGGCTGAGAGCATCCTTCCGTCCAGGCAGCCTTTATGTGAAAAGGACCAGGGGCAAGACGTTGAGACCAAAGACCACGGCACTCATGGCAGGAGAGCCGTGAGGGCAGCCTCGGTTCTCAGGAAGGCATCCCTTCCCCAGCAGAGCGGCAACTCCAGAGCACTGGCAGCCTGCCTTACCACTCATTTCAGAGCACCATGTCCATCTGTCCTCACGGCGCTGCATGCTTTTTATAGAAAGGCCGGCTGGAACACGGGGTCACAGACCAGCCGTGGGAAGAGGCCCTAAGCGATCTTCGTTTCTACCCCATTGATCAGCCATAAGAGTGTCAAATAGGAAAAAGTTTTAAAAGTCATGAGAAATCTCTGATGCTGGCACAAGAACCCAAGACAGAAGCCAACAAAACCAAAAGCACTAGCATTGTCAGAGTGGCCAGACCACAACCTCATGGAAAAAGTCATGTATGACACCCTGGATTTCTCAAAAGGCTGTAAGCCAAGGGCAGAGCCTTGCACCCTCTCACACACACTCACACACACACTCACACACTCACACACACGCTCACACTCTCACACACTCACATTCACACACACACTCACACACACACGCAGGCACACACACTCACACACACTCACACACACACAATCACACACACTCTCACACTCACACTCACAAAATCACACACACACACGCTCACACACATGCTCACACTCTCACACACTCACACAATCACTCACACACTCACACACACACACACTCACACAATCACTCACACACTCACACACACACACTCACACACACGCTCACACACACTCTCACACACACGCTCACACACACTCTCACACACACACTCACACACACACACTCACACAATCACTCACACACTCACACACACACACACTCACACACACTCTCACACACACACACACACTCACACACACACTCACACACACAATCACACACACACACTCACACTCACACACTCACACACTCACACACACACGCTCACACACATGCTCACACTCACACACTCACACAATCACTCACACACTCACACACGCTCACACTCACACACACACTCACACACACACGCTCACACACACACTCTCACACTCACACACACACACACACGCTCACACACACACTCACACACACACTCACACACACTCTCACACACACTCTCACACACACACACACACACACACACTCACACACACACTCACACACGGCGTGTGTTCTAAGTGGCCTGACCTTCTGTGCCTTGGTGTTGCAGGCCTGGCTCTGGTGCCAAGCAAGCTGTGTGACCGTTATGACTGGAATGCTGGTGTGATGCTTCAGGCCTGGCCCACTGTGGACTCACAGTTCCTTCAGCAGCCGGAAGTGGTGCAGATGGCCGTTCTGGTGAGTGCCACCCACAGCCGCAGCTCTAGACCGTGGTCTACAGACTGGCTATCCATCCCTCTTCTACCAGTGACCCATCAACCAAGCCCCCAAACCAGCCCTGCCATTTGCCAGCCCCCAGCACAGAGGTCTGTTTCCCCTTCTCTGCTCCTTCACTGTATCCCAGGAGCAGTAAGCTTCAACTCTCCTGGCCTGGAAGGACTGGAAAGGGAAAAGGGGGATGCCAGCCAGATCTCCCTGAATGGCTTCCAGCGGCATTCAGGGGCATCTGGGTAGGTTTAAGGCAGCGGGGTGGGGAGACACATAGACGGTAACAGACATCTGTCAGCGAAGAGCACCTCTGTTGGGCTGGAGAAATGGCTCGGTGGTTAAGAGCACTGGATCCTCTTCAGAGGACCTAAGTTCGATTCCCAGCACCCATGTAGAAGCTCACAACCATCTGTGAGCTCATTTCCAGGAGCTCTGATGCCCTCTTCTAGCCTGCACCGGCACCAGGCATGCATGTGGTGCGCAGATATACATGCAGGCAGACCACCCACCCACATAAAATAAAATTTAAAAGTGCAATGCCTCTGTCAAACATATTTCAGTAAAGTTACATAATTTTTTTTTTTTTTTTTGGCAAACTGATCACTTTCAATATAGGAGTAATGTTGGAGAGAAGTTCAAGGTTCAAATGTTTGTTTTATTTTGTTTTTAGGTTCTGGGGTTGAACCTGGAGCCCAGGGCATTCTAGGCAAGTGGTGTCTTGCTAAGCCGCATTCCCAGCCCTCTTCTTATTTTTAACTTTAAGACAGGATTGCAGTAAGTTGATCAAACTGACCTTAAGCGTGACCTAAAACCCACACTGGCCTTGAGCTTTGATCCTCTTGCCTCAGCCTCCAAGGTATCTGGGATTACAGGCCTGTACCACCAGGCCCAGCAGAACAGTTTGCTTTGTTTGTTTTTTTTTTCCTTTAACCTTTTATGCAAAACCTAGGTCCCTGTTGGTTTCTCTTTGTGCAGATTTGATTTGTTTATTATGAGACACATTTCTAGGGACATCTGTCAGTGGCTTCAGTGGCAGAAGGTGGAGGGACCAGGATAGGCTTTTCCCCTGGTCGTCCGGACGGCAAGCGGAATGGGACTGGGTTGTTTGCATCAAATGTGACTGTCTTATGAGAGGCTACACCATTCTTAGTGAAGGAGACAGGCTCAAAAAGAGTGACTTACTTCTCCCATGCTCAGCCCTCACTCTAGGCCAGGCATGGTGCTAGGTTCTAGGGAAGCAAAATCAAACAAAAGCCAGGCACAGTGGTTTACTCTTTGATCTCAGCACTCGAGAATCTGAGGCTGGAGGACCACCGTGAGTTTGATGCTATCTCTGGATACATGATAAGACATTACTCAACAAAAACAAAAAATCCAGTGGGGCAACAGGGTTCCTGTCCTCATGGAGCTTAAAGCCCAGGGAGACACAAAAGCTTAAAAGAGGGAAAAGAGGCCGGGCAGTCGTGGCACGCCTTTAATTCCAGCCCGAGGGAGGCAGAGGCAGGAGGAGCTCAGCTCTGTGAGTTCGAGGCCAGCTGGACTACAGAGTGAGTTCCAGGGCAGCCAAGGCTACACAGAGCCATCCTGTCTCAAAAAAAATAAGCAGAATGTGCTTGTGTTATGGGAAGTGCCAGCTTCACATCCACCCTAGAGGTTGCGAAGCAGCAAATCCCTGGCGGCCGACCGCAAGCCTGGCCCCGCTGTGCCTGTGCCATGCACGTGACACAGGAAGCCCATATTTAGAAAGAGTACTTGGCTAGGAGTCGGAGCACCCTCACAGCCTGCCTCCTGTGGACTGGCCTCACTCTCTCTTCTCTTTTCCTTCTCAGATCAACAACAAGGCCTATGGCAAGATCTCTGTGCCCCAGCAGGTCGCCCAGGACCAGGACAAAGTCCATGAATTTGTTCTCCAGAGTGAGCTGGGCATCAGGCTGCTGCAGGGAAGAAGCATCAAGAAGGCCTTCCTCTCCCCCAGGACTGCCCTCATCAATTTCCTGGTGCAGGACTGACAGGGCTTCAAGGACCCCCGTCTCTGTCCAGATCAAGGAAAGGGATGTTAGCCTAGGAGAAGAGAAAAGAAGAACATCAGGGACATTGACCTTTGTGTCAGGACAGACTGCGGTCAGCGGGGTACTGTGCTGAGCTGAGGAGAGAATGGATGTGGACAAAGAGGGACGAGGAGGGAAAATTCACCCCGTTGACCGTGACCCTCCACCCCACTCAGGGTGTGAAGCTACCAGAGATGCTGCTGGGCGGGGACGGAGAAAAGCGAGGCTGGCAAGCACCCGCCCCGGTGCTGCCTCAGATACTTCTGCACGATGCCAGGTGTACGGTGGTGCTGGCTGGGCTGGGCTTACAGATAGATAAAACCCTTCAGTATCTGCAGTGTCTCGCTTGTGGGGCTGCACGTGGATACTGGCATCTCTCCAGCACCTTTCAGCTGCGTCACACGGGTCTCTTCCGCTCCAGCTGGGTGCCCCGTCCTGAGTCTGGTGTGCGTGCTCCAGGACAGGACCCCACTTACGGGCCTGAAGAGAAGGACTGTGTCATAGCCACTGTTTCAGAGTGTAGAGTGTGCTCTGTGGTGGGTGAAGCTGTCACGAGCTCCAGCCCAGCCCAGCCCAGCAGGGCTTTGAACCCTGGATAACCATCGTTATCAGTTTGGCCCCCAAGATGCCATTAACAAAAGCAAGTTCATCAATGAGGAGTCGAATTGTTGCTTCCTGGTTGTCACCTCCTGTGTCCAAGCTGCTGTGTTTTAGCTGTTTAGGAGATGGCCAGGAGTGGAGCCAGTTCACCAGTAAATTAAACAGAGCTGTCATCAGGAAAGTGCTCTTATGGACGTGGCCTGCGCAAGGGCTCAATACTTGGTTGGGGGTAGGAGCGAAGCACCTAGCCATCCCAGAGGTGGCTGTCATTGTGTCCTGCCATTCAGATGCCTTTTAGTGTCATAATGTATATCTCTTTGAGACATGTCTGTGATCTTGGAACAGCCCTATATTGCAGTTCTAAGGGTTAATCGGGAGCAGACCAATGTCCTCCACCATCACAGGCCCTGGAATACCCCCTGGAATTCCTGTGTCACCCCCCCTGGAATACCTGTGGTCTGTCCCCTTGAACCCACACTGCATACAAACTGTGTTCATCCAAGCCCATGAGCAACAGTGGCTCATGCACAGGGCCTGGTTTCCATGCCTGGAAGCTGTAATTTAACTGTAGTCATCATAACAGGTTTAAACATTTTCACAAGTCAGGCTGCTGAGGGCACTGAGGGTGTAGCTCAGTGGAAGAGTGCAAGCCTAGCTTGGCAAGGTTCAAGGTTCCATCCCCAACACAATAAAAAAGCAAAAGAAATTCTATCAAGAAAACTGTGATAGCGTACTTGTAATTCCAGCATGTGAGAGGCATGGGGACCATGGGGTTAAACCCATCTGTGAGAGGCATGGGGACCATGGGGTTAAACCCATCTGTGAGAGGCGTGGGGACCATGGGGTTAAACCCATCTGTGAGAGGCATGGGGACCATGGGGTTAAACCCATCTGTGAGAGGCGTGGGAACCATGGGGTTAAACCCATCTGTGGCAACATTAGACTCTGCCTCAAAGAAAAACGCCCAGAGGCCCTAATAGAAGCGAGTTTTGAAAGCACTGGATTAATGAATGTTTCTGAGCCACAATTTCACCCAGTCCTTTCTCCACTGTGTTCATCTTACCTCGGATGAGTTTGGCCCAGTACCATGAGGAAGTAGAGTTGGGAGAGATTTGGGTCCAGAAAGGAAGGCAGAGTCACAGCCTGAAGAGTTGGCGTAAGACGATCCCCAGGAATGAGTGGCCTTGATGAACTAAGGGTAGGATGTCCTCTGGTTGGGTGTTATCTGTCCCAAGCATTGGACCAGTAAAGTCTGTAGGCTGCCAGGCTGACACAATGGGCGTTGGAGAACATTCTCCCCAAGAAGATGAAACTTGGAGACATGAGCTCATCGGTACTTCCTAGGAGAAAGTGGATACGAGGAACAATTGAACAGAAAATTGCTCCCTGTGGGTGAGCACATGGGGTGGGGTGTGATCTGAGTCAGAAACTCATTATCTCAGTTTCCACAAAACCCTGGAGGGTAGGAATTACTCTCATGAATATGAAAACAAAACAGCAAAAACCCACGAGACTCAGTCAGTAATTTGCCTAGTTCTCAAAGCTATTATGTAGAAGAGGCAGGTGTAAACTCATGTGTGGCTTATCTTAATGCCGTCCTGCTGTGTCACCAGGCCTTTACCTAAATGACCTTCTGGATGTGTGACAATGTGATGACATGTCAGCCTTCCCAGCAGTCTGGCTGGGGCTCCCTCATGGGAAACTAGTCATTCTCCAGTCTGGGAACCCATTGCACTGGTGCCTACTCTTCTGGGGCAGATGGTTGTGTGGTGAGAGGCCAGGAGCCTGGGCTTGGTCCCTTAGGGCTAGGATAAGGTTGCTAGCTTCTAGAAGATCCAGGCTCCAAGTGGATGAAGGTTATTTCGTTGGGGAAGTGGATGAAGAGAATTTGTGAGCAAGAAAGATTGAGCCCTCCATGGATCCTGCCAGAGTGGTCTTCTGCCAAAGACATGAAACTGTCTCCCAAGACCAAAACACTAATTGCGGTGGTGCACTGCCCAGCATTCCTCACCCAGCCAGAATACCCTCCTTCAGACAGAGAACAGGTCATCACAGACATGACCATCCAGTCAGCGAAAGAGACGGCAGCCAACCAAAGACACTTTAAAATGGTGACATGGAAATTTTCTCACAACTAAAAGCAAGGTACCCTAGACAATGTGATCCTAACCTTTTGTTTTACCTCAGCCTCACTCCACAGCCAAATTGTCCTAAAGCCGACAGATCTTCCTGCCTGCCTGCCTGCCTACCTGCCTCATCCTGAGTACTGGGATTTCAGATGTGCACCCCATGGCTTTACATTTGTGTTCATGTATATTGCCAGCTTGTCTGTGTGTGTACCATAAGCATGCAGAAGAGGACGCTGGGTCTCCTGGAACTGGAGGAAGGGCTGGCTCCGGGTTGTGCTCTGACCACAACCCAAGAGAGTGAGCCAGCCCCTCCTCTTCCTTTTAAGGGGTCACACCTGCCCCTAGGATGTGGCCACCACCGCAAGTTCACTGGCAAAACAAGATGCCACTACAGTTGTGAGCCACCCTATGTGGGTGCTGGGAACTGAGCCCGAGTCCACTGTAAGAGCCACAAGTTCCTTTAAGTACTGAGCTATTTCTCCAGCACCACAAATCATTGTGTGCGGGTGTTTCCTTCTGTTTGTAATTGTGTATTTTCTTCTCTTTGCCATCAAGCATTTCAGCAATAGAAAGATGCCAATGTGTATAATGTCAACCCAGGGTGGTGCTGCATACCTATAATCACAGCTTTGGGGAGCTTAGGCAGGAAGGCGATGTGTCTGAAGCCTCCTGGGATACCAAGTAAATGAAGACATCAACAGTATGATGCTGTGAAGATACACATGAATCAGGCCCCTTGTGGTACTTTTTCTTCCGAGTTCTCTGGGACTATGGATACAGCTAGGGAATGTTTCTTCCCGAATCCAGAGTCACAGCATCACTTGAAGACCGCATTGGCCCAGGTACTAGGTGTGAGTAGGAGGGAGGCTTCTACCAGGCTTGCCTTGGGATCTTGTAGACGGTGCTCCTGCTTCCCTGGTGAGAAAGGCCCCCCTGACCATCTGCTAGCAGTCAGGACTGTAGATGATATCAGAGAACGCCCTGTCCCCATGGCTTAGACAACAGTGTGCTGAGCTTTCTTGAATTCTCCACTCCATAAATATCCCTCTAACAGCACCCTTCGCAGGAGCACGGGCCGAAGGTCTTCTGAGTGGGAATCAGTCCCGCCCCGTAGCTCATGAGAAGGTGGAGGGGAGGCCCCTGAGAAAAGTAGAAAGCAGCTGCTTCCTTCGTGGGCGGCCGGCGGCTCATATCCAGGCTGATGAGTTGGCTTAAGTGGAATCTGAGATGACCAACAGTGAACAGGGGGACTCCCCTGGGGTGTAGAGGGCGGGGATGACCCAGATAGGGCTGCTGAGGGCGGGACAGGCCTGAGACAAAGGCCTGAGGCCAGTGACCGCCCAGAGTTGACCCTCACCCTTGGAGAAGGAAGGTAGGTACAGAAATGAGGCCCTAAGGGAAGCGGCCAGGCCTGCCGGAGCTCAACACCTATGACTCACACCTCCCTGACCCTCACACCCTGAACCTGGACTCCAGTTTTTGTCTGGCATCCGGAAGAGCACAGCTTCGCCAACAAGCACTTAGCCATGCTCCCACTCTGCTCCGCAGCTCTATTAGAGCCGGCCCTGCACCTTCTGGATTTCCCAAGGCAGACCGGATGTCTAGCTGCTACCCCAGGGCCTCGAGAGTATACATTTCTCAACCCGTGACTGAGAAAGTTGGTCCCAGGCCAACCCAGCCTAGCACCCCTCAACCTGAGACTTGACGGGCTGAGTAGTCATTTACCCCTGGGCACTGTCACCAGGACTCACATCAGGAAGTCACCCTGGCTTGGCCAATGCACATACTAAGAAATGTCTGAAAAGGTGGGCGGGGCTTGCTAGCAGAGCTTCTGGAAATTTCCCTAGGACATCTTTTCCGCAGACACTGAAGAGCATATCTGGGGACTCCTACGGCATGGCCTGCCCCAGAATCAGGAGACTGGGCACTGAGGGAGGGCCCCCTTCACAGGCGTGTTGAGAAAGGCGTAGGTGGCAGTGCACTGGAAGGTGGCGGGCTACACTGGGTGATGCCACTTCTCAAGGGTAAGGGCAAGTCCTTTCCACTAGTAAAGGCCAGGGGGATTGCCAAGTGGCATCGGGAAGGACCCCCCACAAACGGGCTGAGCTGGGTACTGGGAGCCTAAGCATCACCCCTTGTCCCCATCATTAGCGATCAGCTTTGTTGGCAGTAGTGTTTCCAGGAAATACTTTAGGCATCAGCTCCCTCTGAGTGGTTACTGCGTTAGGACCAGGACCCCACAGCTGCACTAACACCAAGCAAGCAGTCCGCTCATGCCTCCCTTGTCAGTCATCCTCAGATTTAAGGTGTTGGCCTCTGTGGGCTAGAGAAATGGCTCAGGGGTTAAAAGAGCCTGTTGCTCTTGCAGTGAACCTGTGTTAATTCCTAGCATTTGTGTCAAGTGACTTACAAACTACCTGTAATTTCAGCCCCCGGGAGTCCAGTGCTGTCTTGTGGCCTGTGAAGGCACCTGTGCATGTGCATGTGTATATGCACACACACACACACACACACACACACACACACACACACACACACGCATGCACGCACACAAATAAATAAATAAAGCATTGGCATCATCTGCAATACTTAACAGTGTCTCACACAGCAAACACCGCCCCTGTCAGTCTAACTCTCTGGAGGAGGGGAGTGGGGTGAAGGGCTCCATTCTGCAAATTCCAGCTTGCTAGAGGGTGTGGAATCCTAGCAGCTACCATCTGTAACCCTGCCTTTGAGGTTGCTGAAGATATTCCAGTGGCCCACAGAGGAGTGGGGAGTGGAGAGCCGGAAGGAGATTGAAAACTAGATCTCAACTTGCACGTGGCCCTTTTGCCTACTTCCTTTTGGAAGAATCCAGCCATAAAGAGGTCAGCCAGTTGCAAGGTCTGGGCAACTACTCCCAGCAACAATGTTGCACAGGAGAGGGCGACCCCAGTCCCGCCACATGACCATTCTTAATTTTCTAAGTCCTCTTTACCAATGTCTTCAGTTACCTTGTAAACATCTAAAAGATCTGCTGGCACTGCTTAACTAACACTTCCTGAGTGACGGCCATGCACCCTCTAAGTCTGTAAGAGCTACTGACTGTGGTCTGAAATAGCTATATAATCAGAGTCCTTTGCTGTCTGCCAAACTGGACAAACCCCAGGCCCACCCTGCCCTCTGGCTTAGACCCCATTCTCTGTCCCACAGAGATGTGTGACATAGGCGTTCTTTGTGCTGATCTTGGCACCAAGGGTCTGCTCTTTGGTCCCCAACCCTCCCACTTTCTGTCTTTCATGAGGACCCACATACTGGTTTGTGGAGATAATATTCTGGAGTGCTAGGACTGTTGAAAGGTATGGAGATAGCCTGCAGGAAAACTAGGGAATCTTTCAGATTTCCGCTTCCGAAGGGGCATGACTGTTTCTGCAAGTTAAAGGGGGTCACCCTTTGAATGCCTCTATGTGTTCTGGTCCTCACTGCACCCTAACACATGTATGTGCCATACCACACACATACATACCACCATCTACCCATCTACACATTGTATATTCCAAACTACATACAAACACACCATATACATCTAAGCATACGTATGTGTCTCACATAAAAACAACCCTCCACACCAGATACACACACACACACACACACACACACACAATATCGCATACATTTCCCACATCGCTCCCTTCCATATAGCACACTACACACACATCACATATATGACACACATCCACAGACCTGTCATGGGAGAAGGCATATGTTGGTTGGGTTTTGTTTCTCAAAGAAATGTGCCTCACACCATGTTCCTGGTGTGGGAGTGCAGTTAACCCTTGAGAACTAATAATTAGTTAGTTATTGTAACTGTGGGGTTAGTGCCTATAGTCCGGGGCCCGAGGGATGATAGAGCAGATCGCTTCCCACCTCCCCGTGTGTTCAGATGCAACAGTACTCCTGCAATGTCTGTGTACAGGTACACCCATCTTCTGAGAGTGGCTGGATCCGACCTCACATCAGAGGCTAGTTAGTCCTGTCTACTGGCTCAGGCCCTGCATGTCTAAAGGTGACCTGGGTAGTGCTAAAACTCTCTCCCTTTGATAGAAAATTAAAATGTTAATGAGACCTGTAATGCATGAAGTTGTTTGTACAATGACATGCACAGGTACAGCATGCAAGGAGAAGCCCATGAAGTTGTTTGTACAATGACATGCACAGGTACAGCGTGCAAGGAGAAGCCCATGAAGTTGTTTGTACAATGACATGCACAGGTACAGCGTGCAAGGAGAAGCCCATGAAGTTGTTTGTACAATGACATGCACAGGTACAGCATGCAAGGAGAAGCCCAGACTATATATATGAACCCAAAGGCACATGTTCTATTACACGAGAACCCGTGTTCCCTGGGGATCTTTGAGCCACTAGCTGTGCTCCAGCCTGCTCCTCCCTGGAAGTATTCTGTTCCTGTTACAGTTATGTTTTTGTATAATTTGGCTACACAAGCACCTAGAAACCCCAGTCTCCCCCCCCCCCGTAGGTGCAGAGTCAAACCACACATTTACTGATATCACTCCTACCTGCCTTGACTCATCCTGTTTGTCTCTAGCATGCCCGAGGCTTAAATATCACCTCCACAGAGTTCTTCCTCAACTGTATGCCTTCAGCCATGCCTCGTTTCTCCTGACTGTTGTCCCTGAGAAGTGTATCCTTTCTTCCCTGACACAGCCAAGAGAGTGACACTTCATCGGTTTGATGTGTATCTGCTTCTGTTATCTGGGTATACATGGTCCATGGACCAGCAGTGATCTGCCTTGCTCTGGTAGCAGATGCTGCCCCAAGGAGATGGTGGATAAATGCTTGAAAGTGAAATGCTGTCCTGTTCCCAGTTCTGCCTTCTGGGGCTCTGAGATTGATTAAAACAGAGCGAAACACTGCCGTGAACCAAACTGGTTCCTGTGCTGGGATGTGGAATTCTTCCCCTGCTCCCACCTAAGGCTGTCTTGAAAGAGTACCACAAACTAGGCAATTTAAACAGAAATGGCCATCCTCTATCCTGCTTGAGGCCATGAGTGCAAGCCAGGGTGTGGCAAGCCACCAGCATGCAGCTGTTCTGGTCAGCTTCAAGCTGCATTCCTCTGTCCTGGAGCATCACCTCGCATACAGGTGGGAGACGATGACTTTCTCTCCAAGGCAAGCCAGACCTCAGCCCACAGGGAAGAAGTCACACCGCACAGCAGCTTGACTGTTAGGTACCGGTACAGCTGGCAGGACAGCATAAAAGCAAGACCACCCAAGAGCAGCTACGACCAACATGTCCAAACAGGAGACCAACAGTGTCATTTGCTTTATGGCAGTGGCGTTCCACATCTGCCTTGCAGAACTGTCTGTGCTCATCATGTACATGGACCTGACACCATAACACATCCAGAAAACCGAACAGAACAGAAAAAGGGAGTAAAACGTCATTCCCGGTAACCCAGATCCTCTCCTGGACTTCCCTGTCTTTTTTCTTGCTTGAACTCCTAAACAATTTTCTCCCAGGTGAGCTATCCTGGGGTCGGGGGTGGGGGTGGGGGCAGGAGTGGGGTGACCTTCTCTTGAAAAGTGTGTACTTACTCTTGAATGGGTACTTTTGTCCTGTAATAAAACTCCCCATGATTTGTCTCAATTCCGAATTCTTTCTCAGCTGTATCAAGAACCTCTCATCTCTTCCCCCCACCCCACCCCTCTAAGACAGGGTCTCACATGCGTCTCACCCTGATCTCCCGTTCCCATCCTTCTGTTTCACCTCCTAAGTTCTGGGATTAAGAAAGGTTCACTGTGTGTGGTTTACCTATTATTTCATTTTTGAGACAAGGTCTCTTGATGTTGGGTGATGCTCCATCTACAGTCTCTATGTAGCCTTGGCTCTCCTGGAACTCGCTGTGTAGACCTTCTACAATTCTTCGTGGATGAGTGTTTTGCTGTGTCCATGGAAGTCTGAAGAGGACATTGGATCCCCTGAAACTGGACTTACAGATGGTTGTAAGTCGCCTTGGGGATGCTGGGAATTCAACCAGGATCCTTTGTAAGAGAACTCAGTGTTCTTAACCACTGAGCCATCTCTCTAGCTCTCTTTCATAATTTACCTGGAACTTTGTATAAGAAAAGTTAGCCAGAAGGCAGGTTTTCCAGCACTCAGGAGAATCTCTGAGTTCTGGGCCAGCTAGTGAGCCTAGACTACTGTTTCAGGACTCCAAGGTCAAAGGCTGTGGGTGACAGGCACCTGGTTGGGAGCACCCAAAGGCTCTGACTCAGCACAGCTCTAGGGACAGGTCTATAACAATGTAGCTAAGGACCCTAAAGAATTAAAATTTCTCCAGGAACTCCTGTGCTGGCAGTGAGAAAGCTTTGAGCCCTGGCTGCAGCAGAGGGACTCCTGTCTCCCAGGAGGTTACGTGGTGTCGTCTCACAGCTGATCTACGGCTTTAATTCCTTTTCCATAAACCAACCCTCTGTAAGCTCAAAAACTGTAAGGCTATTGAATGCTGCATGTGTGCCTAAATCATCTGTGTCTGTCCCATAGATAGCCTGGTTTGGCTTTGCACAGGGTGTCGTAATTAGGGTTACCAGGACCAAAAGCAAGTTGAGGAGGAAAGGATTTACCTGGCTTACACTTTCACATCGTAGTCTGTCACTGAAGGAAGTCAGGACAGGAACTCACACAGGGCAGCGGCCTGGAGGCAGGCGCTGACGCAGAGGCCACGGAGGGGTGCTGTCTACCGGCTTTCCTAGCATGGTTGCTCAGCCTGCTTTATTGAAGAACATAGACCACCAGTCTAAGAATAACACTATCCACAATGGCTGAGCCCTTCCCTATGCCAGCCCTGTCTCGAAAAACCAAAAGAAAGAAAAGGAGTGAAGGAGGAAGGGAGGGAGCAAGACATAGAAAAGAAAGAAAATGTCCTACATCTGGGCCTTTGGGAGGCGTTTTCTCAATCGAGGTTCCGTTTCCAGATGATTTAGCTTGTGTCAAGCTGACATGAGAGCAGCCAGGGCACAGG
>JANBXA010000642.1:40065000-40237500 GCA_030556225.1 Cricetiscus sungorus
CAGTTAACTCTTTCTACCTGTAACGGCAACACCTGCGATCCCTTTTCTACTGTGAGTGCCTATTTCCCACCTTTCTTGAGTAACTCTGTCATGTGTCAGGCACTATTCTGAGGCCCTCGATTATAGCAACAGAGCAAATAGTTAAAGGTCCATGATTTGGCAAGGGTTGCACTTTAGTCAGGAGACTAATGGAAACAATCAACAAGAAGCCCCCTGTGTGTCTGGGAGAAATGGTGTTGGCAAGGCTTCCCCAGAAATGGGCTGAGTGGGACCTGGGAGTTGTGTATCTTGGGGACAAAAACATCCTTCGTGAGACTAGTCAACAGATGTTTTCCAATACATGAAACAGACAACACTGGCCTACCTTAAGTAGCTGTGGCTGGTATTCTAAATGCCATGGGCAGAATTGCAGTAATCTTGGTCTCTTCAGCATTCATAGCTTCCTGACCATTTTGGGCATTGCTCGTGGGTGCTTACAGTATGTCTGCACAGTGTCTAGAGCGGCCAGCAGAGGGTGTTGGAGACGGTTTGAGCCACCATGTGGGTAGTGGGAATAAAACCCAGGTCCTCTGGAATGGCAGCCAGTGCTCCTAAGTGCTGACTCACCTCTTCAGCCCATTTCCAGTATGTGTAAGAATCACAATCACATACATGATGTGTCTAGAGATGCCGTCTTCATGAGCTGCTGTCACTATTTTTGCTGTTGTTTTGGGGATGGAACCCAGGCCCTCAGGTATACCCAGCAGGTGTACTAACACTGGGCATGCCTCCCGAAAGGGAGACTCTTTTAACATAAAAAGTATTTAATTCTGGGCAGGAGAGAGGGTTGGGCAATTAAAGCGCATATTGTTCATGCACAGAAGTGGAGTTCAGTACCCAGTACTTACACAGGGTGCTGTACTAAAATCACCCAGCTCTGGGGTATCTGACACTCCCCCCCCATTTAGAAAATAAAATAAATCTTTAATAAAGCAGTACTCCTCTCTCTCTCTCTCTCTCTCTCTCTCTCTCTCTCTCTCTCTCTCTCTCTCTCTGTGTGTGTGTGTGTGTGTGTGTGTGTGTGTGTGTGTGTGTGTGCTCATCTGGTCTTCCCACCCCAGAAATGCTGTTAAAATGCAGATTTGGGGTCAAAGGTAGGGACTACAGCCTGGGACTCTCCATTTTCAACAAACATCCTGAATATTCACAATCTATAGGTCAGTGAACCATTCTTTGTGTTTATAGAATATAAAGCACACATGCACACACACACACATATATACATATATATGTATATATACATATTTATATGTATACATATATATATGTATATATATATATATATATCTTGCTCCTTGTCATAGTCCCGTAGAGATTCACCAAGACATACATGCTCAACCAAACCGTGGATAACTGACCAGCTGGCAAACAAAAAGGACATACAGATGAATACACTGCTGGAGTTGACCCTTCATATCAAAGTTCCACATTTGATCATCAAAGGTGGAAAACACTCAGAAAATAAAAAACAAAAACAAAAAAAAAAAACAAACAAAAAAAACCCAACTGTGTTTGTTCTAAACATACAGATTACATTTCCTTGCCATGATTCCATCGGCTAGAGCCCAGGGAAGACCCCCAAATCAGCAGGTGGTAGGCAGGGTGGCCAGAAGAGAAGCAACGTTTTCTAACTAAGTCCTACGTAAGCCTTGAGGGTTGGACCTCACGAGTGACAGACCTGCGATTTGCTTTAGATCACTGTGGCTACTGCAATGTTAAAAAATGTAAAATATCCCGGAGGGTATCCTGAACCATGGGGGCGGGGAGGAGGGGGAGCAGAGAAGACAGGCCTGGAACCCTGGACCAGCTTGGGGTTCAAGAGTCTCCAAAGGGACGATAAGCCTGTCTGGGCACACGTAGGATGTGCTACACACGTGTGCTCCGAGGCATCTCTCTAACAACCACCCCTGCCCCTTTTCTTTCTTTCAGAGGCTCCGGGCCTCCTTCCATGCTTTGCTGATGATTCAGACCGCCGGGACTCTTGTCCTATCTGCCTCGGCTGGCTTCTCTGTCAAAGAAGACCAGCCAGGGCAACATCCTAGGTTTGCAGCTCCCTGGGGAAAGTGGCGGCCTCCAGCAGCGACAGCAAACTCCAGCACACTTGTTTCCTGCCTGGATACTCCCCGTTCGCTGCCAGGGGTGGAGCCCGCGGGGCACGCGCGAGCGGACGGTGGGGAGGCTCGGCTGGTCCCTGCCTCTCAGACGGAGGCGGGGCGAGCTCTGAGCAGTCTGCACCGAAGCACGGTGCAACCCGCGGACCGGCCGGTCCCTGTCGGTGCCCAGCGCGGGCCGCCACCGCCGCCACCGGCCTGCAGGGGGCGCCCGCGCCCCGCGCCCCGCGCCGTCCCGCCCTGCGAGCTCTGCCCGCGCCCCTGGGCGGCCCGGGGCGGGCGCAGAGGGCCAGCGAACTCCGGGGACTGACTACCCGCGCTCACTTCCGCGTCCCGCCGCCGCCATCGATCGGACAATGGGCCGCGCGCCGCGGCTGCAGTGAGCTCCGCCGGACTCGGCCCCCGGCCCCGCGCCAGCCGCTGCCCCGTGGGTTTGCAAGTTCGGTTGCCCGGCCCGGATGTGGATTTGCTTTTTCTGTTTTCACTCTCCGTCTTCTTTCGTCTGTTTTCTTTTTGGTTTTATGTCTTAGAGAGAAAAAAAAAGAACTTTTCAAAGCAGGCCTTGCACAGCTGAAGGCTGCTCTGCCCCCACGTGGACGCGGACGTGGACGCTCCCCAGGGGAAAGAAGTCTGGAAGTAAACGTACCTAGCTGGCCTGAAGGCCTCAGCTTTGGTTGGACTGTAAGTTTTGGAGTCATGACCTTCTCGCTGGGCAGGTGGGAGTCTCTATCTGCTTTGGGCTGGACCTGAACCTCGGCTGGCACCCACATCTCCCCACCCCAATCACATCTTGTACCGGACGGAGCTAGGCCCCGGACACTGATCTGCAGCATGGATAAATATGACGACCTGGGCCTGGAGGCCAGTAAGTTCATCGAGGACCTGAACATGTACGAGGCCTCCAAGGATGGGCTCTTCCGTGTGGACAAGGGCGTGGGCAACAACCCTGAGTTTGAGGAAACTCGAAGGGTGTTCGCGACCAAGATGGCCAAAATCCACCTCCAGCAGCAGCAGCAGCAGCAGCAGCAGCAGCAGCTCTTACAGGAGGAGGCCCTGCCTAGGGCGGGCAGAAGCCCTGTCAACGGTGGGAGCCGGCAGGGTGTCAGCAGCAAGCTGGCAGCAGATGGTGCCGCCAAGCCCCCTCTGGCCGCGCCAGCAGTGGCGCCTGGGTTAGCCAGCACCGCTGTGGCTGTGCAGCCCTCGTACCCATCCCAGGAGCAGAGGGCCAGGCCATCTCCCCATGGGGCAAGGCCTGGCGATCAGAACTGTGGTTCCAGGGAGAGGCCTGCTTTACACAGTCTGGGTCCCTGTGAGGACCCTTCCTGCCTCACTCATGGAGACTATTACGACAATTTCTCTTTGACAAGCCCACAGTGGGGTGATAAGCCAGAAGTGTCCCCCAGCGTGAATCCGAGTGTGAGGAGCGGGTGGCCTGATTGCCCAGGGAATGATTCGGCATTGCCCAGATCCTGCGGGGACAATTCCCCCTGTGAGCCACAACTCCCCGTGTGCTCTGGCAGGCCTTTTGAGAGTGGCATCAGTGGCCACAGCAATGTGAGGCCAGCAGGCCTTTGGTCTACTGCTTCCTCTCAGCGCGTGAACCCCGGCTTTTCCTCTCTGGGCTTGGAGAACGGGGCCCCAGGTCAACCCAAGAGCACAACTGTTTCTGCACCTCCAGATCCTAACAGCACTAGCCAAGGAGCTCGTCTGAGAAGAGATTCAGGTCTGGGATGTGAGGCTTCGGGCAGAGCCCTCCCTGCTGTGGATGCGCAACCTTGGCTCCAGGATGGGCCCAAGTCTTACCTCTCCGTTTCTGCTCCGTTATCCTCAGCAACTGTCAAGGAGAGTGCGCAGCCAGCTGTGACCCCCGGGCTGGGTCCTAAGCCTGCATGCATGGCTCCTGGCACTGGTCCCAAGCCCAGCCCCACCAGCCTTGTCCATCCGGTGATGTCCGCTCCGTCTGAGTTATCTTGTAAAGAGGGTCCTCCCAGCTGGTCCACCGACAGTAGCCTGGGACCTGTGCTCCCAGAGAGCTCTACCCCCACCAAGGTGAGGTTGCCCTGCCAGAGCCTGGCACCAGGTCCCGAGCTTGGACCCTCCACTGCGGAGCTGAAATTAGAAGCCCTTACCCAGCGTCTGGAGCAAGAAATGGACACTCATCCCAAAGCTGATTACTTTGGTAAGTGAGATTCTTGTGGAGATGCCCGTGGTGGGGTGATGGGGCCCCCACCAGAATGCTGTGGCTGCTCTTGAATTGGTCTGCTATTATTATTATTTTTTTTCTTCCTCTTTCAACCGCTTCTGCTCGTTTAGAGGCGTGAGTAGAAAGCAGCCTCATACGTGGGAGTCACTCGTGTGTGCAGGGTGAATTGTTCACAACTGCTCTCACAAAAAAGGAAGTGCTGTGACTTGGGCTCCAGGGGTTGGAGGTGACACTTCAAGCCTCTCGCACTGAAAGGCGTGGGCTGGGCTTGAATGGGGAGTGTTTCCCCATCACTTGTTCTAATCACAGCCACCATGTGTGTGAGTGAGTGGAACGTGTGGCTTTTGGGACTTGTCTGCTGTTCACTATGGCAGTTCTGCAGGTAGGTCCAGGCCAGCCTCGTCTCTTTGCCTAGATAGACGCGGGTTAGAAGTGGAATTCTGTAGCTTCTCCTTGGACCTAGGACCCTGCAGGGTCACTTGAGCCAATGTCACACCTAGGGACTAGCCAGCCGCAGGTGCCCCCTGACTGAGTCCTTGCCCGAGGTACCAGCCAGCAGCCAGCTGATACCCAGAGGCGTGGCCTGAACTAGGATGAAGATGCTTCTTGAGCTTTTGCTCAAACTTGGCCGATTTCATTCTCTCTTCTAAAAACGTAAATTGGTCTCTCTTGAGACTGCTGCCTTCAGCTTTTTTGCTTTTTTTTTTCTCTCTCTCTCTCTGTATGGGGTTTGGAGAGGCAGCAAGAAAAATATCTGTATTCCTCCATTGAAAACAATTGCTGGTCTCATGGGAGAATGGGTTGGGAAGGCAGCCCGTGCTTAGAAGTCTGTGGCTTATTGCATCCTTTTAATTTTTCCTCTATTTTTGGCCTCTGAGTAATGGGCTCATGATTTCTCCATAGTTCAAGTCCTACCAAGTAGCAGCTTTCCCAAACAGAGGGGTGCTGGGTGAGGGAATGCCCTTGGAGGGAAAGGTGCTGGCTTTTTTCCACTCTGAATGAGCAGGTCTGTCCTGAAGCCCCAGGAGGCTCCAAGAAGTGGGGCCGTGGGCATATATGCAGTTCATAGTAGCACTGGGGTTTGCTCATCGTAAGCTGGGCTGGGGCCCAGTGCTCAGAGGTCGTGAACTGTTTATTATTTGTTATATTTGGGTGCTTTGTCTGTGCACATGGCCTGTGCACCACACACATGTCTCAGGCTGGCAGAAGTCAGCGGAGGGCATCAGATTGCCTCGGACTGGAGTTGAGCCCCCTGTGGGTGCTGGGAATTGAACCATGGTCCTCTGTGAGAGCAACAAGTGTTCTTAACTGCTGAGCCAACTCTCCAGCTCCTGGTTTATTTTTTTTTTTAAATCCTGCTGTGAACTACCCCAATCTTGTCTTGCAAGGCATGGCCTTGAAAAATAATATTTAGCTGGAGATGCTGTGGGTCTTTTAATTTAAACTTAGTTCTTTATTTAAAGCTCATGGAACAAAAAGCATTTTATTTATTCAGGGGTGCTGGTTTATGCTCATCATCAGAGCAATTGACCCATACTGTTTATTCATTCAGCCTCCAACCACGGATCACCTGTCTGGGGCTGTGCTGTGGGCTAGGCCTTGGGAGGGCACAGTAGCTCAACAGCCAATACGGTATAAGCAGGAGGCAATGATCAAGTACTAGGGAGAGGGATATTAGGTACAGGGTGGGGTGAAGCCTCGTCCTAAGGGTGACATTACTTGTTTCGAATTGGGTCATAAAGTGAAGTCTGAACTGGCATTTGGGCAAGAGCCTGGAGGCAGCAGGGCATGGATGCAGGGCCACTGTGTACTTTGTAGGGAAAGGGATGAGGCTCTGAGTCTGCCTTGGGCAGCTTTGCTGGTGGAGTGCCTTTCCGATCATGTGGCAGAAAAATTCCTCCTTTAAGGACTCATCTGGCAAGTCTTAACAGACCACGTGCTGTCCTGGGCAGCACCTCCCTTGCCTATAAAGCAGTGGTCTAGGCCTTCCGTCCCCAGCTCTCATAGCACAGGCACGATTTGGTATATACTAAATCCTGGCTAACTTTTACTCCCAGGTAGAATAGTATTTCAAGGCACAGCACCTTTGCCACAGGGAGCTGAAGTATTCTCCATCAGTCAGTAGGACTCTAGTTAGAAGCAAAAAAGACTGACGTTTGGTTTGTTATCCTAGATACCTTCCTGAATCAGACTGAAGGTGTCTCTTGGGTATCTGACTCTGGGCACAACCTAATGCCTCTCTCCTTCAGCTCCTGTGAATGCTGTTGGATTCTGAAGATGCCTAGTTTCTGGCTATTTAATGCCTTTTAAAATTGTATTAAAGAGGGAGGGGGTAGGTAGGTGCCTGAGTGCCATGTGTATGTGTGGGCCTTGGAGGCAGGCTTGGCATCGAGTGCATATACCGTTGGAGCCATCTTGCTGGTCCTAGTTTTTGGTTATTTATTAGCTCAGCACTGAGGGTACTCCTGGAACTTTGCATGGATGTCTGTGTGTGTGTGTGTGTGTGTGTGTGTGTGTGTGTGTGTGTGTGTGCGAGCGCGTGCGTGTGTGTTTTTTAAATTAATTAGTTAATTTTTTTTTGAGACAAGTTCTCACTCTATAGCTTAGATTGCCGCCCTCACTTACCTTCCCGTCTCAGGTTCCCGAGTGCTGGGATTATGGATATCAGCTACGGCACCTGGGTTCTTTATGCGCCTACGCAGGCCATGTTTCTCTCCACTCTTCCTAATTTTCATTCTGATTTGACACCCAAATGATTGTGGGCACTGATGAGTCAATGAGCATACCATTTCAGCACAGTACAGGGAGCAGGTGAGGGCGCTTGGAGTTGCTATGACTCAGGCCCTTATCATTTCTCTGTGTTTCACAATTCCTTCTTCGTCCTCTGGAAATATTCAGTCACTTCTCCTCAGCTATCATCGTCATCCCCCCTGTGTGTCAGACATGGGACACTGTCCCTCCTGTGCAGTCCCCCCCCAACCTCTCTCCACCAAGCTCAGTCCTTGCTCTGCGCTGGTAACACTGTTCTATTGTCTGCTTCTTTGAGATCAACCCACAAACTCTTGTGTCTGTCTGGATGACAGTGTGTGGTGCTCATTTCTCTCTGCCTGATTTACTTCCTTTCTCATGGTGAAAGAAGCCATTGATGCTGTCAGAGGTGCTTTGGGATTCCCAGCTTCCCTGACGCTCATTACTCGTGGAAGAGAATGTTCTCACAGTGCGGCTTCTGTCCTCAAGAAGCTGCTCTTGCCACAGGGAGGCAGGGAAGGTGGGGCCGTAGATGTGTTTAGTGGGTCCCCAACGTTTCCTCCTCGACTCTGGTCCTCTCCTTACTAAGGAAAAGGCACACAAACAAAGACCCATCCCAGCCTGGCTTTCTTTGATGCTAACTCTGAAACTTGTATTAGAGGGTCCTCACTTATATTAGAGGGTTCTCTTGGGGTCCACATCTGACCCCATAGGGAGCTGGCAAAGTTCCCCAGGCATCAGCTACTGTGTGTGGGCCACTCTGGGAGTAGATGACCTTGGGTAGTGTCTCCCTAGGGGCTGACGACAGGTGCTAGCTGTCTGTCAGTCTCACACTAGCTTTATAAACAGTGAAGCAAGTGTCACAGCCCTACTTCTGGTGCTGGAAAGAACACGTGACCTTGGATACCCCGGCTCTGGTAATAGCTGCTGTCCACGGAAGGCCAGGCATTGGGTTAAGTGCTTGGGATACACTGTTGCCAGCAAAACTTCTCATCATTGTCCCAGGCATCATTGTCCTCTGTCCTAAACAAGGAACCATGGTGACAAGGTTCAGTAACTTGCTGGCGGACCACCCTCACTGCTGCTTTTTCTTCCGGGTGGGACTGGTTGGTCTCCCAGTTCTGGCTTATACGTCTTCTGTTCATCTACCACATGCACTGCCCCCTCTGGTTGGCGCCCGACTGAGGGTCTAAAGGAAAGAAAACATAGGTCGTAGAGTTGCTTCTCCCATTAGTAGAGAATGGACCCCCTCCCTCCCTACAAAGACCCAGAGACTGACTCTGTCTCCAGGTTTTCAGTGCTTTGCCCGGAGTCTGTGGTAGCACAGGCACCAGGACACAGGATGTGACTTCTGGGAATGGCGCTGCCCCACTGGTTTCATTTTAGTGGCTGTGCAGGAGGTGAGTTGAGCATCCTAAGGAAGCTGTCCTGTCGGTTCTGCCCTGTGACATTTTCTTGTCTCTTACTGTTTTGAGACAGGGTCTTTCTTGTGTAGCCCGGGCTAACCTTGAGGTCTTTGCGTAGCTGAGGATGGATGATCTGGGACTGCTGATCCTCCTGACTCCACCTCCCTTGTGCTGGAGCCACAGGCACCACTCTGTCTTTACTGCATCTTACCTGACTCCGTGGCAGGTATGAAGTCAGGGGCTGAATTCCAGCTGGGGTGGAAATGACAGGCAAGATCATGATGACGTGGGCTAGATCTAACAGAGGAGTTCCTTCAGGTTGCTAGAACAGGGCGGCCTTTTCACAACAAGCACAGCCTATCCTCAGCACCAGATGACTACGGAGCAGTATTGCATCATCCCAGAAGCCTCTGGAACCCTTACAGTCAGACATTATTGCCCTCTGGAATTCACAGCAGAAAATGTAGATTTGAGGTAGAATATGATGACAGGGAAATAAGTGAAAACATACCATGATGTGTTTGGGGGCGAATGGGAGTTCCATGGGTCATCTGAGTAAAGTGGTCTAGGAATGGCCAGGGGTTGGTGACATTGGCACAAAGAAAGTCCTGTTGCAAGTTCTTAGAAGAGGAAGTGACAGAGGTCCCTTCTTTATGGTCAGTGGTCAGGACTCAGACAACATTTTGGTCTTCTGTGTCTTCTGGAAGGCTGTGACTTCCACCCAAGCTTCAGCCCTTTGCTCCCTCCCCCCCCCCCAGCCGCTCTTTCCAGGCACCTCCCTTCAGAGATGTCGGGCACGGAACCAGGCAGCTCCAGGCTTTATTTCAGTCAGTCGGTAGATGCACTGGGCATTGAGGCCACCCCACTGGGCCTCAGCACTTGGCTGGGTTGATAGGGAAGGACACAGGGGCCAGTGTCAGGTCTGGCACGTGTGGTGAACTGTGTGCCTCCCCTAAGGCCCTTGAGAACTTTCTTTGGCTTTGCTCACTGTGCGTGAGCATTCCACCCTCACTGGTGTCCCCAAGCTGCCCTGACTGTTCCCAGCAGATGCCTGCCTGCTGATCTCCCTCCGGGGGTCCTGACTTTCTGGAGATAGAGCTGTAACTGACCTGAGCCCCCCAGCAGTTGTGTGTTCCATCGTGCCTTCTCTCTGAGGCCCTCCCCTCCTCGGGAGGGTGTGTTCCTACTCCTTTCCTTCGTGACCATAAAAGAAGCCCCACCCCCAGCCCACCCTTTCAGAGCAAGAAGCTGATACTTGGACATGACCATTCTTGTCAGAGCCCCTAGAAAATGTTGTTCCCTTCTGTTTGCTGCGTGCGTGCGTACTTGCTGCTGCCTAGGAGGCAGGGCTGTGGAAGAAAGGGCTCATTTGGAAGTCAGGAAGCCGGCTGTTCCGGGCTTAATGCTACCAGAAGCCCCAGGGTTGACGCTGGGCAAGTCTCCGTCTCTGCTAAACCAACATAGCCTCCAAGTGCCTTGTCAGGTTCAGAGGCCTTAAGGTGTGGCACTGGAGTTTAGCTTGTCAGTCAACGGGGTCTGAGCAGCATGGATGGTCACTGTTGACAGAGGCAGCTACCAGGAGAGATCTGGATTGCTACAGAATTAGCGAAAGCCTTGTGTTCACTCTATAGCTCTGGCTGTCCCAGAACTCACTATGTAGACCCGTGCTGACCTCGAATTCACAGAGATCCACCCACCTCTGCCTCCCAAGTGCTGGGATTAAAGCAGTGATTCTTAACCTTCCTAATGCTTCGGCCCCTTTAATACAGTCAGTTCCTTATGTTGTGGTGACCCCAAACCATAAAATTATTTTATTGCTTTGTAATTTTGCTATTGTTATGAATCATAATGTAAACATTTGATATGAGACCCCTGTGGGGGTTGCAACCCACAGGTTGAGAACCACTGGATTTAAAGGAATGGGCCATTACACCTGGCTGGAAAACATATAACTAAAAAGAAAAATGGGGGTGTTATATATCTGTAATTCTAGTACTTTGTAGGAGGATTACTCTAAATTCAAGGCCATCCTGGGCTACATCAAGACACCGGGCCTCAAAACAAACAAACAAACAAAAAAACCAATTAAACAAACACAATTAAATGTGTTTTAGAGGACCAGGATGATGCCTTAGTAGATATAATAGGTGTTTGCTGACTTCCATAAATTGACCTGGACCTCCAGATGCATGCTGTGACATGAGTAAATGTGCATGCATGTGTATTTGTATGTATGTATATATATGTATATATACATACATACAAATATATATATGTATGTATATATACATTAATTAAATACTTATTAAAAAAGCAAAAAAAATTAATTGCTTTAGAAAGGTCTCAGGAAGTACTTTTCATAGATAGAACCCCACGTGTGTTGCTGTTTAATCCTTGAGAGAACCCCATTGCCTCTTCTTTTACAGGTGGGGAAAGTGGGGTATACAGGTGTTCAGGAATCTGTCTAACCTGCTGGCCATGCAGCTCTGCTGGGCCTGCATGCTGAGCTTCAGAACTTGACCTCTATCCAGTTCTGAAAGAACAAGGGGTCCGTGATCAAGGATCTTCCTGGAGCCTCCGTCTTCTCTGGTGCCCACACTGTCTACAGCAGCTGGATCCTTGCCTTGCAGCCCTGTCCAGCACCCGCGTCCTCTTCTGCCCAGGACACGTCCGCCAGGAGTGGACCCTGCAGCCCCGGGAGCCTGGCTTCCCGACGGCCAGCCTCTGTCTGCTCATGTTCCACTGAAGCTCCCTAAGAACAGGCCACACTAGTGGGGGTGCTTACGTGACTTCCCAGTGTGCTGTAGGCGTGGCTGGGGTGTTCTAACCCACACTTTCCTTGGAAGCATTTTGTATACTTGTCCCCAGGCAGAGTCCAGAGAGACATAAACCGAACTTAGATGAAACTGTGCTGAGTCTTTCTGGCAAGCTGAACAGAAGCTTTACCCTTAAACGAAACAGGTCACCAAACTTTCCAAAGCAGGGAGTGTTGGCCAGAAAATATTTATATCTGCTCCGGAGTTTGTTTTCTTCATTTTATTCCTCATGGGGAAACCAGCTGGACATGGGATCTGAGAACCATGCTGTGGGAGACCTTCTGTTTGACCATTTCAAGTAGATGGCTTGAAGATCTACAGCTGGGTTATTTTTAAGTTTTGTAAGCGGTGAGTGTAGACCTGGTCAAGTTCCTTCCTCATCGTTCCTGCTCTGTGTGACTTACCTATGTGTCTCAGAAGAGGGACAGCAGGTTACTCTTGGTTACTGGGGGTTTGTAGAAAACACATCAGGAGCCCGCTGCTCACAGAAAGTCCTAGAAGCCTGCCGTGATGATGCTTGTCTTTTAAATTTGGGGAGGTATAATGACCAAGGTCCTTGGAGGACCTAGTGGACAGGTTCCCCGGCCCCTTCATGTGGATCCTGAGTCAGAGGTGACGCCCTGTGCTGCGCCACAGGTGGTGCCATTTTAAGCAATGTCGGTAGTAGATTTGCTTCTGTTGCTTTCTGACCATTGGCTTCAGCTTCCACTTTCTCTGAGCTTCCCGGGTTTCCTTTCAGCAGGGCGGGACCGTGGCGGCTCACGGGATGGTCAGGCCGCACCCTGAGGGTTTGAATCCACTGCAGCGTGTCCTGCTCTCCTTCCGACACAGTGAGCAACGCTCCTTGATGGCTCAGTACAATGGCGATTTTACAAAGAGCTGGGCCTCAGGGGCAGCTGTGCCTGGCTCCAGGAAGTTTGCTGACAGAGCTGTCCCTGGTATTAACCACCTGCTCGGGGAGCAGGACCTGAGTGTGCTGCCTTTGGACTGTGCGAGATTGAGCACTTGGCTGCAGTTTTTTCTCTTAGGCTGCTCCAAGTTATGGGAACTGGATGACGCGGCCTTTTGATCGGGTTTCTTTCCCTAGGCTGTGAGTTTGACATCCCTGCTGTTGAGCAGAAGGACGTTTCCATCTCTGAGGATGACAGAGGTTCAGGCAGAGTCTTCAGATGGTGTGTGTGTGTGTACGTGTAGGTTAATTGGGACAGAACCTTCTTTAGACTGTGTGTGTGTGCATTACATAGAAAAGAGGAGCAAGTTTGTGTGTTGGCACACTTCACAGTTTTTCCCCTTCTGCTTGCAGAGAAGGCAGTGACAGCGAGCCACGTGGTAGGGAAGGTGTGAAGCGTGTGCACAGTGCCCTGACACATTTGCTTACATTCATGAAATCGCACAGGGCGTGGGGTTCCCTTTGAGGTTTTTGCTGTGTTTATTTCGGCCTGCTCTGGACCAGGTTCAGGTCACTGACTGGTTGAGACTTCCCTAAAGCACCAGAAGCCACCTCTCTAACTGTTCTAGTTCCTTGGAGTGTCCTTTAGATGGTTGCCATCTCATAGTGAGGTTACTGTGTTCGCTAGAGACTTGGGGACTAGCGGAGAGTCCTACAGTGAAAGGGAGGCAGAGATGGGGTGCAGTGGAGAGAATTGAAGCCCCTCCCCCTATGCTATCCTAAGGTTCTCTTTCCATCACTTTCAAAGCCTCCCAACAGTCCAGGCCAGGTTCCTGAGACTGTGTGTATAGGTTGGCCATCCAGAAATAGATGTGCGACAGAAAGTAATTTCTGAAGACTGGGGGAGAGAGTGGCTCAAGACGTGGGGTAAGTGGACAGAGGAGAAAGAAGAAGTCAGGGGCGCTGCAGGCAGCTTAGGCACTCACACAGGGTGGGGGTAGGGTAGTTTTCGCCTGCCTGGTGCCTTGGGGAGCCCTGAAGAGCCCCAGAGATAAGCTCACCAAATCCTACACAGGTTGGAATGAAGCAGTGCTACGTGCTGGCCAGCACATGTGGTCCTCTCTGAGGAGACATTCATTCCTACTGCACCAAGTCAGGCTTGGAGCTGTTTGTGGGAGTGCAGAATCTCACAAGCGTCTGCTCTGTGCCTCCGTTTTCCCATAAGCAAATCGAGCATCTGGTTGTAGTGAACACCGTGTTGGCTGGTGTAGGTCTGAGTGCTCTCGCGTGGGGGACTGAGGACCCGCGGCTGTTAAGCACGGTCACAGGGTGACTTTTCTGAGCCAAGATGTGCTTTAAGCATGAGATGTTAGAGATGTGGTGGAGTCTGAGGATTTGGTGGGGACAAAGAAAAGTGGATAGCGTTTCTCTATGAGCTGGGTGTGGTGGCGCATACCTGTGGTCCCAGAACTTTGGAGACAGAAGCAGGAAGATGCTAGAGTCAAGGTCAATTTAGGTTACACAGTCTGTTGTCCGATCACATGTGTTCTGTTGAAACGAGACTCTTGGACATGGCAGGCTAAGCAAAATGTTATTCAAAATCGTTTCACTTGATTTTACTCTTTAAAGTTTGGCTGTTTGCAAATCTGGCTTTCCTTACTTTCTTGGAAGCATTCAGGACAAGACTATGGCAGACAGGGGTATGGGTGTCCTGAAAAGTACCAAACCATCATTAGTTATCCCAACTCAAAGGCGGTGCCAGTAGATGGGTTCAGAGACACCGACTTTTGAAGATTTTGGGGTTGCCACCCACCTGAGGCAGGGATTGGGGGATTTTAGCGGCTTCCTTGGAGGCATTCCCTGGGAAACGGCTTAGGGGATCTGAAGCCACAGCCTGATTACAGCTGAGACAACGTGCCGGTTCATTAAATATCTCCTCACTAAACACCTAAGGCTGTTCATCCCACAGTTCAGGAATGTCAAAGCTGGCCCTTCCTGTTCCGAAGAGAGGACGATTTGGGAATCGGCTGTGGGCGAACAGTCTGCTTGTCTGTGCTCTGTGCTGTTGTGGAGTTCTGTAGCTTTGCCTAGGCTTCAGCCCCTGAGAAGCCTGTGGGGAGGGAAGGTGGCAGGCAGCCAGGCTGGGGCACAGGCTGGGAGGTGTTGTTCCAGGCAGGCAGCTTCCACAGGCCTGACAGAGCTGGGGCTGTGCTCTCAGGTGGCGAGGGTTTAACAGAGGCCTCTTGTTGGCTAGCCAGAGGTCAGTGTGAGACATTGAACTGGCCGGAGCTGGTAGTCCCCCCTCTCTGCTTGGGGCCCGTGACTGCAGTTCTTTGTCTGACCCATTCCTGGAGGTTGGTATGTGTTGTGTGTGCCTAAGTTCATAGCCACGGAGCAAAGAAATAAAGGTGAGTGTAGGAGGAATGGAGATAGTGCTTTGGGAGCTCTATGTCTGGTCTGTCTGTCTGTCTGTCTGTCTGTCTGTCTCTATCTATGTATCTGTCTCTCGTGTAGAAAAGGGATTTATTATTAGAGTGGCCTACAGGCAGTGGTCCAGCCAGCCCAGCAGTGGCTGTCTACCCATGGAAGGTCCATGAATCCCCCAGCTGTTTAGCCCATGAGGTCGGATGTCTCAGCTAGTCTCCAGTACAGGCTGGAACTCCCAAACCAGTGTGCTCTAATGCCAGGGAAGGAATGCACTTGCTAGCAAGGGCAAGCGAAGTGAGCGTGCTTCCTTTCTATGTGCTTGCTATGGGCTGCCAGAAGAAGGTGTGGACCGGATTAAGAAGAACTGGATGAGGGGTGGGTCTTTCCACTTCAGATGATTCAATTAAGAACAAATCCCTCTCAATTGTGCCCAGCCATTTGGGTTTTAGTTAATTCCAGATACAGTCAGGATGACAACCAAGAAAAGCCATCACACAGGCTCAGGCAGCCCGCACTTTACTCCCTGGCCCATCCTGCTGGCTCCCATGTAGAAGTTTCGCTTGTTCTGAACCTTAACGTAAAAGAATTCACGCCGTTTACATGTGGTTCAATGCTAACAAATCAGTACTATATATTAGATCGGGTGTCTAAAATATGGCACAAGTCAGGGTGAAGCAAAGCTAGCGGCTTATTAGCGTTTTAGACAGGGAGACGTTAGCCTGGAGAGATGGATCAGCAGTTTTGACTGTTCCTTGCTCTTGCAGAGGACCCAGCTTTGGTTCCCAGCATCCACACTAAGTAGCTTACAACTTCCTGTAAGTCCAGTTCCAGGGGATCCCACCTTTGCTAACCCTAGGGCGCCTACACTGACACACACATACCCACACGTGTAAGTAAGATAACATGTCTTTAAAAATCAGTGGTTCTCAGCCCGTGGGTTGCAGAGTGACCTTTGCACAGGGGTCACATATCAGATATCCCACATATAAGATGCATTACCATTCAAAGCAGTAGCAAAATTATAGTTACGAAGTAAGTAGCAATGAAAATAACTTTGTGGTCGTGGGTCCCCACAACGTTGGGACTGTGTTAAAGGTTCACGGCATCAGGAAGGTTTGAGAACCACTGCCCTAGACAAAGAGACACGTACATAAAGGAGAGTGCATGCTCTCAAAACATGGGTGTCAGCTGCTTGGGAGAGAATCACACTCCGGTGTCTTTACAATGGCTGTAGGTATGGCTCTGAGGCTTTGTAAATTAAATTGTTCAAAGTGTCGAATTGCAACACAGTTTAGAGATTAAGCAAAGCTTAACATTTGAGTAAAGTTTAAAAAATAAATAAAAATATATGAACCGGCTTGCTTATCTCTCTTAAAGAATTTCCTTCTTATAGGGCCACCTAGATAGCTCAGTGGATCATAGTGCTTGCTGCCAAGCCCACAGACCCAGGTTTGATCCCCGGGACCCACATGCAAGTTTTCCTCTGCAGTCCACGTATGTGGCACACATGCCACATAATCCACATAAGTAGATGTAAAACAGTTCTTTCCTTTATAAATAAAATTGAAAGGTGGCTTTATGAAGCATGTTTGAGGACGAGAGAGGAGTGCTAACACAGTTAAATTGAGGGGCAAACTTCTAACCCTAAGCGAAAATAGTTCATGTGTTGTTTTTAACGTCCGTCTTTAGGAAAACATGCACCATCTCTGTAGGAATTATGAGCACGCCGTGCCAGAAACGTGCATGCATCTATCTTTCCGTAAAGTGCAAATAAGTATTTGCCGAATGTCCTGCTTTCCCTGCATAGCTGGCACTAGCAAACACAGGGTCTTTCTTTCATTCTTTTTTTTTTTTTTTTTTTTTTGGTTTTTTGAGACAGGGTTTCTCTGTGGCTTTGGAGACTGTCCTGGAACTGGCTCTTGTAGACCAGGCTGGTCTGGAACTCACAGAGATCCGCCTGCCTCTGCCTCCCGAGTGCTGGGACTAAAGGCCGGCGGCACCACTGCCTGACTTGTTGACTCCTTTAAATTACTAATATTAACTCTCTGATCGCACACTTCACATAGTTATTCTCTGTCCCCCTCCCCCTCCCCTTTCCCCTGTGTGTGTGTGTGGGGACACTCTTGGCAGGTGTGTGTGGAGGTCAGAGGACAATTTGTGGGGTTGGTTCTCTTCTCCCCCTTTATGTGGGTTCTGGGGGTGGAGCTCAAGTCGTCACTCTTCCATTATTAGATTTCAGGTGCTTTTACCCACTGTGCCATGTTGCCAGTCCTTATTTAGTTTTTGTTTTGTTACCTTTTTCCAGTTTTAAGCCGGGCAGTCTTAGTAACCAATATTTCCCTAAGGGGGGAGGGGGGCTAATGATTTGATTTGCCCTGTGTTATATTCTAGGTTACATATAAAACTGATCTGAAAGTCTCATTATTGGAGGCTGGGGGAATGGCTCAGTGGTTTAAGTGTTTGCCCCATGGGCAAGTATAAGGATTGGAGTTTGGTTCTCCAGAACTGACATAAATCCTGGGTAGGAGCGGTGGTGGTGTTGTGCCTTTAATTCCAGCTTTGGAGGGTGGAGTCGGCAGCCCCAGAGCAAGACTATGGCAACCTCTGGGTTTGATGAGAAACTTTATCTCGATGAATACCGTGGAAGAGAGATGGAGGATGATTCCAGTATCAACCTTGGACCTCCACAGGCTTGTGCACAGAAACTGGTCCAATTGGGGTCCAGGCAGCAAAGAGACTTAGACCCTTTGCTCTAAGAAGAAATTTAGGGAGAGACCCACTCTTGTTGTTAATGCAACCCTACCCCAGATTTGCAATCATGAATCTGCTTCTGTCTCTGTAGGTTTTTGGTTTGTTGTTGTTGAGACAGGGGTTTTTCTCTGCAGCCATGGCGTGGCTGTCCTGGAACTCGCTCTGTAGACCAGGCTGGCTTTCAGCTCTCAGAGATCCACCTGCCTCTGCTTCCCAAGTGCTGGATTAAAGGCATGTGCCACCACTGCCCGGCAGTCCCTGTAATTTTTTAAAGGTTTATCTTATTTTAAATTGTGTGTGTGTGTGTGTGTGTGTGTGTGTGTGTGTGTGTGCGCGCGCGCTGAACGCACTCTAGCCAGTTCAAATGTGGCAAGCATGGTGGTTCTGGCTTTGCCTTTCTTCCTCATTCCTCCTTCCTTGCAGAAAAAAACAAACAAACAAACAAACAAACTCGATTAGATTACATTTGCTAAAGCTGTCCACCAAGGTTGACTACCAAGGCCCAGCTATCAAAGTATTAAAGTACTGTTATGAGCAGTTTTCCCTCCAGCCTGGTTCCACAACCGCATCAGCCCCAAATAACACACAGAGACGCTGTATTAGATACAAAGCTGTTGGCGATGGATCCCCTTGGCACAGGAGTTACAGGCAGCTGTGAACTGCCAGATGTGGGTGCTGCAAATGAACTCTGGGCCTCTGCAAGAGCACTGCACGCTCTTATCTTCTGAGCTACCTCTCCAACCTCGTTGGTATTGCTTTTACGAGCATCTTGTATTTCTTTCCTCCTCAGGAAAAATTCAGTGAAATCACATAGAGTGAGTTTAAAAGAAAATAGTATATCTAGATGATAGTAATATCCTCTAGAAATGTTGTTTATTCTTTTTGTTCCCTCAGGAGAGTGTGTGCAGAAGTTCAAAGGGTTGCCTGGCAGTGGGCTGTGAGAAGGCCTAGCAGAAGTGAGGTGGAGGGTCTTAAACCCCTCTTCCTCGGAGTGCAGGAAAGCGTGGTGGCCAGTGGCTGGAGAGCAAGGGACACGTTCGCAGTGATTGAAAAGTTGCCCCCGAACTTCCTCCCCCCTGAGTGAAATGAGGCCTTATCTGCGTTTGAGGGCATCTGAAGAAAGCAGGATGGTGCAATGGCTGTAGCCCTGAGTGGCCTTAAGTACTTCCCTTGTGGGCTAGTGATGGCCTCACCAGTTGACTCAGGGACTGAGTGCATGGCAGAGGGTAGAAGCGGGGACGCCCATAGAGGATCAGCTGGTAAACTTTGACCTTGGACTCTCTGGGGGTGATATTGGGCGTCACCTGAACAGCTGGCCTTGAGAGGAGGTGATGTGCTCATTGTAGACATCCAACACTGGCCGCCTCTGGGGATACTTCATAACCTTTAGTGTGGCAGGGAAGGAGCGTCGGTCCAGCCTTGACCCAGTGTGTGGCCCATTCATAGAACATGTGGATGTCCAGGACGTCCCAGAGCTGCCCGGGACCACAGGCTACAACTTTTAGCTGAGAACGAGCTTTGTGCAAATCCACTCTGGGCTTTGTACCCTCTTCTAGCATCCTCATATCCCATCTGTCTTAGTCAATGTCCTATTGATGTGAAAATTCGCCGTGGCCACAGCAACTTTAATGGAAGAAAGCGTTTAGTTGGGCTGGCTTACATTCAGAGGTTTAGCTCATTATTATTACGGTGGGAAGCGTGGCGGCACACAAGCAGATACGATGCGCTGTCTCCAGTAGCTGAGAGCTCAGCAGCTGATCCACAGGCAGCAGGAAGAGAGAAAACCAGTGGGCCTGGCTTGGGCCTTTGAAACCCCAAAGCCCACCCCTAGTGACACACTTCCTCCAACAAGGCAACTCTCCCTAGTCCTCTTCAAGTTGTATCACTCCCCAATGACCAAACACTCAAACATGTGAACCTATGGGGCCATTCCTATCCAAAGCACCACACTCTTCTTGACTGCCCTGACCTCCACGTTGTCTCCCTTTTTAGCACACAACAGGGTTCATGGCCGCGTGATATCCAGTGGTACGAACAGAGTACAGCTCCAAGAGAATGCCCGTCCTTGGTGACCGACTGATGAACTGTACTGACAGCATATCTGTGTTTTTTCTTTTGTTTTTGTTTTTGCTTGCTTGCTTGTTTGGGAGTCGGTCTCACTGTGTAGTCTAGGTCAGGCTGGCTTTGAGCTCAAGATTCTCTGCCTTAGCTTCTCCTGATGGTATCCTCTCACCTAAAGCCTCTCCATCACAAGTTTCCATCCAAGCTGGCCCTGGACTGGGCCAAGGGAACTTTCAGGGTCCACTTAAGGCAGTGATGGACAGAGAAGAGGTGACAATTCTATTCTAGTTCAACTTGTTAAAGCTGCAGCCTTGCTGTGGCTTCCACCTTTACGAGGGTAGAGAGCATAGCAGGGCCAGAAACGGATTCTGGCTTTGAGAGTGGGGGAAATGACTTACTATCAGCTTGAAGCAACTGCTTGTACAAGGAATGTTGAAGACCAGGCTGGGTTGAATCTGCATTTGGTCTGTTATACTGTGATTCTGGTGTTCAGTTCTTCTCCCTGGAACTGGTGGGGGCTGAGACACTATCCTACTGTAAGCCACATCTGTAACTTTTCTTTTTTCAGTTATGTATTTAAGAAACATTTGTTGTGTGCTTGAGTATTTGTATGTACATCACATGTATGTAGGAGTCCAAGGAGGTCAGAGAGGTGTTAGATCCCTTGGAATTGGATTTACAAACCCAGGTCCTCCGCAAGAGCAGTAAGGTCTCTTTACTGCTGAGCCTGTTAATTATTTCTGAGGTTCCATTAAATGGAAGGAAACGTTTCTACACCTGAAAGCAATCAGGAAAGCATTGCTACGTATGATGACAGTTAGGCTCTGGGGACCTGTATATCCCAGTGCTGGTATTAGTCAGGTTCCTATATATCTCAGTACTCTTGTATTACTCAGCTTTCTTATTGCTGCAACAAATGCATGAATCCTGCACACCAGAAGAGGGCACCAGACCTCATTCTAGATGGTTGGAGCCACCACGTGGTTGTTGGGAATTGAACTCGGGTCCTCTGGAAGAGCAGCCGGTGCTCTTAACCACTGAGCCACCTCTCCAGCCCTCCCTTTCTCCTTTTCACTCACCTGGACTCCAGCCTATGTATAGGACGACGCTGTCCACAGTTAAGAGTGAAGCTTTTCACCTCAGTTTACCTAGTCTTCTCCTACAGACACATTCAGGTATTTGTTCCCTGGGGGGCTCTAGATGTTGTCACGATGACAATATTAATCATCACAACCACTAACATGGAGCCCAAATGTGGCATCAGCAATTGTAACATTACTTTCCTTAATGGAAGAGCTTTCTGTTTACTTCTGGTGAGCTGAGAGGCTCTGTGGGAAGCCTGTGACATTGCTTTAGTCTCAAAAGATATTATAATATAACAAATCAAAGCGTTGGTGTCTTTCTTTGCTTGGAATTCACTTTTTCTTCTCCATCACATGGCAACTTTGGCCTACTAACTGCCCGAGGCCCTAGCCACCAACTGTAGCCTCTCCCATGGGAGGCGCGTGAAGGGTGAAGCGGGGGTGGGGGGCATGGGGTGGGGTTGGGGGTGGGTCCCTGTTTTGCAGAGGTTGGGTGAATGGATTTCCCACAGAAGATCTAGGGCTCATCAATCAGTGACGGTTGTGTAGCCTCCCAGGAAAGCATCATCCTCTGGAGTCTTGGCTAAATGATAAGTCCTATTGCTAAGATCCTAGAGGAAAATAAAGCAAAACGTTAATGTGTACTGACTGAACTAATGCTCTTCCGACAGACAGCCTATTTATTCCATGCTCATGATCCCATGAAGCGGAGGCCTGGACACACGTTGTGTTCAGGGTTCCTCCATGTCCAAGGAGCCACGAGGAGAAACGTGGGCTTGGGGTCCTCCTTCAAGCTTTGCAAGGGGCTTTGCCATTGTCTGTGCACTTGTTGTAGCCTAAATGAGAGGACAGCATCTGGATGAACAGAGTGCCTTTGACCTTTGTTGTGTGACAAAACTTTTCCTGGAGAGATGAGACGTGCACATCTGCTTACCCCAGATAGGGAGTCAATGACAGACCAAAGTACAGATACCAACAAATTCAAACTTGATGAACCCATGAGCTTTTCTGGAGTTGGGTATAGGAGTATTGGTGAGGGGGGTCACTTACTGGAGTAGAAATGACCCAAAGGCAGCAGCATCACCAAAGCCCACCCCAGCATGGGTGATGGCACACAAAGCTGGAAACCTGGAGCTCAAACTGCCCAGCCTGAAGGCAGCTCAGCGGGATAGCATCCTCTTCAGCTGCCTCAGTTGGTCTAAACCTCTTCCAGGCAGCTGGTCTTGTCTAAGAGCCTACTTTGCAGCTGGCTTGTCTTGTCTGAGAGTATTTACACCGTCTGTGGCTTACTCAGGCAGGGAGGGAAAGGGGCCTGGTGAATCTGGTCAGTTTCAGGAACTTCCTGAAGCTATTTTTGAGTTGTTTATCTTCCTAATTAAGGAGTTTCCTTACAGGAAACTTACACAACAACCTTCTCTTACCTCTTACTTCCTCAGCCCTTATGAAGCCTGCACAGTGGACCGGAAAAGTCACAGATGTTGAGTGAGGCTGACTCTGGAGCTTTCTGCTTCATCTTTGTCAAGTGACGATTGTAACTGGGTGTCAGATTGTTATCGAATAAACACTTAATAATAACTTTAAATATATATTTAATAATGTTATCAACAAGTAGTGCAGAGCTAGGCAGGAGGTTTAATGGATACTCATTCAGAGGCTGGAACACCAGAGACCGGATTGATCTTTGGCCTGAAAGAGCCCAGAATTTAAAAAAGAAAATAAACAGATGAAGCATAGGAACCAGAGATTTTCATGAGACTCGGACGCAACAGAGGTTGCTGGAGAAATGCAGTTGGAAGCCACCGTGAGGCTAACCACACGCCTGTTAGAATGGATAGCATTAAAAGTTATCTGTACCAAGTATGTGCAGAAACTACATCTCCTAAACCGCTGCTGGCAAGTCAGATGCTCTCCCTTCTTCAGAAAAGACTGAGGATGTGTGTCAGTTATAGAGTGCTTGCCTCAGACGCTGGAAGTCCTAAGAGGCCCCGGGCTCCATCCCCAGCGTGCATAAATACACAATCTCAGTATGTGTGCCACAGTGGAAGCAGGAGGTGCAGAAGTGCAAAGTCATTCTTGGGTACATGTGTAGTCTGAGGCTTGCCTGGGCTGTGTGAGACCCCGTTTATTTACTTATTTTAAAGGAAACGGTTGGACAGTTTCTGAGGAAGTTAAGCGTGTACCAGCTGTGAGAGCTGAGCTTTACTCCAGAGAAGAAGCCTAGGTTTAGGTCTATACGGAGATGCTTGCCCAAATGTTGATAGCAACAGCATGGGAAAGCCCCCAAGAGGGAACATTTCTCTGTGATTGGGTGAGTGGGCAAGTACAGTGTGGTCTACCCCTACTCCTGAATCCTACATGGCAACAAGGAGGAGCAAACAGAACTGTAGATGTCCACCAGGACAAGGGCAAATCCCAAGATAATTATGCTGTGACAGAAACCAGATAAAGAGGTGCAGCCCAGGTGTCACTTAAATAAACGCTGGACACAAACTCATCTGTGATGATAGTAAACAGACACATAGTTGCCCGGGGAAGGGAGCGAGAGTGCATTTCAAAACAGGGGCGGGCGCGGGGCTCAGTGGGGCGGGCATGGGGCTCACTGGGGTGGCAGATGGACTTGCTCTCATCGTTGTGCCGATTTTGTAGGCGTGTGTCAATGTCAGCATGTTTCAAATCACACTTTAAATGCACACAGTCTGGCAAGGAGCTCAGTGAGTAACAGCATTTACCACTGAGGTCTGGTGACCTGAAGTTCTATCCCTAGAACCCACACAATGCAAATAGAGAACAGACTCCCCAAAGTTCTTCTCTGACCTCCGTGTGTGCACCATGTTATACACACACACACACACACACACACACACACACACACACACACACACACACACGGAAGTTACACACATGGACAGTTCACTGAATGGCGCACCTCACAAACGCTGTTCTTATGCAGGGAAATTATGGCTCACCCCTGTGAACATAGCACTCAGGAGGCTGAGACAGGAGTGTTGGTAAGAGTCTGGAGACTAGACTAGAGGGTACTAGTTTGCAGGGAAAGGCGTCTGTCTTTGCCTCTTGTCTCCTAAAAGCTATTCCCCACTCATTTTCCTCTTGGCTCAGTAATAGCTGTTGGCATTTCATTTCTTTTTGGGTGTTTGTTTAAATCCTGCGGCCTCAGGATGGACAGCTTGCTCTTTTCCTGTTCTGTTTCGCTCCAGCATGAGCCACTTAGTAAGCCCCCATAGAGGACCCTTTGCACACTGTGGGAGAATGGTTTCCTCCAGGGTCCGCTGAAGGGTCACCTTTCTTCCTCGTCCGGTTGCAATATCTGGAAAGCCTGTCTCCAAGCGACAGAGAAGTGTTTATAGTTGAACAAATGCAGTCTAGAACACTGGCAAAAGGACAGGGCACAGGGCCGCACTGCCACTTGCAGAAGGGTGCATTTTTATGGGAAGGGCCTTGTGGTTGAAGTTTGGGGGCAGAGACGGCCGTTGGGGTTTGTGTGGGGGCAACAAGGCAAAGCCTGGGCTGTGGGCCAGGCTGGCAGTGGGAGGTCAGGGGCATGGCTGTTCTTAGGGCTGAATCCTGAGCAGGACAGATGATGTAGGTGAGGAAGGAGCCCCATCTCTTCGTGAGATGCTACACACGTAGAGTGAAAAGCCATACAGAGATTAAATGGGCTCAGATTCCATATTTCAAACCTCCCACAGTGTGACCTTTCTGGAAACTGAGTTGTGGGGAGGGGACAGTAGGGCCTTTTTAAATGAAGGTCTGCGTGCCAAGCACGTTTCCCAGAGTGTGAATCATAACTCACTCGCTGTTTTCCCCACTTTTTCTCTCCAAGAGGAACTTTTCTATCCGTTTGCCACTCATCCACCCCAAATATTCGTCCTACAGATGTGGCATTGCGTGGCTGTCCTTTACTCCACGGATAACAGTTTGAACGTGGAGTTTCCTTCCTTGTTGTGTGTCTGTGTTGGGCAGTCCACATGATGAGGAACGATGCTTGCGGCCCAAAGAATGAGCAGGCCAGAGGCAGAAAGTAACAAGCCTTAGATAAGGAAGAATTAGGAGAGACTGTTTTGGAGCAGGGTACAGAGAGTGGGTAAGGCCTTCTGTCCAGCTAGTCCTGGGAGGTTGGTGGTCATGAGGGTCACCGTGGAGATGCCCTAAATCTTATGAGCAAGATTTGACGGCTGTGGCTTTTTTCCCCCCTGAGCCTTAATGAGACAATTTACTTCTTGGGACTAGGCTGGTAGATGTATGTAATATGTAACGCCTGTATATATGTAATGTTTTCTCTTTGCTTGAGTGGTTGCTACCGGGACATTTTATAAAGAGTGTAGTAGGTTAGACTTTCTTGGTAGTAATTAGTCTGACGATTTAAAATAGAAAATCTGGCTGGACATAGTGTCACACGCCTTTTATCCCACAGCATGTGTAAAGCAAAGGCAGGCTGGTTTCTGTGAGTTCAAGGCCAGCCTCATCAACATAGTGAGTTCCAAGACAGCCAAAGCTACATAGTAAAACCCTGTCTTGAGAAAAAGACAGAACTCTGAGGCAGAAGCAAGTAGATCTCTGAGAGTTCGAGGCCAACCTGGTATACATAATGAATTCCGGGATAGCCAGGGATACATAGAGAGCTTTATCTCAATCAATTGATCAATCAATCAATAAAAATAGGAACTCTGAAATAATACAATAAGTTGGCTATCATCTGCTGAGTGCTGGGGAGAGCTCTGAAACACATACGTATAATTCACATAAAATTAAAATTTTAGCCAATCATGCCGCCACATACCTGTAATCCCAGTACTCAGGAGGCTGGGGTGGGAGATCTGTTATGAGTTTAAAGCCATTGTGGGCTATATAATGAATTCTAGGCCTGGCTGAGCTACAGAGAACCTGTGTCAATATACTTAAACATATTCAAACACTTTTGAGGTTGGATTTTTTTTTTTTTTCCCCTGAGCTATGTTATAGTCATGGTTTGGTTAGGATTTGGTTTCCCAAATGGCGAGCGCCTTTGGAAGCTCTGGGCAGGTGTAGGGGCAGTGTGTGTGTACGTGTGTTTGTGGAGGGTGTTGATGGTGGCTGTTTTCTGTTTTTGTAAGGACTGAGCACTGAGACATCCATGGTGTGGTATTGTGGCAGGGGGCAGTATTTCTGTTTTGTTCGTTGGCTTTTCATGACTTTCTGACTCCAGGTTCTCTCCTGACGTGGTGTTGTCTTCTTGCCTCGTAGGAGCCTGTGTGAAATGCAGCAAAGGGGTGTTTGGAGCCGGCCAGGCCTGTCAGGCCATGGGGGACCTGTACCACGATGCATGCTTCACCTGTGCAGCCTGCAGTAAGTGTGCGGCAGTGGGGGGTGGAAAGAAGAGCGTGGGGGAGGTGCGGCAGTGGGGACAGAACCCAGAGCTTCTGGCACATGCAGGCAGTCGCCCCAGCATGGACACACGCTCCGCCTGGACAGCATCCTTCAGAGCAAGGGCTCTCAAGCCCTAATACAAGGATCACGAAGTAAGGTGACTTAACTCTAAGTGTTTAGGATGGTGATGGTAAGTCGGGTGGCTCCAAACTCATTCTTAGTAACACTAGCTCTGTAATGCGCAGTGGAGGTCTCAGGAACAGAGGGGAGAGGTGCTCAGGGCCATGTCACTTGTCTCCGCCACCTAGGGGGCCACACAGCTAGTGGACCTCTGGTCAGCCACTGCACCTAGTGGGTGGGACCCTCTTCGCTGACTTGAAGAGTGTTGCTTTGAATGTGCATATATCACAGATACAGACACACTGGAGCCTTCAGTACGCCTCAGGCCGTCGTCACTTCCAGTGCATTGTAAGAACAGACACCGACTAGGGTCACTGTTGGAGTCTGTCAGACAGAATGTTTGCACATCTGACCGAGTCATGGACTACATTTGATTCCGGCCTCTGCTGAAGATTAGGGGAGATTTTTGTAAAAGAAGTTCCTCTCTCTTTCTCCCTCCCCTTTTCCTGCCTTTCCTCTCTGTTCTGAAAGTCGTCTCTTAGCCTGGGCCCCGGTGGTACACAGCATGCCTTTAATCCCAGCACTCAGCTCTTGGGTTGGGGTTGTGTCTGGTCTACAGAGTTCCGGGATATCCAGGGCCACACAGAGAAACCTTGTCTCAGAGGGAGAAGGAGGGAGGGAGAGGGAAAGAAAGAGAGAAAAGAGAAAGAAAGAACGTTATCTCTTCATTGGGTCATAATGCCACACAAGGAGCAGTTCCTGTCACTTCCGGGTCTTGATTCACATAATGAACCTTTCTAACAACTCACCCTTTTTGCCGTTACATCTCATCTACCGCACGTGTTTGATCATCAGTCCCAAGCAATTCGGCAAAGAGCAAACCCGCTTAAGGTGGAGAGTGGCAAGGCACTGATGTGTCATCGCCTTTTTGCATGTGAGAATGATGTGAACACCATAACGCCTAAGTTTTAGGGCTGGTGAGATGGCTCAGGGGTTAAGAGCTCCGGCTACTCTTTCAGAGGAGCTGTGTTTGATTACCAGCACCTACAGAGGGGCTCATAACTATCTCTAACTCTAGTTCCAGGGGATCTGATGCCTTCTTACGGCCTTCACAGGGTCCAGGCAAGAACACAGTACACAGACAGACATGTACGCAAACAAAGCATTCGTGTGTGTGTGTGTGTGTGTGTGTGTGTGTGTGTGTGTGTGTGAGAGAGAGAGAGAGAGAGAGAGAGAGAGAGAGAGAGATATCTGTGTGTGTGAGAGAGAGCTGTGTGTGTGTGAGAGAGAGAGAGAGAGATGTCTGTGTATGTGTGTGTGTGTGAGAGAGAGAGAGACAGAGAGAGACATCTGTGTGTGTGTGTGAGAGAGAGAGAGATGTCTGTGTGTGTGTGTGAGAGAGAGATGTCTGTGTGTGTGAGAGAGAGATGTGTGTGTATGAGAGAGATGTCTGTGTGAGAGAGAGATAGAAAGAGAGAGATGTTTGTGTGTGTGTCAGAGAGAGAGAGAGAGAGAGAGAGAGAGAGAGAGAGATGTCTGTGCTCAAAGGATATAATTTACGAGGTTTAAAGATGCAGTTTAAATTTAAAGCACTGATTCAGTACCTTATTGCTTCGTTTTCTAATTGTTGTAACAAAATACTTGATAAGGCAGCCTCTCAGAAGGAAAGGTTTATTTGGGCACAGAGCTGGAGAGTATTGTCCATAATGAGAGATTATGGGTCATCTGGTCAGATTGCATCTATACTCAGGAAGCAGAGAGAAATGATACTGGTAAGAAGGAATCCCTCTGTTTTGTTCAGCCCAGGACCCCAACACACGGAATGCTGCTCACATTTTAGAGTATGTCTCCCCACCTCAATTAACCTCATCTAGGAAGTCCTGCACTGATGTGGTAAGAGGTTTGTATCCTAGGTGATTCTGTATCTTGTCAAGTTGATAACCCAAATGAATCATTATAAATACCATGTGATTCATTTCAGAAGCTTCCTGCGGATGAGACGGGTCAGTGAGAAGACCCTGCTTACCGTGGTCTAGCCTGGCAGATTTTCCCCAGGTTCCCTGGCTAATTAATGCTGGTTAACCTGCCTCTGTACTGCCATCTCCAAGAGTTCTTACCCTCACACTTCCATTCTACGCCGTTTCCCTTAAAACGTGCTTGAGAGCATTCATCATTGTTCAGTTTTTAGGGGAAAATTAGAAAAAAGGACTGAGATGGGTCAGGAAGTCTCCCGCGTGTCCTGGGTTGTTAGGTCTCCGAGTCTTCCTGCCTTCCTTGTCTCTGAGCTCTGTTACACTCAGAGGTGAGTCAGGGGGTTTCCTGTGTTTCTGGATTCGTGGGATCTCTTGGTCTCCAGGCTCTCTTGTGTCTGAGCTCTGTTGCATTCTGAGGTCTCCAGGCTCTCTTGTGTCTGAGCTCTGTTGCATTCTGAGGTCTCCAGGCTCTCTTGTGTCTGAGCTCTGTTGCATTCTGAGGTCTCCAGGCTCTCTTGTGTCTGAGCTCTGTTGCATTCTGAGGTTGAGTGTGTGACTCACACACAACAGTGTGGGCTGTGTCTGCTAGAGATGCAGATATTTCTTGTTGCTGTGGAGCCTGATGACCGGTTTTCCCTTCAGCGTCCCTAATGTCCATGATATAAATGCTTTTTGCATCCTCCCTGTAGCATCTTGCTAGCGTTCCTCATTAGTTGATAAATCATTTGACCTGTTTGTGGTTTGTCTATATGGACATTGTAACCAGGCCCCTTTAAAACTTATCTTTGAGGGGCTAAGGATATAGCTCAGTAGATAGAGTACTTGCCTAGCGTGCTTTGGAACGCCTTGGGTTCAATTCCCAGTACTCATGATGTGAACACCTATAACCAATACCACCATGAAGATTAAGAGTCCAACGTCACCCTTAGTTGGATAACCTGGGCTACATATTCAAAAGAAAAATTACCTTGGGGCTTTGGCTCTTCCAAGTGTCCTTGTATTTTTAAAATTATAATATAATCATTTTGTATACTTTTACATTTTATGTTTATTTTTGTCACTTATCCCTTTTTTTTCTTCCCTCCAAACCTTCCACACACCCCTCCTTGTCCTCTTCCAAATTCATGGCCTCTCTTTCTCATTAACTGCAGTTACATGCATGTGTAAGTGTGAGTGTGTATCCCTAAATTATTCCTAAATACAACCTGCTGCAGCCTGCCTAAAGTTGCTCGTATATTTGTTTTCAGGACTGACTGCTGTTAAGTAACCAATTGGTGTGCTCTTTCCTGAGAAGACTAATAACTGTTTCTTAATATTTGCTCTGTTTACCATGGGAAAGAAAAATACCAAGTAGAGATTTTCCTTCCCTTTCTCCTCTCCTCCCTTTTCCTCTCCTCCCCTCTCCCCTCCTATCCCCTCCCCTCCCCTCCTATCCCCTCCTCTCCCCTCCTATCCCCTCCTCTCCCCTCCCCTCCCCTCCTCCCCCTCCTATCCCCTCCCCTCCTCTCCCCTCCCCCCCTCCTATCCCCTCCCCCTCCTATCCCCTCCTCTCCCCTCCCTCCTCCCCTCCTCTCCCCTCCCCTCCTCCCCTCCTCTCCCCTCCTATCCCCTCCCTCCTCTCCCCTCCCCTCCTCTCCCTCCTCTCCCTCCCCTCCTCTCCTCCCTCCTCTCCCCTCCCCTCCCCTCCTCTCTCCCTCCTCCCTCCCCTCCTCCTCCCTCCCTTCCCCCTCTTCTCCCCTCCCCTCCTCTCCCCTCCCTTCCTCTCCTCTCCCCTCCTCTCCCCTTTCCTTTCTTTTTCTCTTTAATTTCAGGCAGTATTGTTTGAACTAGGAAAGCTGCTAGCAGGCAGGAGCCTACTAATTACCATGGGCGTGTGCTGTAACAAAGCACCATGGACCTAGTGGCTGGTAAACAGCTGCATTGACTTCTCACAGTGGAGGCTGGGAAGCCAAGGTCAGGCACCAGCGTGTTTAGTGTTTGAAGGGCCTGCTTCCTGGTTCATAGATGACCTTCCGGAAGTCCTCGCAGAAGAGGACGGGAGCTCTCCGAAGGGGGCTTCTCCGAGCCATCCCAGAGCTCTGACCTCCTGTGTAAGTTTCCTTCTCCCAAGGCCTCCTGGCATGAGCACCCTGGAGCTTGGCATCTAGCGCAAGAAATCTAGGGGAACGTGGTGCGTCAGTCATTTTTACCTGTGGCTGTGCGAATGGCATCTATTTCTTAATGGACTATTTAGACTGCCTCAAATGGCGCCACACAGACCCTCGTGGACTTAGGCGGACCTAGTCTCCTTTAAGTTTTGAATATAATTTACGCTGTATTCTGGCTTGAGTGCTGTGCTCCTCCAAAATTCCTGTTGACATGCATTGGCCAGAGTCATAGTTGATAGCACTTGGAGGTGGGAGCCCCTGGGTGGTGGTTAGGGTTAGTTAGGGTTGAGAGCATGGAGCCCTCTGATTGCTTTATAACAGACGAACAGATCTCCATCATTCTGAAATGCCTTGTGCTACACCTTTAACCTCCTCAAAGTCCCTTTAGCGAGAAGATCCTCATTAGATGTGACCTTTCCATTTGGGACATTTACAGCTGTGAGCTGAATAGACTTTTTTTTTCTTCATAAGTTATCCAGACTGTGACATTCCATTGTAGCATAGAAAACAGACTAAGACAAAATGACAACGGAAAGAATATGTCAGGCCTGCACTGTGGTCAGGGAGCCCCAACATGCACACTTTATTACGAGCAGTGGCCAGCAGGTCTCACATCTCTGTAGAAATGGGAGGCGGCGCAGGCTCCTTCTCGCATACTTTGTGGTTCTGAAGCTGCACACAAGGCGTTCCACCTCTTTCTAGGTATGGGCACTATGGCGGGTTCTCACGTACAAGCATTCACCCACCCCTTGATGAGTAACTGTGTTTGGTTCATTTTTAGATATGTGAACCACATGGTAGCCACAGAGAATAATTTAAAAACAGAAGAAGTGTTTCGCCTTGTAGTGCATCTGTTTCCACTTGCTGTTTCCCTCCAATTTTCATCCAGATTTGCATACTTTTAGAGTTGTGACCAAAATATGCCCACAGCTCATCCTCTTTTATTTACCGTCTGCGTTTGCATCAGTACTCACTTAGTCATACCACAGTCTTACTTAGCTCCTTTGGGCTTATTAGATGTTGCTCCCCCCCCCCACCCTGAGCTGTTTCCTTGGAGTTTCTTCCAAGAAGTAGCCCTTCAGGGAGTGAATGTGTGAGCATCTGTGTGGGTTGCTCAGGCTCTGTTGTTTCTTGGGGAGCTCCCCGGCCCTTGGGTGTTTGGTTGCTATGGAGATGCCACTGCAGTTTTATTCTCTTCGCTCATGCCTTACCCACCCATGGTGACTGTGGCTCCAACAAGAGGCTCATAGGAAGCTGTAGGTTCACGCTTGGGGAGAAAGTAAGAGTGGCCTAGGCAACGCTGGCTTGCACTATCTAGAAGCGTGGCTAGGGAGAAGCTCGCACTCATCTCTGGATGAGAAAAAAGGAGTGTGCTGGCTTTGGGGGATCGTGTGGCGTTCCCATCACCACTTTCTGGAATAGGCTACAAAAAGGGGGAATCGTCCTAGCCAGTCTGGGTCAGAAAAAGTAAGGTTTCTGTTGTTGTCAGGGTCGGAGCGTATGTGCACATTTGCAGATAGACGTAGAGGCCAGAGGAAAACTGTGGCTGTTTTGTCAGGAGCTGTCTGCCCACCATGATTACATTTACTTTGTGTGGGTGAGTGGGTGGGATTGCACACGCCACAGTCCACGTGTAGAATAATGTGTGGCTTCTGGAGGTCAAACTTGAACCGTCAACTCGGGCAGTGGCAGCACTGTTCACCCACTGAGCCGTTTTGATAACCCATCCGTCTCGCCTTTCAAGACAGTATTTCTCATTAGCCTAGGGGCCACCTATTAGGCTAGGCTGCCTAATAGGCTGCCCGAGTTCCCTGATTGTCTGTCCACATTTGCCAGCATTGGGATTAGGACAGTCTCTACGGTGCCTGCATTTTTATGTGGATTTGGGGATCAGACTCAGGTCTTAATGTTAGCACAAGTACTTCCCCAATTGAATCATCCCCTTAGCCCAAGAAGGTTCTTGTCAGCCATCTTTTTCCCCCTTACAAAGTCTTAAACTTCCTCTGGCTTCCAGGACCCCTTTCTTAGACTTAGTAAATGCTTGCCAACCCTTCCTCTTCACTCCTGAGCTCAGTTCCCTTTGCTGAGAGAACATACCAGCCAGAGGAGGAGGCTGGCACTTTTTGGTCAAGCCTGTGACAACAGGCTTGGTGTGCAGCCCTTCTCAAGGGAGCGAGGAAAGCGGCCTAGACTAGAACTCGGGCAGTGGTACTCAGGAATGAGCACCCCTTCCTGTAGGAGAGGGGGAGGACTCAGCTCTGACGGCAGCTCTGACCTCTGTGCCTTTGAGTCCCCACTTGTCCCAGCATTCACTGTGTTCAGCACTTGTGTGCGCCAAGTGAGTCAGATACGTTTGAGAACACCAAAGGTCCAGAACGGGAGAAAGGAAGAGCTGGTGGACAGGGTGAGCTGGGCAGGGTGTGCGGAGCAGGAGACACAAGAGGGGTGGCCAGAACCTGGTGTGTTTCCAGAGTGCCTGTGTTCATCTCAAGGGCACACGAGGCTAGCTGAGACTAGGACCAGGCATGGTTTTCCGGGCTGGATTTGGATGGCCCAGAGACCATGGAGTCCTCAACTGTGAGAGATCATCAGAGTCTTCCATGTTTGCTGTGATGTAGTGTGGGGGCTTCTGAAATACAGCAGAAGGTCGCTCTGGTGTAACCCACTGACTGCTGCAGCTCCGTTTTAATCACCTCATTTTAAACCGTTGAATGGAAATTGTCATCTTTCCCGTGTCTGTTCAGACCAAGGATGGCACCTTGGATGCCCCCTGTGTGTCACCTGCCTCTTTGGCTTTAAGGGGGGGGTCTCTTCTCTCACGCCTCAGATGTCACATCAGGGGTTGGAGTTCCACTCTTTGGTGTCCGTGGCTTTCTCAGTTGTCCAAGTGTCCTTCCTGCCTCTGTCTCCGGGATGTCCTCTTTCCTGACCCCGGCATTAATTAGCATCTCTCCTGTCATGCAAGCCCATGTGGGGCCTCAGTGTGAGTGGGCAGTAGGGCAGTGCTCAAGTTTAGGTGGCCCACAGTTCATGTTGTTACTGCTTACTCCATTTGTGGCCCCGGGTAGCCCAAGCTCCCTGGCTCCCGCAGAGATGGTTTTGACACATGGCCCAAGGGCCCACATCCATGGTCAGCATCCCAAGGGCTCCCCGCAGACGGCTGGAAACTTGGTCTGCATCCACAGAGGTGGCCTTACTTATTCCCGTGTCCTGTGCATTTCCATCACCCTGGCTCCTCCTCCAGTGTCCACAGCAGCAGCCACGGGCCACGTGTGGCTTCCGAGCCCCTGAAATAAGGCTAGCGTGGCTGATTAAAGTGCAAACTCAAGCTGGTTAGTGGCTACTGTATTGAGCAGAATGTGTAAAGACCTTTGTTTTTGCATCTTTTTAAACCAGAGTTCATTTGCTAGTGAGAAGTTATCAGTAAAGTTTAGTATTGCTTTTTGTTTTCTATATCACAAATTTAGTATAGTCACGTTATTAAAAAAAGAAGAAATGCACATGGAAACAGAGCTCCCACATTGCTCAATACCGGAAAGAAACAGAAAGGCCTGTACTTGTGCAGACATTGTTTCCCCCCTGCTAATGTCATGCTGTACACTCACTTTTATACCCGTTTTCCACTCAGACGGAGGTTCCACATCCTTTCTCTCTTGCTTCATCATCCCCACAGCCACCTGCTGCATGAGAGTCCGTTGACTTTGATGACTCAAAATCAACGCTGCCTTCTGGGCAGTTAGAAACTAGAGGGGAAGAGATCTTACGCCGTGTGGAGCAGACGTTGGGAGAGCCGGGGCTCAGCCTCCAGGAACCAGATGTGATTTCAGGGCCTGGGAATCTGGCAAATGCAACTCCTGGACAGAGGCCATGGGAGTGTCTAGAGTCACTCTACACCAGCAACGCTCCCTGCCGCGGCCACACTGGGAAGGGATCAGAGGCGTGACGAGTATAGACAAAGAGGAAAATAGGGGTGGCTGCGATTATTTTCCTCGGGTAGGTGGCCTGGCCTTGGTAACTTATGACGGTGGCCTAACAGGAGCTGGGACTGTGCCGGACTTCCTGCCCGCCACCATCCCTGGCCTTGTCATTTTCTAGACGTCTACTAAGGAGCCCAGAGGCTAGATAATGGGCTAGTGTCTCTTTCCTGGAAAGAGACAAGGACAAAGGCTAGACAACCCCAGGCAAAGCCTGAACGTTTCTGTTTTCCACCTTTCTGCCCTGGACCTTGCCTCACCGGGGCTAGGTGAGCCTTTGGCGTGCGAGTGAGACCCGCTCATCTGAGCTTAATCAGTACGGTTGATTTGCAGGCATTATGGCTCACATCTGTTACTCCAGCAGTCAGAAGGCAGGGAGAGTGAAGAGTTCCAGGCTAGCTGAGCTCCAGCAACGTGCTGTCTCCAACAATAGCAACAAGAAAATGAAGTATTTTCCCTGTCTTACTTTGTTATCAGCAGTAAACTTTAAGAGCTAACCTATTCTGGAAAAAGCTGTTTGAAGTAGATCAGTCTGAGTTTTGTGGTGATGCAACACTCCTCTCCCCCTGGTCACGGGTGACACCAAGTCCTTGGAATGTACTTGTTCAAGACTTAGAACTCAACTAACTAACAAACTAACTAACTAACCTACTTACTGTCTGTCTGTCTGTCTTTTTTAAAGACAGGGTCTTAGTTTTAGCCGAGTCTGGGATAGAATTGATTTTGCTATATAAGGCAGTCCTTGGATTGGTCCATCACTGGTAGCCGGAACTTACTAGGAATGTGGGTCCTCGGCATCTTCCTGTCCATACTGAAACCAGAAACCCTGGGATGGGGCCTGCACTAACAGGTCCACCCGGGTGGTGGTGATTCACAGTGGCGTGTGTGTGTGTGTGTGTGTGTGGGGGGGGTCTATGCATACCTGTGTTTACAGGAGTGACTGTGCCCGCACAGAGGACATTTGATGTCCGTTTTATTGTGCCCTGCCTTATTTCCTTGAAGCAGGGTCTCTTACGGAACCTGGAGTTAGGTTGGTAGCTAAAAGCCCCAATATTCCTTTAGTCTTCATCCAACTTTACCCCTTGTATTAGCAATGTGTGCAGAGTAGCACCCAGCTTTTAACATGAGATTTAGGGATGGGAACTCTCGTCTTCATGCTTGTTCAGCAAGTAATTTTTCTCTGTGAGCCACCACCACAGCCCTCACATAGATTGCCTTAAAGCAAGCTGAATCTTGCTCACCATGCTGCTTGTCCTGTCCCCAGTCTCATGGGTGGCAGTCGGAGCTCCTTGGTGACATTCCTCTAAGGGTGAGCTGCTCTAAAACGGTGGCTATTTCACTGCCTAGATGAGCAGAGTGGGTATGGCATTTCACTGGCAATACCAAGAAATCCAACATCTTCCCCATAATGGAATAAAGAGTGTGAACTCCCTAATTTTATGTTGCACCCTTAACCCCAGCGTGATGTTGTTTCGGGGTAGTATATTGTGGGGGTGGTGCCCTTAGATAAGACCAGAGAAACTTAGTAGTAGTCTCAGTAGATTTCTCAGTACCACATAAAGACAAAGCGAGGAGACAGCTGGGAGCCCAACACCAGTGATGCCAGATTCCCACTCCCCAAGCTGGGGAAAGGGCCATGGCAATGTGTGACAGTCAGATGTCCTACAGCCTTGTGGCCTCAGTGCCTGCTCATCAAGTACTTGGAATACACTTTCAACTGTTAAAGTTACTTTAATTAAATTCGTGTGTAGATAGCCACACATGGCTGTAGCTATCTGCTCCTCTCCCATACCCCATACTCCGAAAGAGAACCCTTACAGAACAGAGACAAAAGAGACAGTGCGGTGTGAAGAGACTGTTATCTTTGCCCTAGGAAGACCTGCCTTTGAATCTCAGCTCTGATTAATTTTCAGCTCTAGACTTTGACTTACCCATCAGCAAAAGAAGGCACAGTCAAAAATGCAGTAAGTTACATTCAAATGCCTAAAGTGTGTGGTTTCATTATTTTGAGATTATTATGAAATTAATCCATGTTACCTCCTAACAACCCCTGCCAATTTGGGGTTCTCGTTGGGATGATTGCCCCACTCTGTCCTGCTCCTGCCTGGGTTTAGCACCACCTAGTGGTAGCTCTGCGCTCTTATCTGTGAGTATCTGCGAGCCTAGACCTCTAGGTGCGTTGGTTGGTGTGTCTCTCTGGCCTGATCTGGAGTGAGGAGCCTGGGTCAAGCATTCTGTCGGCCTTGCTCTCAAGACTGGCTGCTTGCTGTTTCCTGACTTGCCTGCCTCCCTTCTCAAACAGGCAGCCGTTCCAGCCTGCCTCCGAGTATGAGTGAGAGCCAGTCTTGCTTTATGCAAGTTTGTTGTTGGAGAATTCTGATTGCACTTAAACTGTGACAGAATGGGCGAAGAATGTTGTAAACAGTGGAAGATTCGTTTGCTTTTACTGAGGAAGAGGGAATGTGGAATTGTGTTCTGCAAGATTAGGAGTGTGGGGTGGCCTAGAGACGCTGCTGGTCAGGCACATTCAGAATCAGATGAAGCTGTCCATTTGCTGCTTGGATGAGCCTAGAATTCCTCATTTATGACACAAAGACCATAGATAGCATTTACCTAAGTCATCAGGCTGTAGGATGGAAGTGTAGCTCAGCAATCGCACACAAGGCTCTGGGTTCTGTCCATAGCATTCCTGGAGGGAGAGTCTGCTTTTATGAGAAGAAAAGGAAACCCCCAAAGTTGAGGGTGATCTTGAGGTATCATTTCATGTTGCTCCCACAAGTAATCAGTTCTGGTATTACTGCTCTGTTCAGTGACAGTAGTAAGTAATAGGCATATGTTTTATTTCTGCTTCACTCTAGTGACTCATTCCCCCAATCTGAAACCTGGAGTGGACGATGACTTTGAGCAGGAAATGACTGTTAGTTCTCCGAAATGCAGGTGACAAGGCAGAGTCAGCAGTGGGAATGTGCTGCAAGGCTGAAAAGTGTTCCTTAAGATATATACAAAGCTTGGGCTAAAGAATGTATCAGGGTTAAGAGCACTCACTGCTTTTCCTAAGAACCTGAGTCCAGTCCTAGCTCCCATGTCAGGCAGCTCCCCAGCTGCCTGTGACGGTGTGTGTGTGTGTGTGTGTGTGTGTGTGTGTGTGTGTGTGTGTGTGTGTGTGTGTGTGTGTGTCGTACTAAAAGTTTTAAAAATAAAAACCAGAACATCTATACAAAGACTCCAGACAAGTCTTGACACATAAAAGGAAAATAAGCAGGTGGTATTTATTTTTTCCTCACTCTGAAAAAAATACAAACAGATAAATTTGAAGTCTGTATCCAGTTCCTAAACTGAAGTGAGGACTGACGTTAGTCCTTTGACACAGACCTGTTCCTACCCTCTTAGGTCTCTGTGGGTGTTTAACATTGAGCTGGGAATAGAGAGAAGCCAGACACACAGAACAGCTAGCCTTTGAGCTCCTCCCTGAGCATCCTGTCTGGGCACAAGACTTTTTAGCTCAAGGCTGGCAGGAAGATCTGTTGTCTAGCCAGCTGGTGATTTTTAAGATGATCAGTATTTAATATTCAAGGCTGCCCAGTGAGTTCAGGACCAACCTGGGCTACATGGCAAGACCTTGTCTTAAAAAACAGAAATCAAAGCAAGGCCTGCTTGTTGTTAAGCGTTTGGTGAAATGTGGGAAAGAAGAAAGAGCGGAACCCCCCCCATTCTGCAGGTGCACAGGAACTGTGTTCACATGCTTGGGACATTTGGACCTCACTTTTCTTTTTCTTCTCATGTCATAATAGGATTTAAAAAAAATTAATAACATGGCCTTTTAAAAATTAGATAAGTACTCTCCATTATCCATAATTCTAAAAAGCAAAACAAAGAATGTACAAAGTGAAAAAAAATTTGCAGTACCATTTGTCAAGTATTTTAGAAGTACATAAAGTAGCATTTCCACGTAACATTTCGACTCCGATGGCCACTGTTCCCCTTTTTCTTGCTGTGTGGGGTAGGGATTGTGCTATGAATTCACATGTCCAGCTTGCTTTCTTCGCTCACTAACACATTCTGACTATCTTTTTATAGCAAAGACATTTCCTGGTGCCATTAAAACGCTATTCACGTGATATTTTAAAAGGCCACATAACAGTTCATCGGCTAGATGTTCTTTGTTTTATGTAATCTTTCCTTTGAGTAAATATTTGTCGACATTTTTTATTCTGTCCCAGAGCCAAGTCTCAGCCTCATGAGTCAAGATAAACATCTTAAAGTTTCCTTTCCAGGAAGGGTTTATCACTTCACACTTCTTCAGTAGCTTAGGAAAATATACAGTGACAGGGATCACGAACTTCACAGCCCTTAATGATGTTACCCCCTCCATTTGTGTTTATGTGCAAGCTAGGAGATTTAATTATTTGCATATTAATGGTTTTTTGTGGGTTTTAGAATAGAGCTAGTCTGTCCTCTATTAAGATTTTTTTTAAATGTGCATGGGTGTTTTACCTACATGTGTAAGTATGTGCACCACCGTCATGCCTGGTGCACATGGAGGTCAGAGGAAGGTGTTAGAGTCCCTGGAACAGGAGTGACTATTAAAACCAAGTAAGTAAAACCTTAGCGCTGGTAGCCCTACCCCTGGGGGCAGAGCCAGTATTTGATGCAGCCCTGTTTCCAGGTGGCACCCTTGCCCCCTCCCGAGCTCCGCCTGCACTGACATTCCCTGTGACCTTGGGCTCCGTGTCTAACTGGCTCATTCTCTGGGAAGTCTAAGCACAAATAGGGAAATATGGGTGCTGGTAGATAAGACTGGATTAGGACTTGGTGATCAGTGTGTGACTTCGTAGACAGACAGGTATCAGACTCTGGACACTGCGTGTTTGATCAGTGATATGTACAGATCCAATTCTTTTAGCTTTGATGCATGTTCAGTATCTCATTCATTGAATATAATTCTAGGTTCTTGTTTGGTTTATCAATTCTTCCATCTCCAGGGCACTGGAGATGCTTCCGTCTTTATCTGTAGAGCATATTATGTTCTTGTGCACAAGGATTTCAGGGCTTCTAACAGAGGACTCTCAGGGTGGCTACCTCCTTGGACACGTCTCTAGTGGTCACCAGATTTGGTAAAATTTCTTTTGTTGCTGGGTATGTTGTCCCACTGCTTTAATCCCAGCTCCCAGGAGGCAGAGACTGGAGAACCTTTGTGAGCTGGAGACCAGCCTAGTCTACAAACTGAGTTCTAGGCTGGCCAGGGCTACATGGCAAGACCTAGTCTCAGTTTTTTTCTTCTTTTATTGTGATTTATTATTATTATTAAGATTTTTCTGGGTAACATGGGCTGAATTTGAACTCCTGATCCTTCTGCTTCTGCCTCCTGAGTGCTGGGATTATAGGTATGCTCTACCATACCCAGCCAGATTTGTCACTTTGCCAATTTTTGAGCTACAGATTGAATTTTAATGTGGTTCTTTCTAATTTAATTCTCTTGGTTACAGGTGGAATTGGCTTCTCTATATTATATGATAGATATTAGGTTGCTATTAATGTCCAAGATTATGGTGAAGATGATGGAACAGGCTCTGCTGCTTCTGCAGCTGCTCATCCTCCTCCTTTGAACTCTCAGTCCTCCCCCTTCCTTAGCTTCCTACGTGCCGGGCTGGCAGGCCAGTGCCGCCATGCTTTGTGACCTTTGTGATTTTTCCTTCAGGCTAGGTCTTTGACTTCAGGGCCCTGATTCCATCCAGTGCCAAGAATTCATTACACTTTTGGGGCTTCCTGGGGCCCAAGGTTGTCTCCAGTCGGGCACTAGAGATAGATGCGACCCCCAGCACCATAGAACCTCATTTGCCTTCCGCAGGGAGGTGCTGTGTTTGCACTCCATCCATCATTTGTCCTGGTTCTTCAACTGTTTTTCACCTGTTTACAACAAAATGTGTTGGCTAAGGATTTTTTCCTCTTCCTTCCTTCCCTGTTTTTTTTTTGTTGTGTTTTGTTTTTTGGTTTGCTTTATTTTGTTTTTCAAGACAGAGGTTCTCTGTGTAATATTCCTGGCATTCCTGGCTGTCCTGGAACTCACCCTGTTGACCAGGCTGGCCTCACACTCAGATATCCGCTTGCCTCTGCCTCCTGAGTGCTGGGACTAAAGGTGTGCGCCACCATGCCCAGCTGAAAGTGTCTGTCTGTCTGTCTTTCTTTCTCTCTCTCTCTCTTTTTTTCCTTTTCCATTTTGTTGAAATATTTACAGCAATAGGAGAGGTAGAGAGAGGGGTAAGAGAACCCCTAGGGAAAGATCCAAACCCAGGACCCACTCCCCCAGATAGCCCAGCCCGCAGGACTGGGAACTGCCCGAGTATGGCCACCGCAGTGGGTTAGGAGGCCCTGTGGGGAGTTGTTACCCCAAGGGAGGGGGTCACTGGGTGCACTCTGGGGGTTGAGGGGCAGACTTGCTTGGGAGACGGGGACCAATAGCAAGGGAGAAAGGAGCTTTAGAGAAGGTTCCGCGTTAATCATCAGCCCCCACCGCCAATCCCCTGGCCCAGTCTCCGGGGCACACGAACTGTAGCATGCTGTAGCATGGGAGGATCCTGTCCATCTGTCTCGCTGCCCCACCGCTTCCTTCCGGTGGATGGACAGGGGCAGCTAATGGGTTGGAGCCTACAAGGCTTTGGCTACCTCAAAAGCGGCATCCCCTACAGACCGAGGGAAGCCTTGCTGCTCCTCCTTTTCTAATCAGCGTCTTAGAAGTCTGATCTAAGAGCTGATGCTTTGAAGTCCCATACACCACACCAGACCATTCATATCAAGAGAAAACACAGCACATCCTTCCCTTGTGGCTTTTTATAGCTAACCATTTTACAGCACTGCTATGTTAGGTTGTCATGGGTGACTGTCCTTAGAGCCTCAGGAGAGACAGCTGCCAGAGCCCTGTGCTGGCGCGTGCCTCCCATCCTGTCACCGGCATTTTTTCTAAGCAGAAGGGAAGTCCTAGAAGGAGATGTATGGGATCCCAAGTTGGCTTCAAGTCTTTCTGTTAAACACCACCAGCGGGGAGACCTTCTTCCTGGACTTAGTCTATTCTTTGTGAGGGCCACACTGTCGCTCACTATGTAGCACAAGCCATCCTCAAACTTGTGGTGATCCTTGTCTTTGCCTCTGAAATGCCAGGATGTAGGTGTGCAGCACTTAGCTAATACCATCCTTTAATAACAAAACTGCCATCAACAGTTGGCATCTCTTGTGTGGATAGAGTTAGGAGCCCTTTCTTTAAAATTGTCTTTATTATTATGTATTCACTTTTTCTCCTTTTACCCCATCTTCCTGTTTTTACTTCAGGCAGGAAGTTAAGAGGAAAAGCCTTCTATTTTGTCAATGGCAAAGTATTCTGCGAGGAAGACTTTTTGGTGAGTATATCACCCAGGCTGCAGAGGGTGAGGGTGGCTTAGGGCAGGAACCTGTGCGGCCCAGATGGCAGGAGATTGATTCTCTGTTCTCTTGGCACTAAGGGGAGAGGGCTGGCTATTCCCTCCTTGTGGATGCCTGGGTAACCTGAGTCCTGAAGCAGAATACAAGCCACAAAGCTTTGTGTGTACAAATGTGCCCTCTCCACCACACTCCCTCCCTGCCTGTGTGTGTTCGTGCATGCGTGCGTGCGTGCGTGCGTGAGAGACAGACAGACAGACAGACACCTGTTAGGACACAGATGCCAGGCCCCAGCCCTGCATCCATCTTAGTAAATCCGAGGCGGAATCCCCAAACACAATTTGTTCCAAGTTTCCGAGTGATTCTAAGGATCTTGTTTCTGGAATCTTTGAGATGAGAAATTAAAGCCTCTTTGTGTTTACCTGTCATATAGAGCTTGACGCAGTGTGGGGCCCAGGTACAGTAGCTGGAAGGGTGGCCCAGGACTCACACACACTCTCAGGGGAAACGCGGATTTTTCAGACGCCCCTCACCGTTTGCTGCTGCTGGGGAGGCAGCTGACTCCTCTCTCTCTCTCTCTCTCTCCTCCATAGTACTCTGGCTTTCAGCAGTCTGCCGATAGGTGTTTCCTTTGTGGACATCTGATCATGGAAATGGTGAGTACCGTTCAGCAAGACCACAGCGCTTTGGAAGGAGGCTGAAAAGAAGTTAATATTGAACACGACCTTTTCTTTCTGACTTGTGGTCACTACTGGTTTTATTTAAAGAAGTTCCTTGCACAGTGTACCATTCTTCTCTAGTAGAAGCTGTTGTTGGCTTGGACCGATGCATTTTTAAATCATGCCTCCCACTGGCCTCCCTCTGGTTTCTCTGTGATGTGCTAGGAGCAGCCCCTTTTACTTACAGAAATTTCAGCCACCTGGGAATTGGGTACAGTCAGATGGACATGTTTCTTTTTCTTCCAGCACAAGCCACTCCTAGAAAAGCTTTTGGCATTCAGATAGACAGGGCCCAGGTTTTCATATGCCATTCTGTGCTCAGCCACTGGCTCTTTTAGATCACGTGGGGGTCTCAGTCTTTGCTTCGTAAGTAAGAATAATGCTCCCCGTGGAATCCGGTAGTGAGATCAACAAGTTGTTTGCCATTGGAAACTGGCCTTTAAGAATTGGGAGCTGGGAGTATAACTCAGTGTCAGAATGCAAGTCCTTAACACTGGGAGAAAAACAAAACCAAGAAACAGTCAGCTGTGCTGGTTGCTTAGAGGCCGGCAACTGGTTAAAGTCACTGCCTGAGTCCTTGACTTGTGCCTTAAAAGCGCTGTCTGGTCTGGTGGGTGTTCTCTCCCAGGAACCACTCTCCTGTTTGATGAGTTTTGTTTCATTTTCTGTGCTTATCTTCACTTAAAGAACTTCTGATGGGGCAGGAAAAGTTAGTCCTGTGTGGAGGATTCTCTGGGGAGTATTCTGCTTATAGGTGGCTTTTTTTTTTCTTTTCTTTCCTTTTCTTTCTCCTCCTCCTCTTCCACCTCCACCTCCACCTCCTCCCCCACTTCTTCTTTCTTCTTTCTTCTTCTTCTTTTGGTTGGGAAGTTGCACAGTGCTTGCCAAGCATGCCCCAAAAAAGCCTTTTATATGCTGGTCATAGCAGATGGTTATCTAACATAATTTCACCTGGAAACATTCATTCCAATCTGTGTTTATGCACTTACTTCCATTCTGGTGAAGGGAACTGCCAATCATTGTTATTTTTTTTCTTATTATTAAGAAATAAGTCAGAATAAAAGGCACAAATCTTCCCCCCCTTTTTAAAAAATGTTATTTATTTTATTACATATACAGTGTTCTGCCTGCATATACACCTGCACGCCAGAAGAGGGCATAGATCTCATTACAGATGGTTGTGAGCCACCTTGGGGTTGCTGGGAATTGAACTTAGGACCTCTGGAACAGCAGGCAGCTCTCTTAACATCTGGGCCATCTCTCCAGCCCAAAAGGCACAAATCTTAAGTGTACTAATGAGTGAAGGCTTACGTGTGCGCTACCCATGTAATCTTATCACAAATTAAGATGCAAGACATCGTCTAAACACCATAAAATGCCCCATTGCATCTTCCCACTTAAGATCCTTATCCACAGAGGCCATAGCTTTCCAGGATCCAATTCACATGTGCTAACTGGTTTCAGAACATCATACAAGCTGAATTGTAGAGTCACTGTAGTATACGCCTTTCCTGACTTAAAAATATGTCATGAGCTGGGCAGTGGTAGAAATCACCTTTAATCCCAGTCCTTGGGAGGCAGAAGGGAATGAATTTGAGGCCAGCCTGGTTAAAAGAGTGAGTTCCAGATGGCCAGTACTGCAGAGAGAAGCCTGTCTCAAAAAACAAAACAAAAATGTCATCATGGGGTTCACACACATTTTTCCCTATAGAAGTAATTTCTTTGTTTTTATTTCCGAGTAGATTTTGTTGTACGGCATATGCATTTGGGTGTTTTTGAGCTACTTGCACACAAAGCTTCTGCCATTTCAGAGCACTCCTGTGCATGTGGTTTAGATCAGCCCAGGCTGATGTAAAACTTGTTAAATGGCCGAGATCAACTTAAACTTCTGGTTTTTCTGCCTCTGCCTCTGAATGGTGGGATTGAAAGCATGCATAACCACTGGTTATATGTGGTGCTAGGTGTGTGTGTGTGTCTGTATGTGTGTCTGTGTGTGTGTCTCTGTGTGTCTGTGTGTATATATGTGTCTGTGTGTGTGTCTGTATGTGTGTCTGTGTGCATATATGTGTCTGTGTGTGTGTGTGTGTCTGTGTGTGTCTGTGCGTGTGTCTGTGTGTGTGTGTGTGTGTGTCTGTGTGTGTGTCTGTGTGTGTGTGTGTCTGTGTGTTGTGTTTGTGTGTGTGTGTCTGTGTGTGTGTGTGTGTGTGTGTGTGTGTCTCTTTGTGTGTGTGTGTGTGCTGATTTTTTGAAACAGGGTATCACTATGTCGTTTTGGCCTTGATATATAGACCTGGCTGGTCTCAAACTCATAGAGATCCACCTGCATCTGCTTCCTGAGTGCTGGGACTCAGGAAATGTTCTTTCTGGGTATTGAACCATGGGCCTCATGCATGCTAGGCAAGCACTCTGACAGCTGAGGATCGGCCCTTGTACATGTCTTTGGTGAATGTGCTTTCTTTCTGGTTCTATACTATTATAAAGCAACAGTGAACAGAACCCTCCCTGCTCATGAGGACACAGCAGAGCTTAACCCTGGGACAGCTGTGACCTCACTACTTGCCAAAGTCTCCCTGACCATCTTAATTACTTTTTTTATTGTTGTGAAAAGGCACCATGACCAAACCAACATACAGAAGAAACAGTTTACTGGAGCCTTACAGTTCCTGGGATGAGTTCATGAATATCTTGGCGAGGAGCATGCCAGCAGGCAAGCGGGCAGGGGACAGACAGGCAGGGGACAGGCAGGCAGGGGACAGGCAGGCAGGGGACAGGCAGGCAGGCGACAGGCAGGCAGGGGACAGGCAGGCAGGGGACAGGCAGGCAGGGGACAGGCAGGCAGGGGACAGGCAGGCAGGGGACAGGCAGGCAGGGGACAGGCAGGCAGGGGCAGGCAGGCAGGGGACAGGCAGGCAGGGGCAGGCAGGCGGACAGGCAGGCAGGCAGGGGACAGGCAGGCAGGAGGCACAGGCAGGCAGGGGACAGGCAGGCAGGCAGGCAGGCAGGCAGGCAGGCAGGCAGGCGGACAGGCAGGCAGGGGACAGGCAGGCAGGGGACAGGCAGGCAGGGGACAGGCAGGCAGGGGGCAGGCAGGCAGGCAGGGGCAGGCAGGCAGGGGCAGGCAGGCAGGGGACAGGCAGGCAGGGGCAGGCAGGCAGGCAGGCAGGCAGGCAGGCAGGCAGGGGACAGGCAGGCATGGTACTGAAGCAGTGACTAAGAACTTACATCCTTGTCCAAGGTTGGGCTTTTCAATGTTTCTCCTGTTCTTTCCCTGTTTCCTTTATTCGATTTTCCTCTCTCTTCCCTCCCTCTCTCCCTCTCCCCTCCCCTTTCCCTCACACCCCCCACCATGTCTTCTTTCCTCTCAACACCCTCTTTCCTCTCCTTTCCGTTGTCTGTTCCTCCCTCCCTCTCTCTCCTCTCCCTTCCCTCCCTCTTCCTCCTCTCCCTCCTCCCTTCCCTCCCCTCCCCCTCCCTCCCCCTTCCCTCCTCCCCCCCCTCCTCCCCTCCCCTCCCTCCCTCCCCTCCCCCCTCCTCTCCCTCCCTCCCTCCCCTTCCCTCCTCCCTCCCTCCCCTCCCCTCAGCTTCCCATTCCTCTGTTGACTGTCCTCTCCTCCCTCTGTGTCCTGGCTTTTTGTTTTCGAAAGGCTGTACCAGTTCAAGCCATCACATCACTGAGAGGAAGGAGGCCTTTGGGACTTCCCCTTCGTTTAGTTTTAAAAACAAGAACAACAACGTAGGGGCTTAGTTTGTTACACTTGGGTTTGAGGTGACCAGGGCTTCAGCCAGCCTTCGAGACTGTCACACTGTAGAGTCAGAGCCACATGGAAGGAGTCCCAGGAGTCATGTGGGGAGGTTTTCCATCTGGGATTTCCTTTCATTCTTCTATACCAGCGGTAGATTCTTTTTAACTGGTTTGCCCAGAGATTCTGGTACCCAGCTTTGCTTTTTAGGCAAGAACAAGTTTCTGCTATGAGAGAAGGATCAGACAGAAGTCTCTATTTCCTCCCAGCCAGCAACTGAGAGTTTGCATGGTCCCCGCTGGATCCTCTCCTGGCCAGCGTCTGAGCAGACTAGCCTTCTCTTGACATTGTTCAGGAGAAACTCCGGGACAGGTGGAGCCTGTGCCGTGCTGCAGCTGTGCATGTGCCCCCACAACCTATGTGTCCCTCCTTTTCCACGGTCCTTCCCTCCTTTCATCTCTGTGTTTTCCTTTGTGTCTCCAGATCCTACAGGCCCTAGGGAAGTCCTATCACCCCGGCTGTTTCCGCTGTGTCGTGTGTAATGAATGTCTGGATGGGGTGCCTTTCACCGTGGACTCAGAGAACAAGATCTACTGTGTCCGAGATTACCACAAGTAAGGAGAGAGGAAGGGTGCAGATGGCAACCCCACGCAGGCCCCACTGAGCTCAGCAGAATGGGAAGCATCTAGAAACTCTTTAAACGTTTGTTTGGTGGTAATCAGAGGAATTCAACAAGCCTGTGGCTCCGGCCTTACCCGATTTCACCAGGCACCAAGTCAGGCTTAGCACCTGCCATTGCCCACTTGTTGGACCATCCCAGCTAGCTGTGAAGGGAGCAAGCAACCAGCCTCACCTTTATTCTTAGGGGGCGAGAAGCAGCCAGATGTTCCTGCAGCAGCTGTGAGTGATGTTCACGGTTCAAACAAGTGAGCCCAGACCCACAAACCCCTGAGTGCTGGCTACAGTGGGCTCTCGGCAGGCCCTAGTCACCATCCGTAGTCTGGTAACAACAGTTCCCTTTGTTTCTCCCACAGGGTGCTGGCCCCAAAGTGTGCAGCCTGTGGGCTTCCCATCCTCCCACCAGAGGTAAGACGCGTCTGCAGATCTACTCGTACATCTTCTAAGGACTGGACTGTCTCCCTTGAGTCACTCAGACGCTCTGTAACCTGTTCTTACACCTTTCAACGTCATCCTCCGGTGTCAGTGCCAGCTTCCTAGTTCATGTCCTTCTTGTGTCTGTCCCGAGAGCCAGACCAAACTGTCATAGGTTACAGGGGCAGAAAGCTTGTCTTTTATTCATCTCTTAAAAATAAATATCCCTGAACCCCTGCCTCAGTGAACAAAATAGAGAGTGAAGGAGGAAAATACCAAACATAAACCTGTGGCTTTTGCATGCATGTGACACATGTGTGTGCCTGTGTACACGCAGTCATGCACACATACACATGCAAAAACAAACAAACAAAAAGAATGTCACCGTTGGCGTTTCAGTATTGTCTCGACATCCCGCATCACACTGCCCCTACCCACTCTCACACTACTGAACCTTGTCTTTGTACAAGTATTCACTCTTGATTTATATCCTCCCCCAAGGCCTCCTGCTATTACCCCACAATCTCCTCCCACCGAACCCATCCCCTGTGGCGTTCCGTGGACTTGTAGCTGGCCTCTTTGAACGTCTCGCTTTTCTTTCATCCCAGGGCTCAGATGAGACCATCCGCGTTGTGTCCATGGACAGAGACTACCATGTAGAGTGCTACCATTGTGAGGTAGGCCCTTCCCTACCCAGCCCCAAAGCCTACGTTTAAAAGGCCTCCTGGGTCATGGGGCTAGGGTGGTCACCAAACTCTCCCTGACATCAAGAGTTGATTGAATGGGGGTAATTACAGATGTTTGGGGTGAAGGTCTGTGTCGTTTTCTGAAAATTGAAAACTAGAAAGTTCTGTCGCTTGTAGCTGCTACCCCAGAAGCTACAGAACCCAGAGGATTATACATTGTGGGGCTCAGACCCGGATTTTATGATGAGGGTGGGGAGGGGGGAGTTGTTCTTCCCTCTTGGGTGCAGACTGTTCTGTCTGTCAGAGCTTCTGTTAGAACTGAGCCCTTGAAAGCATGGAGAAACCTCTTGTGGAAATAGGTACATCAATTGGTGGGTTTAAAAGTGTGTGTGGGGCAGGGGTGGGGGCTGCTCTTGTCTGTCCTGTGTGACATCTTACATTGAAGAAACCGTAAGTGCCGCTTGACTGCAAGACAAGCCAGAGGCCACTCTGCACCAGCCTTCCAGCCACACCGACTGGATCCACACTTAGAAGTGACTAGATTCACGAGTGGTCTTGTAGGTGGGGAGAGCAGGGAGTATTGGCGACATGTAGATGGGTTTCGCTGCCAGCACCGGCGAAGTAAATGGGACTCATGCTGGTGGTTATCATGAGCCTGGAGAAGAGTGAAGACTTAACAATCTTCTCTGCACATTCATGACCTTGGTTGACTACGAAAAGTGCAAGCCATGGTGGCAGATGAATCTCTTGAAGCCAAGACCAGCTTGGTCTACAGAGCAATTCCCAGGATGGCTAGGGTTATACAGAGAAACCTCATCTCGAAAAGTCAAAACAACAACAACAAAAATATGAGTGCCATGATTGAAATTATGTGTGGTGTCTCTTCCTCTTCTAGTAGCCACATTCAAATACTTGAAAGAAGCAGGTTGGGGATGCTGGTGATGTGGTTCTGTTGGTAGAGTGCTTGCCCACCGTGTGTGTGTGTGTGTGTGTGTGTGTGTGTGTGTGTGTGTGTGTGTGTGTGCATGAAGTCCTGGGTTCAGAATGAAGCAGCACAAAAACCAGGAGTGGGGGTGCATCCCTGTAACCCCATCACTTAGGATGCCGAGGCAGGAGGATCAAAAGTTCAAGGTCATCCTTGACTACTGATAACATAGCAAGCCTGTACTACACGAGACTGCCTCAAAAGAGCGTGGATGTGTGTGTGGGATTAATCAGCTAGCCCGTACTATACACAGTGTTATCATTTCAACGCGTAGTCCATATCAAAACTGAGAGATGTGTTTTCTGTCATCTGTCTTAGCAGCCTGGGGTGTGTTTGTCCCGAAGGCACATCTCTCTCAGTCCCAGTCAGTCCCACTTGAGGCGCTCTATTGTGGCACACAGCCACTGGCCCTTTCACCGGACAGGAGGTGCCAGCAGCCGTGAAGCACCCGTGCTGAGCGGCTGGACCTGTTTCGTGTTACTCCAGCGGTCTGTGTTGTGCTCATGGGACATCCTTGCCTCCTTGCAGGACTGTGGTCTGGAGCTCAATGACGAGGACGGTCACCGCTGCTACCCACTGGAGGACCACCTGTTCTGTCACTCCTGCCATGTCAAGAGGCTGGAGAAAGGGCCCTCGCCTGCGGCCCTCCACCAGCACTTCTAGCCAGAGACACAGAGGGGGTGCAGGGCCCGGGGTGCACGCCCAGGGACGTGTCTGTAGGGTACTTCGGGGGCCCCAGACCTGGGGCTCAGGAAGAGGAGGGACGGGGCAGGAGGTCAAGCCCTCCTGTGAGTGAAGGGTGCCTCTCTAAGCGGGCAGTGTGCACTCCCATTGAGTCCCTGTATTCTCCAGGTGTCCTCCCTATGGCCATACCCTCACCCGGTCACTCAGGAACATGCTCTAGCTTGCACATGGCACACGACAAGATTGGGCCTGTGTAACTGGGCACATCCCACTCCGTGGAAGTAGCTCGTGTTTCGTGGGGACAGCTCTTCGGATTGTGATGAGCACATTTCACGGTGTTCCCAAGGAGAAGATGAGCATCGCTTCCCTACTCTAGGAAAATACCTGCGCCCAGATAGATAATGCTCATGCACCCTATGGTGGGATTTACAGTTCTTTTCGCTCGGAACTTTAGTTCTTCTGGGAATGCTGCAAACTCTCACTGCGGTTACAGCAACAAAGAAGCATTGCATATGCTTTGTTGGAGTTTGCTTGGAAAACCAGGGCCGAGCTTTGACATCTGGGAGGCTGGGTCTCCCTGTTGTGCCTCTGCCCCTCCTCCCACTCCTAAGGCAGCTGAGCAGAGGCGGCAGAGGCCTGCCCTGTGCTACACAGCCAGCTCCGAGAGAACTGGTGCCGGCACCAGGCTTCTTATCCACGGCTTGGTGCTGTTTCCTCTCTGCTTCCTCTGCTCTGTGACATGGGAGTTGCTCCCTTAAGGTGAGTCTGAGGAGCTCATGTGCTCACATCCCGGACACCTCTTTCTGCTTATTTGCTCATGGGCTTGAATCCTGGTCCATAGCCTGGGAGAGCTTGTGTGTGTGAGGCCGCAAAGCTTGGCACCCGGGGGATGCTTGAGGGTGTTACTGAACTTGTTCTAGAGGTATCTCTCCTGCCCACTTCTCAGCACAGGCATTAATTCGGTTTGAAGAAACCAATATAAGGTACACTGCTTTTGACTGGCTTTTTTTTTTTTCCTTCATTATTTTTCTCCACCTTTTTCCCCCACATACAAACATACCTCACAGATAGTTTTCACTAAATCACGAATCAAGGATGAATTAGCCCATCATATTAGAGACTATTGGCGTATTAGCAGTGTCTAACTTCCACTCTTGACTGCAGCTAGGCAGTCTAGTTGCAAGCAAGGCCACCTGAGATTAGATGTGACTGAAATCAGCATTCTGGCCCCCGCATGCTGCCTCCTGGAGTTGCCTGGCTAACAGGGAGACCACACGCTGACAAAATGTTAAGGTCACTTCTGAGCTGGGTATGTGGACACCTGTCCTTCCAACATTTGGGAGAGTGGTTTGTGAAGTAGGTGTTTGAGGCTGTCCTCAACCATATAAGGCCCTGGCCCCACTCAAAACTCCGCCCAGCACTGAAGAACATAATCAGCCCTGCCTATCACTTCCTGAGGTCAGAGGTCAGTGTCTCCTTGATGGTTCAAATGGGAGAAACTGGAACAGCTAAACGAGATGGCTTTTCGTTTGCCCTCTTATCTTCAGGGAGTGCCCCACCGCTTGTGGCGGGAAGCCTGCAGTATCTCACTTCTGCGGGTCTGCCTGGGTGCCCAGCAGCGGGCTTGGGTGATGAAGCGTGGCCAGTGAAGCCCCACCACATGTGAATGTGGACTCTTGCCTGGGTCCCAGCTCTACCCGCAGGCTAGCTCAACCCTGCAGGCCTCTGCTGCCTGTGAGGAGTTTTAGAACTGGTACTGGTGACCAGGACACCGTTTTCATTTTATAGGGTTCATTCTGTTGGGATCCTTTGGCCACATGTTACTTCCTTGTTTCCTATTCTAGACAGAGCCCCTTCAAACAAACAAACACACACAAAACTGAATAATGTATGGGGCTGAAGATAGACCCTGAAGCCAGGCCCCTATCTTCCTTTCAAGCTATCTAGCTTCACTTCGGCAAGGCTGACGGGAAAGGAAACGAGCCAATATGTCTTATGTCTTTACCACCCTTGAGGTGCTGGTCTAGCTGACATACATACCTTACTCCAATTTTGAGTCAAGATGACTGAAGAAACTTGCATTGGAATCGATGCCAGATGTAGAGGGCTTTTGTTTGCAAATTGGGTAATTAGGTTAAAACTCTGTGAATAATTTCTAAATGAAATTCTTAACTGAGATGATTCAGATGTGTTTGCAGATACATTTTATATTACTGAAAAAGAATAATAAAGAAGTTTGCAGACTCCCTAGAACAGCCTAGGATTGTCTTTTTTGTTTTCTGGAGAAGGTATGGCTAGGGATCGCTTATTCTTTGTTTCTCTCCGTCTTAGGCTGTTCACAGAAAACGTAAGAGACGTTCACTTATGTGGGACTTTGAATGTGCTGTAAGTGTAGGCCAAGTACGGCTGCAGGGAGGTTACATTTATAAGCATGTTGAAAACGTTGGGGTACTCGGTCTCAAAAGTTAGAGAAACAGCTTGTTCGAGTTTCCTGTATGACCCTTGTGCAACTGTGCACTCCCGTATGGCTCTGTACCACTTTGAATAAAACTGAGGAGATGGAGGCTGATCCCAGACTCTGCCCCCCGCCCCACCAGGTTTCAGAAGAGCCTTCAGCCCTAACTGACTTATTGGCTACCTGCTACAGCATACTAGGACTTTCCATAGCCCTGGCCAGTGCCTGCATGAACCCCATTTCCGCCGAGTCCTGTGAGGATCCCATGTTGAATGCCAGGTGGCTGACAGGAGAACCAAACATTCTGAACACCTTCCAGTGCTGTTATAGATTGGTTGGCACGGCCTTCAGTTGCACAAAACACAAAACAGGATGGTTAGGAAGATTTGGAGTCTGCAGCCCTTTGCATGCATTAAATACTGTTCTGCAGCACACCTCCCCTCTTGGCGGTTACATTCCTTGCAAAGAACCGTGTGAGACTTGACTGCAAACTATGGTTGCACAGCACACTTGTAAGAACTCTCAGGGTTGGCTGGTGGCGGTGGACAGAGGAAGGTGGGTTTCTGTGAGTCTGAGGCCAGCCTGGCCGTCTACAGCGTGACAAAGGAAATGACCACCTCTGAGCTGGGTATGTGGACACCCGTCCTGACATTTGGGAGACTGGTTTGTAGCCAAGGCTACACAGAGAAAACCTATTTTGGAAAAACAAAACAAAAACCAAACTATAAGAATCTACCAAGCTACCAGCAACCACAACCCTCTTAGGAGGAGAGGTGACTCGAGTTCAAATCTCATAATTCATGTAAGAGTGCGGGATGCAGTGCTGTGCTTAGAGCCCCAGTTCTGGGGAGATGATAACAGGCAGGTCACTGGGGCTTGGTGCCAACAAGTCTAGCCCAGCTAGTGAGCTCCGGTCTAAAAGACCTTGTTTGAAAGGAGGTGGACACTGAGGTTGTCCTGTGGGTTTTACACGTATACATACCTGCATATACATGTGCATAGACACACATTAAGAAAACTGCCAGGAAATCAATTTGTTTTTTTGTTTGTTTGTTTTTGGTACTTTCAGGTAGGCTCTGAAGTAACTTTAACAGACAAACAGTCAATCTCTCCAGAGTGTACTATGAAAATCTCACTGTAAAGGAAACAAAAGCAGACAGCAACTGAGAAAAATCATCTGAGGTTGATCTCTGACCTTCACATTATGTGTGTATATATGTGCACACGCACACACAAGAATGCCTAATTCTGTATGACTTACTGTCCCATCTTTCAGTATCATTTAGTGTTCACAAAGGCCTTAATTTATATTCTTAACCGGTGAAGAAAGGCCAGACTTTGAGTCTTTACCTGCAGGTCATGGCAGTGGCTACTCAACTGGCCTACTTACATCAGGATGAGCAGCAAGATAAAATATAAGCGGATCACAGTAACCAAGTAATACAAGCACAAGATAAAATTAAAAACCACCTATATAATAGTATGTAGTGAATATTACATGAGCGAAAATTAAGTTTAGCAAGAATGATCTGCCAGAAAGAGCTAGTATCCTCTTGCAGAGGACCTGAGTTCTGTTCCAAGCCCCTGCCTTGGGTAATCCAGCTCCATGTCTAGCTTCTTAGAGCACTTGCATTCAACTGCATATGCATGCATACACACAAGCAAAAAAAAAATATTTTTAAAGTCAAGTTTGTGAGAAAAAAAATTGAGGAAAAAGTGGGAAAGGAAGAGAAAAAAGGAAAAGAGAGAAAAAAAAGTACACCAAGAGAAAATAATCAACAGGTCCAGAAATAAAACTAAAAAGGAAGTAGTGTTTTCCTTTATGATAATTGTAAAGAAACTGCAATATATGCTTATTTGTATGTGGGCGCCCTATTTATTTATTTATTTATTTATTTATTTATTTATTTATTTATTTATAGCAGGACCCGAAAATTAATACCTCCCTCCAATTTTAGGATTATAGTTATACGCTACCACATCAGACCTGGATATGTAATTTACATGTATAAAGAAGTGTCTAATGTTGATTAGCATGTGTGGAAACATGCTTGTGACAGAAGGTATACACTGCTTTAATTCTTCCACAAAGCAATTTGAAAATATGTGCCAAAAATCTTCTAAACGCCCATGAAGTGGACCTTTAGTAAGTGTACTTGGTCAAACCAAACAGAACGTCTTAAAGCAAGAATATTTGAGCCAGGTATGCTGGCTGGTAATCTCAACACTTGGGCGCTTGGAGAAACTAGAGTTCCAAGCCCATCTTCCATAGCCAGTGAAGGTTCACTGTCTTATGTAAGACACACACTCTCTCTCTCTCTCTCTCTCTCTCTCTCTCTCTCTCTCTCTCTCTCTCTCTCTCTCTCTCTCTCCCTCTCTCTCTCTCTCTCTCTCTCTCTCTCTCTCTCTCTCTCTCTCTCTCTCTCTCTCTCACACACACACACACACTTAAAAAATACAGTGGCTTTCTTTTTCTTTTCCTCCTTTCCTTCCTTTTCTTCTTTCTTTTTTCCTCCTTTTTTTGGGGGTGGGGTGGGGGCGGGGTGGTGATCAGGGTCGAAGGGTTTCTCTGTGTAATAGCCCTGGCTGTCCTGGAACTCGCTCTGTAGACCAGGGTGGCTTCAAACAGATCCGACTGCCTCTGTCTTCCCAGTGCTGGGACTAAAGACATGTGCTACCATCATTTAATTGTCAAAACTAGCAGCAACTCATATTTCCAAGATAAAATATTATGTTTAAAATACCCAGTTTTCTTATGTAATATCTTCAAGGGATATTTAATAAATAAATCTCAGACAAAAAAATTAATGGACAAACAAAAACCATAAACTCATCAAAAACAAACAAGCGCCCACAAATGTAGAAGCAGGGTATGCCATCTTGCTCTGGAAGCAAAAGCGGACCGGTCTCTGCGTTCCAGACCGGCCTGGTCTACACCCAGGTCAGGTAAGGCTGCAAGAGCGAGTCACACCCCTTGCCCGGCTGTAATTCTGCCCCAACAATTTTCTGTATCTGATACATTTTCAATAAACTCGGGGGGTGTGGAGGGAGGTATGTTAATCTAGGACGACCTAATCGTCGAGATGACGAGTTAAATGATTAGGCCGAGTCCCCTTTTTGTCTCTGGTCTCGCGTAAAAAGAGCTGTCATGCGCTCGCTGTCCGAGCCTCTAATAATGTGAAATTCCTTGTGATGGAGGCCAGGTTGGTTGGCTTTGCGAGCGGAACTGGCCAAGGCCGGCAGCAGCGTTCCCTGGAGGCCCAGGCCCGGGTGGGTGCTGCAGGGCAGAGGCTGCACCCTTCTGGCGCGGGGCCGCGCGTGTTGCATCCAACCTGCAAGGAGAGGAGCCTGCGGCGAACGCGTCCGTCACCCGGTGCAAAGACACCGGCCACACACGTCCTGACTGCGAGCATCCATCCACTCTCGGGAATGCTTTTAAAAAAAGTGTCCTGGTTTGCAGACTCCTGCGCAGCTTTAACAACCGGGGCGCTGGGAAATCCGCAAAGCCGTTTTAGAGAATTCTGGGTTTCAAACGCAGCTAAAAACGCGCACAGCAGCATTGAAACCCACGATACTTGCCCCGATCCTTTTTGAGGCGGCCTAAGAGCATTCGACTCAAATGAGTCCAGGAGAAAAAAGATCGCACGTATCGAGCCAGCCAGGAGTCGAACCTAGAATCTTCTGATCCGTAGTCAGACGCGTTATCCATTGCGCCACTGGCCCGGTGCTGGCGGACGTCCCCCCGTGATGGCTGATCTCCGATTACACTTTCCGCGGGCTTCCGTCTCCGCGGGCTGCACTCTCGCCGGTTGGCGCAGCGCCTGCCTCGACTCGGAGCGGCGCGCCCGGACTCCGCCTTCCTCCGCAGCGCGTGACGCCAATCCGCGCCGCCGACGTCACGGCGTCCTTCGCCCGGCTCCAATGGGCGCGCGGGGGCGTGTCCCGCAGGGGTGGCGCGCGCACTGGTTTGTCCGCCGCCGGCTTCCGTGCTCTCCCGACGGGCGGCCCCGGGGACGGGGGGTGGGGACCAGGCCGAGCTCCTTGGCCACCGCACCTCGAGAGCGGCCGCGCCGGAGCCGGGGCCGGAGCCGGGGATCCGCCGCGGGTGCAGAGCGGGAGGACAGCGCTGTCGGGTGCGATGGCGGCGGCCTACGAGCAGCTGAGACTGTAAGTCCCGTGGGCTGCGGGCCCGGGGCGAGTGCGGCCCGCACCGGCCAGGCTAGCGGGCTCGGCTTTCCCGCCCGCCGCGGGCCTAGCGCGCCGAGCCAGCCGAGCCGAGCGCGGCGGAGCCCGCAGCTCCAGCAGAGGCTGCAGCGGCCGCCTCCCCGGCTCCTCGCCTCATCGCCCGCGCCGCTGGCGGCGCCTGGGCGTCCGCAGGCGGCGCAGCCTCACCCCTGGGTTCGGCTTTCCGGTGCCGCAGAGTCCCGGGCAGGCAGTTGTCTGCAGGGCCCGACGCCTGTGCGATGGCAGCAAGGGCTTGCCTTTAGTTCGGGCACAGTGGAACGGACTTTTTAGCGAAGCCAGGTGCTTGAGGATTTCAGGCCTCGCCTCTGGTTGTGTAGAGATGCAGAGATAGGCATTTAAATGTACAAGGTCTTTGGCTCGTCCTGTGTGTTTTTTGTTTGTGTGTGTTTTTTGTTTGTTTGTTTGGTTTTTTTTGTTTGTTTTTTGGTTTTTAAGTATTTCTCGTGCTGTTCCTCTCCGCACCTGCACTCTTTCTTGGGCGAGTAACTTCGCCCTAATCGCTTTAATTATTTAGCTCGAGATTGGAAGTCACGGACAGTAGTCTGGGAATGCCGCTAGCAATGCTAAAAAGCAAACATAACTTTGGAAAAGCTAAGTTAAAAGCATCCTGTTACTCAGACATAGGCATTCTAATTCGTTTGCAGAGAAGCAAATGTAGTTTGGGTACTCCTAATGAATAGCTGGAAAGTTAAGTGTAAACTCGAGAGCACAGAATTAGGAGTAAAGCCATCTGCTCAACACCTTGTGTTATTTTTAAGAAAAAAAAAAGTGGTAATTGGCTTTCCTTCAGTTCATCCTTTGTTCCTTTCCGCTTGCTGCAGGTTCTCTTTGAAAACCCCAGCTTCACTCTCCCCCCCCCCCCTCCACGTTTCGTTTCTTTTTTTTAAACCAATTCTCCTTTGTAAAATGAGCGGTCACTCACTGGTGACAGTTGAAGTAAAGTGTACTGGTCTGTGTTGGGCCAGAGTCGCTTGTACTTACTTGACTGGCAAATTAGGTTATTGTCCACCTGATAGTTGTTGATGGGCCAAATATGATCCTATACTAGGTCTCAGGTGTGTTTAAGCTGTTTGGAGCCTTGGCTTGAAGTAGCTCGGCTTCAGGTTACAGGATGTCGTTGAGTTTTCCTGCAGCTAAGAATGACTGAGATGGATCATTTGAGAATTGGGATTATTTTTGTGTTGCCCGGGCACTAAGTCTCACCAGTTCAGACCTCAATACAGCAGACATCCTCTATATACATGAAAGAGAAGGGAATTTATCCTTAAGTGGTGGGAACAATGGCGTTGTACTAAGTATAAACTGTGGGTTTGAGTTATGTGTTGTGTTGAAGTGGGGACTGCATCGGGGTTATATAAAGTCACTATCGATCAGTGTTTAGGTTTTGGATGTTTCAATAAATGTGAAGTTAGAACTTCATTGCAAGTGTTTCTTGGGCAGCGGGTTTGTGAGTTAGAATCTGTTTTGACCCTTCTTTTCGAAACTATTTAAACTTTGAAATTGGGGGGGGGGGTGTTCAGAGCACTCACTGGCTGCTGTTTTAGAGGTCCTGAGTTTAATTCCCAGCAACCACATTGTGTCTCACAACTATCTATAATGAAATCTGGGGTCCTCTTCTGGTGTGCAGACACACATGCAGACAAAATACTGTATACGTAATAAATATTTTTTTTTAAAAAACTTTTAAATATGTCCCTTAATAAAAGACTATTCTGTTTTAGAGGTATTTATTTGTAGGTTGGATTAGTTGCTGACCTATCTAAGAATTGGTAGGACATAGTAGCCACTTTTTAAAAACACCTAAAGAGAGCCATATGAAAAGTTTATTATAGATGCACTGGTGTAGAGCTGACCTAAACGTTGAAGCACTTGGAGTTAAATAATAATAGCCTTTTGTACATTATGTCCTACATTTTCTTCAGTCCGTCTCTGACTTATTAAACGTATCTGCCTTCCTGATATGTTTTGTTCATCCTCCAATTCCCAGCTTACAATTTTCACTTAATTTTATTGACCTGATAGATCAAGCCTGCATTTCTTACATTTTTGATTGTGAGCCATCTCTCCAGCCCCAAGCCTACATTTCTTAGCCACTGGAATCCTAACTCTTTACTTCCTGTGAATCATGCTACCCTCTTGTAGCTTCATGTTGGGTTTATTTTGATCTTTCTACCAGCGTCCGTTCTTCATCCTTCTGTCTGCACGCTGGTCAGGCACATTTGCAGTGAAGAAGAGAGATCTCTGGTGGTTTAATCAGAACAAGACAGTGGATTAGCTTCTTAAACTTTCTACTAGCTTTGCATCCTGAGCAGGCTATTTAGCCTTTGTAAATACTTTTTTTTTTTCCTGAAAATATGAGTGTTTATATGGCATAATGTTGAGAAGTTTGTAGATAAAGTACTCAAGGTACCTCATAGGTGCCTTCTCTGAGAATCTGGTTTCCTTCATTGAACTTCTGTATTATTTTTTAAGTCAAAAGTGAGGATTTATTGTTACAGGTTTTGGGCACAAGATATCCATATAATTTACACATCCTTTTTACTCTCTCATAGACAAGAGGACTGAAAGGTAGAATGACCAATTCAAAGTTCTGTTTGAACCACTTATTTTGCCATGCAAGATATAATAATTAATGTGTTCTTTGTTTCCCCAGCAAGGCTGAGTGTATCTAAAATGTGATCAATAGCTTAATGCTGGTTTCCTCTGATTCTTTTTAATACCAAGCACTAACCTTGAAAGAACAGCTACTCTGTAAATCTCCATATAGATTACTTCAAGAATAGAGTCAAGCATGATGTGGCATGTGTTCCTTTGAAGCAGCAGAGGCCTAATTCCTTTTGTCAGTGCCTCTGTGAAGTCATAGGGTGACATACCGTTTGCCCTCATTGAAGAATGTCACATGATGTCCTGGTCGCATAGGTCACATACTAAGCTACAGCAGAGTCAACCTTGAAATACGGTTGGCCAAGAGTCCAGTGAATTTTCCATTACACTGCATTATTCAAACGATCCTTTCTTATCAGATTGCTCTCTCTCCTTAACCTGCGGAGAGCCAGGCATAAAACTGAGTTACTTGTAAGAGAAAATAGTTGGCATGTGCATATGGATTTTTCATATAGAAAACAGAATCTACATTGTTTTTTGTTTTAAAAGACAGAGTCCAACTGTATAGCTTGAATTCCTACTGCATAGCCCAGGCTAGCCTTGAATTCATGATTCTTCTGCTTCACCATTCCCAATGCTAGGATTATAGATATTGGTCAACATGCCTAGCTTTTTAGGCTACTTACATCAGCATGATTAATGTCAGATAGTAAATATGAAATTTCAACAATAGAAAAATGCATTGTTGGATGACATGAGAGCCACCCTGTACCACCTTTTTTCTCTTTAAATGTCAGTCAAAATAAAACGTAAGGCAAAGAATACTTTTAAGTATCTCTAGCTTTTTGGTGTTGTAAAATGACTTTATAATCTATAACATACACACTTAAAAACGATGCTGTCATAGTGCAGAGGCTACCTTTAATACCCTACCACGATAATGAGATTGACGAATACCTTACATGACATCCTAGAGCCTTCATCTGGTAGCTGATGGAAGCAGAAGCAGACACCACAGCTAAGCACTGAGCCGAACTCCTGCAGTCCAATCGCAGAGAGGGAGGAGTGATGAGCAAAGTGGTCAAGACCAGGCTGGAGAAACCCACAGAAACTGCTGACCTGAACAAGGGGGAGCTCATGCACCCCAGTCTGATAGCTGGGAAACCAGCATAGGAGCGACCCAGACCCCCTGCATGTGGTGTTAGTTAGGAGGACTGGGCAGTCTATGGGGCCTCCAGTAATGGATCAGTATTTCTCCCTGGTATACAAATGGACTTTGGAACCCATTCCACATAGAGGGATAATTTCTCAGCCTTGACCCATGGGGAAGGGCCTAGGCCCTACCCCAAATGACATGACAGACTTTTAAGACTCCCCATGGAAGGCCTCACCCTCCCTGGGGAGCAGAAAGGGGGTGGGCTGGGGTTTGGTGGGGGTGATGGGGAGGATGAGAGGGTGAGGGAACTGGGATTGACATGTAAAACAACCTTGTTTTAAATTTAAATTAAACAGCAAAAAAGAAAACCATGCTGTCATGTTGCAGGAAAAAAGCACCCCCCAAAAATGTTTTTTAAGCAAAAATGTACTGGGTAATTTTATGATTGTGTATCAGGTTGCACTCAACAATTCTCAGTCACATGTAGACCACATGCTGGACATGTTTGTTAGATTCTGAATTGGGGAAGTTTGCTTCTGGGGAAAAAAAAAATACTTTCCTGGAGAGAGATGGCTCAGAAGAGCACTTGCTGCTTTTCCAGAGGTCCTGAGTTCATTTCCCATCACCCACATAGGGTGGTTCATTATTCCAGTTCCAAGAGGTCCAAAGCTGCCTCTCTCTCTCTCTCTCTCTCTCTCTCTCTCTCTCTCTCTCTCTCTCTCTCTCTCTCACACACACACACACACACACACGCATGTGTACAAAATTAATAATAATAAAGCAAAAAATCTTTTTTTTTATAAAAAGTATCCATACCTTTAGGGGGGAAAGAAAGAAATACTATTACCTCAGGAATTTGCCTTTGTTAAACACTTTATTGTCATAGCTATGCAGTCAGGAGAAATGTGGTGGAACCCAAAGAGCAAACACCACTCACTGCAGTGAGCATATGTACAGTGTATCTAGTACACTGAACACTCAGCTTAGTCACCCAGCTTTCATGGAGGGGAGGGTGTGGCTCAGCTGAAGTTTCCTTCGTGCAATTAGGCACAGATGATAAAGGCTTGTGTTCAGAGGAGGCATTAGTTGGATAGAAGTTCATAATAGAGAGTCCTGCTTGAGAAAGGGTCTCGAGCCCAGGTCGGTCTTGAATTCAAGGATGACTGGAACCCCCTCCTCACCTGCTTCTATCTCAAAGGTGCTAGGATTACTGTTGCTCTACTACACTGACTACCACAGTGGGCATTTAAAGGCATTAAGATCTCGTTTGAAAGAGTCTGATTGTTAGTGGGTTTTAAGGTATGTAGGGAATAGACAGAGTCAGGGAGTTTGGAAGAAGAAGGAATTGAAATGAATTAGCTTCCTAGAGACACCAGCTGGTTTGAGAGTTGTGCTGGGCCTCTGGTGAGTGTGTGCAGTAAGGAGAGGCGCCCAAAGAGAGACTGAATTCTGACTTTATCCTGCTGGAACCCAAAGGGCAGTTGAGTGAGCACCTTTAGCATGTGGCATACTGGGCCCAGTTGAGTAAGCACCTTTAGCATGTGGTATACGGGCCCAGGGAACCTTTCTGTATGTCTTAAGTTCTTTACCTTTAGCATGTGGCATACTGGGCCAGGGGACCCTTCTGTATGTCTTAAGTTCTTTTTCCTAATCAAACCTAGTAAAAACATGTCTGTTTTTCCACCCAGAGATATGTTAAACATTTTAAGATCTTTAATTTTATTAAGGTTTCAGAGGAGGTGTGTTGGTATAGTTTTATGACAGCAGTCATGTTTCTATGCAAATAGTAGTTTTTAATTGTAATATATTTTAAAAACATGCCCTCTTAACTATATGTTAAATTTCATGGCATTAACTACTTTAACATTGCTCTATACCATTGCTACAGCTCATGTCAACAATTCTTTATTTTTTTCCAAACCGGGTAGATTTTGTGTTGAAAGCCCTGAAAATGTATTTTGCTTATACATATGGAAGAAATAAGAGGACATTTTTAATTATGTTATCAGAATAGTGTTAGGGCAGTATCTGCAATTTAGGTTCTAGCAGCGTCTCTTGAGAGTTAAGAACAAGAAAAGGCCCAAGAGCTCTTGCCTTAATCCATCATTTGATCTCTGAGATTATATATTGAATAATCATTGCTATATTACTAATGACAAGAAAATGCCACTTGGTGACAGTTTGAGGAGCAGAGTGGGGTTTTCTTATTCCTTTCATCAAGTGAACCCAACCTTTGTAGAGCCAGAGAAGGGGCATTTGCACCAACCACAGAGCTGTATGTAAATGATCTCTGTTCACATCTGTTCTGCCACTGTCCACTTTGCATGGATTACAACAGCAGCCCTCTGCTAGTTACTAAAGAAGTGGTACAGGGAAAGTTGCTTGAAACCAACTGACTGGTGGTTCCTTCACTCTTTAGCTAGAGCAAGCTGGCTTTCTGTATCGCCCCTAAAATGTTCATGGAGTGTCCAAAGTGGTCATTGTTTTCCTGATCTCCTCAAGACACAGCCAGAGCAGCATGTGAGAGTTCCCCAGCCAGCTGTTCCCCCAACATATTTGCTTACTTACAGGAGGTGTGCTTAGAATAAGGATTTAGAGGACTTACTGTCAACAATGAGTGTAAGAGACCGCACTTTAACAATGCTCAGGATGTTTGTAGTGTCCCAGAGAGGTTGCTTTGGGCCATGTTGTTTATCGCAGTAGTAGAAAGCAAACATACATACATATCTCACAGCTAAGGCATTAACAGAGCTGTGTTCAGGACTGAAGGCTGACTGAAGAAGAATTCATTTCCAGGCTCGTTCTCATTGTTGGCTGAGTCTCCCTACTTGTGGTAAAGGAGCCAATGTCATCATATTTTCATGCTGTCAGCCTGAGATCGGTCTTAGCTTCTGGAGGCCCTCTCTGACCTTGCACCCTAGGTCCTCTACTTGAGGAGCAATGAGTAGCTGGTGAAATCATTCTCGGGACAAAACTTTTTCCCCTCTGCCACTTTTCTGACTGACTTCTTGTCTTTTACTTTTGGGTCTGTCCTTGCCATTTGAGACTTACCTCTCTCTTTAACCCCCCCCCCCAGATGGTTTCTGTGTAAGAAATCCACCTGCCTCTGCCTCCCAAGTGCTGGGCGTAAAGGCATGCACCACCAATGCTTAGCTCCCGCTTTTAGGAACAGTCAGTAAGTAAACTTAATTCTGTGTTTATGATAGTGTCAACATAATTAGGAAATAAGAATGTTGGGGGAACTTTTTAAAATTCTTCCTACCACAGTTAACTTCTATAAATAATTTTTCCATAAAACTACTATTTGCTAATCACATTTTGTCTGTGGAGTAATTGTTCAAGCTATTAGTTTTAAAGATGGTTGCCAAAAAAGTAGCAGAGTATTATCCACATCTGCTGTCTTTTTAAAGGTGGCTTTATGCTATATTAGAACTTAGAGCCTTTTATTTTTCATATACTCATAGCTTTATAAGTAAGAAAGACATTTGAATTGGTTTTTTTTTGTTTTGTTTTGTTTTTGTTTTTGTTTTTTTTGGGGATTTTTTGGTTTTTCGAGACAGGGTTTCTCTGTATTGCATTGGAGGCTGTCCTGGAACTCGCTCTGTAGACCAGGCTGGCCTGGAACTCACAGAGATCCACCTTCTCTGCCTCCCGAGTGCTGGGATTAAAGGCGTGCGCCACCAACGCCTGGCTGACATTTGGAGTTTTTAAGCAGTCTATTTTTTAAAGCACTGTTGAATGATTTAGTGACACGCATGCCATGGAGAACATATGAAGGCCAGAGCACAGCTTTTGAGAGGCCATTCCCTCCTTCTGCCATACCAGTCCCAGAGTGTCTTAGTTAGGGTTAGACGGCAACAGAAAGATGGCCTGACTGTCACACTGAGTGAAACTGAAGCAGAGGAACCCTCAAAGCCTGCCCACAGTGACACGTCCTGCAGCAAGCCACTCCTACTTAAACTAAACCACACCCCCCAATAGTGCCACTTCCTTCAGGATTATGGGGCCAGTTACATTCAGGCTACCACACAGAGAGCAAACTTGTGTCACTGTGACAGCTGAGCCATCTCACCAACCAAACAAGCTTAATACTCTAGCAGTTTGTAACTTGTGGGTCAAGACCCCCTTGTGGTCGCATATCCGGTATCTTGTATGTTGGATATTTACATTGTGATTCATAACAGTAGCAAAATCACTGTTATGAAGTAGCAATGAAAGAATTTTATGGTGGGGTCACCACAGCATGGGAACTGTATTAAAGGTCTCAGCATTAGGGAGGTTAAGACCCACTCATTCATAAGTCAGGCATTGTTTCATGTGACCTTGGGTTTACTCCTAAGAAACAGCTCTGGCTTCTTACTTTGAAGGGTAGTGTTTTTATGTGTGTATTATGTATGTATATGTATATATATGTACATATATGTTTATATGTATATGTATATACATATACATATTTTTTTTAAATATTCTTGGGAACCTGTAGGTTTCTGTTGGTATAAGTTTAATCCAGATAAGTTGGAAGGCAGCATTTGGGGCCCTTCAGTATTAAGTTTACTGTTAATGAGAATAGGACAGATTGATTTTTTTTTTTTTCTCTAGGGTTAAAACGTGAGGTGTAGGTGTTTTTATTTTGTTGTTGTTTTTTGTTTTTTTCTTTTAGAACTATCATTATTGGAGTAATTGTACATATAACAAAATCATTTAAACACAACTGGGGATAGATATAAATTAAAGCTTAGGTATACAGCCAATATGTTACTGTTCTTGTGTCTTAGTTATATGTTCAGATGATATGTTTGGTTGGATGTAACTTGATTCCAGTGTTATTCTTTTGGCAGGGGTGGTTTCCAGACAGGGTTTCTCTGTGTAGCCCTGACTGTCCTGGAACTCGATTTGTAGATCAGGCTGGCCTTGAATTCATAGAGATTCGACTTCCTCCGCCTCCTGAGTGTTGGAATTAAAAGTATGTACCAACCCCCCATTGTAATTTAAGAAAAATAGCGCTCAAGAGAAAGATGTCATGTGACAGGGTTCAAGCAGAGGGGCTTTTATTAGGGAAAGGGATCATTAAAAAGGGGAAAGGGAGGGGCTTCAGACACAGAAGAAGCAGGAGAGAGGGGCAAAGAGAGGAGGAGGGAGGGAAAGAGGTGGGGAGGAGGGATGGGAGGTGGGGAGGGCCCTTTTAAAGGGGAGCATAGTGAATGTGCACAGGCCATTTGTAGCATGTAAGTTTCCGCCAGCCCGCCCGCCGCTGGTCTGGCGTCCTGGCCCCCAATAACACGCAGGAGACTCTATATTTGATACAATCCTGTTGGCCAGTTACCATTATTGTTAATGGGCTAGCTCTGCCTTAATAATTAACCCATTTCTACTTATCTAAGTATTTCCACGTGGTCGTCTTATCAGGAGCCGCGCGGCAGGCTTCCTGCTCCTTCCCCGGGCTACATCTTGACTCCACCTACCACTTCCTCTTCCTCCTCCTAGTCTCCTAGCCCCACCTATCTAGTTTTCTATTGGCCACAGGGCTTTATTAACAGTATGAGAAACATATATACAGAATCACATCTCCCATCATCTCCTCTTTTCTGTCTAAAGTAAAAGAAGGGGTTTAACCTTAACATAGCAAAATATAACATACAACAATTATCAAATAACAATCACAGTTAACAATATTTAGTCCATTAACATTTTGTAAGACTTAAAGAAAATATCATCTATCCTATCTTTGTCAGTCTAAAGACCTATATGTAACTTATTTTTAATCCTAACTAAGAAAAACTATAATCATAACTGTCTTCAACTCCTTCAAAGACCACAGAAGGATAATATATAAACTCTAGAAATGACAGAGACAATGCATTGCCTGGTCAGTCACCCAAAGTTCTTCTGTAATGTTCCATCTTCAGCCCATAGGCCATAATGTGTCTCCAGACTCCTCAACAAAGTATAAAACTTTTCTCTGTGTCCTGTAGACTGTCTGGCTGTCTGGCAGCCTCTTCCATGAAGCAGGAACCCTGTAGCAATGTCTATCTTGCATCAGCAGTCATCTTTTTGTGGGTCCTGCATGTCCAGTTTCTACAACATAAAGTCAAACAGTTCAGAAGAGCAGTACCTTGCCCAAATGGCTAGTCTTGCCATATTAGAAGCAAACTCCATAATGTGTTTCTTCGATGTCCATCTTCCTTTCTTCTGTAGGTGGTGTTACCAGGAGCAGTTGTGCCTCACTGTCAAGAAAAACCCTAAACCATTTTAAATGCCATATTCTGTAGGTCTTTGAAAGGTTTGAAGAATGCCTATCCATCTCAAATACATCTCTATATATCTAGAAATCCAAACTAACTTAACTCACCATAGGTAACTCTCTATAATCTGTACTAAATTATTACATTACATTTTCTAATGAGCTATATAAACACAATACCTAAACAAGAGGAGAAATATACATATCACAAAATTGACCTTAAATTGTATCAATAAAAGAAAATCCATTCCAAAGCAAAGTACTCATATCTATACCTTAATTCCCTTTTTTACCTTTACAAGGATTGCTTGTGTCATTAACCATTTATAACCAACCCCATTTAAATGAAAACAAACATTTATAAACAATATTTGGGAATTTGGGCGTCGTTCTTTCCAAACTACTTCCTGCTGGTAGAGGGCGCTGTCATGGGGGTCCAAAGAAGACGCAGAAATCTTGGCTGTAGTCTGCAAGGCTTTGTCTCAACTGCTTTGAATGTTGGATCACCTGGGGAGTTGTCTCAGGGGGTCTGGCTTGATCAAACCACATAAGTCTGGAAAGAATCCATAGCCTTCCATTTTCTGTAGAAACAAAAATAGAAATCCTTTTCCCCAGTAACTTGTCCTTAGGCTCAAATTTTGGAGTCAAAGCATTTTTAAAATATATAAATTGAATTAATCTAGCAGCATTTCTTTTATTAGTAGTTGTTTTCTCAGCAATCAAATAATTTAAAGACAACAGAAGCACGTATAGTATCCAAAATTTCTCTGTGTTTTCCATCTTTACGTGGCTTTTTTATTATTCTATTTCTTCTACTTCTATTTTTACATATTTTGAGACAGGGTTTCTCTGTGTAACTTTTATCTGTCCTGGAATTCACTGCATACCAGGTTTACTTTGAAATCACAGAGATCTGCTTGCCTCTGTCTGCCGAGTGCTGGGATTAATGGCGTGTGCCATTACATCCATCCATTTAATTCCTTTTTTCTTTTTAAACCATTGTATCCCGTTTCTTTTTCTCTCCCAAGCCAGCGTATTTTTTAAAACACAGTGTAAACCTTTATTGCAGCTCTCCTACACACCAATGAATTGTTAGCAGAGCTCTTTAAAAGCCAGGCGGTTTTTGCCGCTTATGCTAATTTTGGAAACCTCTCTTAAAGGAGCCGTGCAAATCTCTGTCTACAACAAAACAAATCCAACAGAGAAAATGCTGCTACTTAGTGGCTGCAGCTGAGGGTGTGTCCTGTCAGAACCCCAAGGACAGGCCAGCACAGATGCCTGAGTGCTAACACTTCCCCCTTCCAGTCAGTGTTATTCTTTCAAAATTGAATTATTTAGGTATTTTCTCTGTGGCAAAAGTATCAGTATTATGTACTTGGTGTTTCTTTAAAGGACTAGCTGAGTAGCTTTTTGGTGTTATGTTAGGAGCCTATTGTGGGTGTGCAGGCTTTCTCTTGTGTTAAAGGATGCTGCTTTGGGGCTTGAATTGACTGAGTGGGTAAACCGCTTGCTGTGTGTCTTAGGTTTCTATTGCCGTGAAGAGGTGACCATGGCAACTCTTACACAGGAAAACATGAATCTTGGGTGGCTCGCTTACATTTCCAGGTGGGGAGCATGGGTGTCCAGGCAGACATGGTGCTGGCTACATCTTGACTAGAGAAGTGGTCTCAGTGTCACACTGAGGGAAGCTTGAGCGAATGACACCTCAAAGCCTGCCCCCCACCGCGAAACACTTCCTCCAACAAGACCACACCCATTCCAGCAAAGCCATGCTCCTAATAGTGCCACCCCTTTTAAACCACCACACTGTACGAGAGCGAGGACTTACGTTCAGATCCCAGAACCCATGAAAAGCCAGGCACAGTGTGTATGTCTGTAATTCCACTGCTCCTTTAGTGAAATGGGAGGTAGAGGCAAGAGAACATCCAGAAGCTTCCAGACCAGCTAACTGGTATGTGGAGTCGTAACAACAGGAAACCCTGTCCTAAACAAGGTGACATTTGAGATTACCCTCTTACCTACAGCGGCACAGGTGCTGTGGCACAGGTATACCCACATAACAAGATTTTTGAAAGATGTAGTAATTCTAAAAAAGCTACTCTAGCTGCAGGAGGGTCACAAATTCAAGGTCAGCGTGGCCTGAACAGTATACTGTCTCAAAATGAAAGTTACTGTCTCTGTGAGTCAGCCTTGCCACCCACAAAGGTGTGACTTGGAAAAATGCTGTGTCACCCTTAACTGTTCTGAGAGGTGGATGTGAGCATTGCCATCTCCAGGCTTAATCAGGAGCACAGATGTCTTTTCCTTGTGCCCAGGAACTTTTATGAGGTGTTTCACTTAATCCTTACACGATTGGTGCCCTCTGTCACCAGTTTCTGCAGCCCACCTTTCTTGTTTTCCCGTCTAAAATCATTGAATTACTTCCTCCTGTAGTGTTTGCCTCCCACGAGAAAGTAAGCTCTGTGATCTAGGGCTTTTCAGATAAGCCTGGCACCGAGTAGTTATTAATAACCCAGCCAACATTATTGAGCTAGTAACCAGCATAGTCAAGATAAGAACATCTATTTTTTTTCCCCCTGCTCATTGCCAAGCCTTTTAGGGTGACTCTTCTAAAGCAATGCTCTTAGACTTTGTTGAAGTGGCGTTTTGATCAGGTGCTGTCTTAGTAAGGTTGTTATTGCAATGGTGAAACACCGCGAGGCGACTTGGGGAGGAAAGGGTTTATTTCACTGACCGTTCCATGTAGCAGCTCATTTCAAAGGCAGTGAGGGCAGCAACTCAAGAGGACAGGAACCGGGGTCAGCAGCGCTGACTTGCTCAGACTGCTTTCCTATAGAACCCAGTGCTGTGGAATACTCCTTCTGAACACTGTGAAGATGTGTTGCTCTCGATGTTAAAAAACAACAACACGGATTGGCTGACAGCTAGGCAGGGTCTTTGTCAGAGAGAATGCTGGGGTGAAGAAGGTGGAGATAGAGACAGCATGAGACATAAATGACAGGGTGGGAAGTGTGTGCATGAGGCAAGGAGCCTCAGGGCGCCACACAGATTAGGAGAGATGTGTTAGTTTAAGCTATACGAGCTAGCCAAAAAATGAGCCTACGCTATTAGCTGGACATGTACAATTACTAGTAAGTCTCTGGGTGGTTATTGGGGAGTGGCTGGCAGGACAGAAAAGCCTGCCTCCAACCCAGGACCACCAGCTCAGGGTGTCACCACCCATAATGGGCTGGGCCCTCCTCCTTCAATCACTAATTAAAATACCTTACAGCCAGATCTTGTGGAGGCATTTTCTTAATTAAAGTTCCCTCATTTCAGATAACCTGAAGTTGGCATAAAACTCACCAGCACAGATGCCATTGTTCTATATTACCTAAATTTTGATTTCCCATGTAAATGGGTCCTACAAGGCTGCTTTGATTGACTGATTCTGGATGCTTGCTTTGCCAGTAGTGGGCTGAAATAAATCATTCGTAGTTGGTTTTCTTAATATTAAAGCAGCATTGGTAATGAGCCATATCTTCTCACTGTACTTGTTTAAAAGTCAGGTGAGGAGAGCTTCTTTGTTAATTGATGTGAACCTTATTAAAAAAATAATTCATGGTGTGACTTTTAAAATGGGACAAGATGCTGAGTGCTACATAGCACTGGCCACACATGAATGCATTTCACATGGCTTTTTCAAATGCTAAATTTTCTTAAGACTCAGAATGCAGTAAGATGTTTGTGCCACAGCATGTATGTGTGTTTCAAACCTTGAAAGACATTGTGGCATGGATAGACAACGCTTTTTTTCCAAAAAGCTTTATAAAGTCTACTTTTCATACTTGATTTTTACTTAAAATTTCTTTTTGTGGTATGTATTTTATTACCTGTCTTCTAGTCCCCAGGCTGGTATAATTCTTAGCACATAATTTTTAAGTAGGTGTTACTTGGTAAATGTTACACTAGGAATGTAACTTATGCATACATAAAATGCCTTCTGTAGGTGTGGGCTGAAATTGGGGGAGGTGAGTAGGGTCTTTTACTGTGTCTCTTATGCTGGATTTGAACATAGCAATATTCTTGCCTTAGCTCCCAAATCTAGGATCTTAGGCATTTGCCACCTTGCCCTGGATCCTGAAACCAATGTTTGAAATGACTTAGACCTAATTAGAGGTAGCTCTCTGTGCTGGCTAGTACTATGTCAATGTGACACGAGCTAGAGCCATTTAGGAAGAGGGGTTTTCAATTAGAAGAATGCCTCTAAGTTTGGCCTGTAGTCAAGTCTAGTTCATCTTCTTAATTAGTGATTGATGCGGGAGGCCCCAGCCCATTGTATGTGGTGCCACCTCTGGATTGGTGGTCCTGGGTAAACTGTAAGGAACGCTCTGCATTTCTCTGTATCAGCTTCTACTTCCAGGTTTCTGCCCTCTTTGAGTTCCGGCCCAACTTCCCTGGGTAGTGGGCTACAAGCTGTAAGATGAAGTCAGCCCTTTCCTCCTCGAGTTGCTTTTGGTTATGCTATTTCATCATAGCAATAGAAGCCATAACCAAGATACTTTCTTATTATGCAATAAACTGGAAGTCTGCCTTGAGGTTTCTATTGCTGTGAAGAGACACCATAACTGTGGCCACTCTTTTTTCCCCCAAGACAGGGTTTCTCTGTGTAATAGCCTCGGCTGTCTCGGAACTCTGTAGACCACACTGGCCTAGAGTTCACAGAGATCCACCTGCTTCTGCCTCCCCAGTGCTGGGATTAAAGGTGTGCGCCACCACCACCTGGTTGACTGTGACAACTCTTACAAGGAATACACTATGACAACTCTTACAAGGAAAACATTTAATTGGGGTGACTTGCTTGAAATTCATAGTCAGTCCATTATCATCGTGATAGGACATGACAGTGTACAGGCAGACACGGAGCTAGAAAAGGAGCTGAGATTCCTAAATCTTGCAGGCATCAGGAAGGGGTCTGCCCGTCATACTGAGCTTGAACAAGAGACCTCAAAGCCCGCCCCCACAGTGACACATGTCCTCCAAGAAGGCCACACCTCCTCTCGGTGCCACTCTCCATGAACTTACCAGGGCCAATTGCACTCAAACTACCACAAAGTCCTTTGTTTTTGCTTTAGGACTTTTTTCTTTTCTTTTTATTATAAATACTCATTAAATGTTGATATTTAGTTCATGTAGCCAGTGGTACATATTTAAAATATACAGTTTGGGGTTGAGAGTTTTATACCGTTATTGCTGGAGTTACGACACAGAACACATCCACCACCCAGAAAGTTCTCTTGTGCGCTCAGCCTTCCAGTTTGCTCCTTCTCAGAACAAGCTGAGCGTACATGCACTGACCATGGCACTCTGGGCAGTTACTCAGTAGATAGGAGCACATTAGCTGACAGTTTGTTCAAGATCGATATAATAACCCTAAGGCCAAAACCAGCCCAAATACCTATCAAGGGGATGAAGGAAAGGCGGTGTGCCCATTCAGCAAAGTAGATCTGGTGATAAGGGGCACATTACCAAATATTGACACTTGAAACAGATCTGCTTTCTTTGTTGGCTTGTATTCATTCTCTTAAGATGAGGGAACCTAGTCTAATAGTCACAGTTTAGTTATTACTAACCTATAAATGGATGTTGTATTTGAATAATCAAGGATTGGCTATTTCTCAAAACTCTCAGTCAGAAACAGTAAGTATACAGTACCTTCTGCTACAAGACACATCTCTGTAACACTAGATAACTTACTAGGTAAATAGGTTAATGTCAGTGATGGCCATGTGGATTTGTGTAAGATCTTTCATAGGCAGAGTGAGCTGAGTCATGGGATACAAAAGTTAAGTGGAAGAGAAGGAGAAGGCCCAAGATTGCTACCACACGCACAGCTTTGAAGTCGGGTGGGGGTAAGGGTCTCTGCCTGTAGTGGCAACAGCCTCACTTTGTGAGTAAGGCCTGCCTCACTCACCTTTTGTTTGCCAATTCTTGGCATTTCCTGAGTTAGTCCTTAACCACACTGAGCTGTTGGCAGATCTATCTAGTTGACCTCCTGAGGAGCCAACTGTTTTGTTTGTTTTGTTAGACTTTGGGTACAAAGTGTGTAACAAAGTGGGTTTCCATTTTTTGTCCCTTTTATTTCATTTTATTGTCTTTTTTATGAAATGAAAGTTTTTTCAGGAAGGTATACATAAAGCAAATATTTATGTAATTTATTTTAAGCAACTTAATATTTTTATTTAATTAATATTTAATTGTGTGTTTAAAAAAATTAATCCTGGGGATCAAACTTGGGGCCTTGTACAAGGCAAGTATCTTCCACTGAACTGTATCCCTAGCCCTTAATAAACATCTTATTTACTGTGTTTTTAATAAGCACCGTGTACCAAAAACTGGCTTATTTAAATTCATGCTGTCCATGTGGTGATTCGCTTATTATAAGGGAATTATGAAGAACAGAAAAAAAATGAATATTTGCCTGTGGTCCACAGCCTCTGTACATTGTACCATTATCATGCTATATTGCCTTTTCCATGAAGCTGAATGTAATACATTAGAGAAGATTATTATTTTCTTAAGTGATTCGAATTGATGAGTTTATAGCAAATTAAAATCTTAACAGCATTAAATACACAAGTGGAAGGCATTGCAGTAAATTCATAAGGGTAGTGAACTTGGCAGTGCCATGTATTTAGAAGTAGGGACTTATGCTGCATTAAAACCCTGTTGTGATAAATTAAGTCCTGGTTTTATTTGACTTACTTATGCCTGTTAATTTCTTCTTAGGCATATTACACCTGAAAAGTTTTATGTGGAAGCTTGTGATGATGGAGCAGATGATGTACTCACCATTGACCGAGTGTCTACAGAGGTCACCCTTGCAGGTCTGTATAGCTAGTTTGAGAATGTTCCTAGAAAGGTTCAGGACAGAGATTGTAGTGATTAAGACAGTCATTATGAGGCTCTTTGAGTGCCTTCTTACTAGAAAACCTAATTCTTGCTACCTCAGTTAATTTGGGGGTAGGTGTTTTTTGAGAAAGGGTTTTGCTGTATAGTTCAGGCTGTCTTAGAACTCATTATGTAGCCCTAGGCAGGCCCAGAACTCTGAATCCCCCTGCCTTTATCTCCCGAGTGCCTAGAGTACAGGTGTGTGTTACCAGGTCAAGGCCAGAATGATTTCTGTGTGTCCTTTTCTCTATTCTGATAGGTTTGATTTCGATGTCTGAACTCATTTCTAGAGCTGACAGGCAAATGGGAAGAGACGTTTCTGCTTTAAGTGTAAGGAGCTTTCACTGGTGCTTTGTTTTAAAAAGTACCATAACTATGAAAGTACTTAGCATAAAAAGAAAATGTACTTCACTGACTAAAACTTGTAAGCATTTGCAGCAATGCTTTTTCTTCCAATCCAGTTTTATTTTTTGCTTCCCTTGGGTGTGAAAAAAATAGTATTTCTCCACTTGTGTGTATGGAACTATCTGAGTTCTGAAGAAATTATTGTTAAATAATTTGATGACAAAGTAACATGCCAGATAATAGCACATTAGAACCTCTAATTTCATTGGTTAAACACCAAGTAATCACACATTAGAATTTCATATTTTATTAGTTCAGTACCAGGATACACATTAGAATGTCATATTTGATTGATTTAAAATTTTTGGTTCATTTCCAGGTAGTTGTATGTTTCTTATTTTTAAAAAATCTTTGAAGGTTCACGCTTTCAATCCTACCACTTGGGAGGCAAGGCAGACAGATAGATGTGTGTGAGTTCAAGGTCAGCCTGATTGACCTGAATGAATACATAACAAGGTCCAGGCCAGTCAGGGCTACATACTGAGACCCTATCTTAAAGAAAGGATTTGAACAACCAGAGTAGGTGTTTAGTAAATATTGCTTGAGTAGGTGTTACGAGCAGTTTCCCCCCAGCCAGGTCCCACGGCCACACCAGCCCCACATAACACACAGGGACGCTATATTAGATACAAAGCTGTTGGCCTGTTACTAGCGTTTCTTATTGGCTAGCTCTGTCTTAAACATTAACCCATTTCTATTAATCTAAGTATTTTCACGTGGTCTTGTCTTACCGGAGAGAGAGCCCGGAGTTCTGCTTTGGTCTTACATGTTGACTCTCCTCCTCCATTTATCCCTGAAACTTCTGTCTCCCAGTCCCGCCTATCTTGCTCTCCTATTGGCCAACAGGGCTTTATTCATTAACCAATAGAGAAACATATTTACAGAATGACATCTCCCATCAAGTAGGTAAAGTAAAATATAAAAATATTTCCAGTGGATTCATAAAGAATAAAAAAAGGATGACTAAACTTTGTTTGTGTGGGTAACTGATTATTTCTGTAAGCACCGTAGACAGTTTTTCTTTGACAAATGTCGTTAGAGTTCTGCTTTAGATTGATAATTAACATGTTCTCTTGCTTGATGGTTTCTCTTCAAGGTAACTGATTGGTTTCAACTACTATTAATGTACTTTCAGAGATACATTCTACCACTCAACATTATTATTTCTTTATTCATTAGTGGTATGAGCTAGTGCTTTGTGTTTTAGTAAAGTGTGTCCTCATATTTTTGGACTAGCAAGGACTTCACATGTAGGTAGAGATTGTAGCTCCATTTTACTAGACAAAAATGTTAACTATCATGACAGGGTTGTTGTAGGGTACCAACATCATATGAAATACTATAATACAAAGGCAGTGATAATGAGAGGCTAACTTACCAGTTGTTTCTCAGCCAGTTTCTCTTTACCATTAAGAATACAAACTGTGACCATAGAAAAAATACATTATTTTGCTTCCATGGAAAAACTAACATATATTTTGAGGATTACTACAGTTTTATTGCTACTGTGCTCTGGTCCATTAATCTTACTGTTCTACCAGTAGTACATTTGAATTTTTCAAATAATCTCAGTGCAAAATAATCTCAGAACAAAATATTTTCTTGACCTGATTTTTGCTCAGGTACACTCCTCTTTTTCCTCTTTATTTGTGGCTATCCTTGAATTTGCTGTTTAACTCATTTCTAATTTTCATACTAGGTAGTTACAGAATATTATTATTAAATTAGTTGAATTATTAAAGACCTACATAAGTGGATTTTGACCTTTTTTAGTATTTTATTTAGGATTAGTTATTAGAATAATAGAATTAGTACCATGACTGATTTTAAGGATCAGACTTGAGTTTACAGTAGTGAGACTCAGGTTGATAATAAGTAGAAAGAAAGCTGAAAAAAAAAAGATCTTAGTAAAATAAAGTTTTCTAGCCACGTAATGGAGAGCTGTGTTAGAGAGGGGCTGCTTTCTTTTCCTGCCAGCCCGGCAGAGCGAGCGCTGTTCTCATGTGACTGTGTGGTATTAGAATTTGAATTAAGCAACATTGTAGTTGAATGTTTCCTCCTGTCTCAACTGGCTCCACTGGCTCAGTTTCTCTCCCAGCCTCTGTGTCCCCACAGCTGCTTATGAAATAATCACTCAGAGGCTAATATTAAACTATAATTGTTTGACCAATGGTTCACACATATTGCTGGCTAGCTCTGTCTTATAAATTAACTTATTTCTATTAATCTGTGTATTGCCATGAGGCTGTGGCTTACCAGTAATGTCAGCATTTACCCCTTCAGTGGCTACATGGCGTCTCCCTGACTCCGCCTTTTTTTTCCCTCTGTAAATCTGTTTGAATGTCCTGAGTAGCTATATTCTGCCTGACCATTAGTCAAATCAGCTTTATCAGCCAATAGAAGCAACAAATATTTCCACATACAGAAGGACATCCCATATTATCTCCCTTTTTCTAATTAAAAAGGAAGGTTTTAACCCATAGTAAAATCATATGTAACAAGAATTATAGTTACAATATTTAGACTATTTGTATTTGGCAAAGTTAAAGAAATACCTTATCTATCCTATCGTGAGTCTAAAGTTTTATATCTAATTTATCTTTTATCATAGCTAAGGAAAACTTTTACTGTCTGTCTTCAACTCTATCAAATACCCAAGAAGGATATAATATTATTACCTAAGTAAACAGGAAGTGTGTTATAGTGAGATATTCACCAGCTGCAGTGACTATTGGGGGTGAGGACAGGTGCAGACGTGACCTGGGAGAACTAGGTCTGGGGTAGGGGACCCCGGAGCACTCTCTTGCTTCCTGGATGGAGATAGAGGGCATCCAGAGTCATCCTTGGGACTGGAACCTGATGGCATTCATCTGTCTCTGTTGTAAGTTATTTCTCTCTGAATAAACATCTATTCAGCCTGTCTGTTTTCCTTGATTCTTATTTTTTCCACCATAGTATATTGCAAGCAACTTTCAAAACTTTAGAAGTGTCAGAGACATCTGGCTGCCTGGATAGTCACCCAAAGTTTCTCTGCAATGTTGGGGCATCCATCTTCAGCCTATAGGTCTAGAGTGTCTGGTAGACTTCTCAGTGAAGCAGGACATTTGAAGATCTGTTGTACCTTGTACTGGCAGAGTTTGTTAGTTGCTTTCTTCTGTGTACTGTAGAATGTCTGGCAGTTTCCTCTGTGAAGCAGGAACTCTGAAGGACCATCCCGTTTTATCTGGGCACATTTAGCAGTCGCCCTCCCGTGGGTCCTACATGTCCAGTTCATACAGCACACAGTTCATCAAGCAGTCCAGGCAAGAGCAGCTTCTTGCCCTGCCTCACTGAAGGAAAACTCCGTAATGAGTTTCTTCAATGTCCACATCCTCTCTGAAGTAATTGCTGCTGCCAGGAGCAAACGTGTCATACTGCCAAGAAAAGTCTAAGTTCTTAAGACATTTTAAATTCCGTATTCTGTAGGTCTTTGAAGTATTTGAAGATTACCTATCCATCTGAAATATATCTCTGTGTATCTAGAAAACCTAACATGACTATAAGTTTGACTACTATAGATGACTATTAATCTGTATTTTTAATTATACATTACAGTTTTAAATGAGTGCATAAACACTATACCTTAAACAAGAGAAGAAATATATACAGTATAGTATATTTGACTTTAAACCTGTATCAGTAAACCAAAATCCATACAAGTGTATTTATTTCTGGAATTCTTCCACCTGTTTTTGGGGCATTATTTTATAAACAAGGGTACTACAAAATGTGTTCTGTGAAACATATTGGTTGAAAGTGTAACAGTTGTGAAATGCATTCTCTAAGATACAGTCTTAATGATAATGGACATCACTAATACAAATCTGGGTTCTTACCCACCTATGTACATTGTTGCTTGGCACAGGAGAAGAATGTTTTTTTCCCCTTTCTTTTCTTGAATTTCAGACACAGATGGGCAGTTCTAGATTCATATTCTGTTAGTAGTATGTGAGATGAAACTCTTATCTCAAAACCTTACTTCTACTTACTCTTAAAGGGATAGATAGTTTAGTCTTCTGACAATGTTAGTCATTACCCATGATTTACCTTATGAGGAAGCTGAAGTATGTTGTTTTTGAAACCATCTTTTAATATCACACATCTATATTTTATGCTCTGCAGGATTGGAAGTCTGATGTTAATGAAAAATGTTAGTTTTTTATAGAATAAGTTGTACAGATCGATTTAATTGAAGTTATTCAAACTAAATTTTTATTTTGTTGATGAGCTTTTCTGTATTTTTTTCTTAAGTCAAAAAAGATGTCCCTCCTTCAGCTGTTACAAGACCAATATTTGGGATACTGGGCACAATCCATCTGGTGGCAGGTAAGAGGGCCAAGAAGGTAATTACATTGATAACATGAGATAATGAGAAAAGGTGTTCTTCCTGTGATTCTTTAGGTAAATCTCCAGGTTAGGTATTTGTCCTTAGCTCATAAAAATAATGTTCACTTAACAGTTAAATTTATCACCATAAAGTATTCCTTTTTTGTTTTTTTTTTTTTTAATGGTTTGATTTTTAGGGACAGGGTTTCCCTTGTAGCCCTGGGCATCCTAGAATTACCTCTGTAGACCAGGCTGGCCTCACACTCACAGAGATCCACCTGCCTTTGCCTCTCAAGTGCTGGGATTAAAGACATGCACCACGACTACCCAGCCTGAAGTATTCTTTTTAAAAGAAAATTTTCATGTTTGATTTTATTCTAACTAGATTTGAAATCTCCTACATTATCATAAATTCTAAGAACATTTAATTTTTATTGAGACTGGGTTTTTCTGTATAGTATTGACTGTCCTGAAGTTGCTATATAGATCAGACTGTCCTGGAACTCGCAGAGATTCTCTTGGCTCTGCCTTCCATGTGCTGGGATTAAAAACAGGAACCACCATGCCCAACCCATTTAAAAAATTTTAATGCATTGATTCATCAGCATATTCTATACTTTCAACCTTATGCTGATGTGACAGCTAACAAAATGTTAACAGTATGATACTTGGTTTGAGTTATTAAGTTATTTGTTTATTTAACACGTGGTTTAATCTATATTTATAGCTGTCCTTGAGCTCATTCTGTATTTAAGGCTGGCCTCCAACTCACTATCCTGCCTCTGCCTCCTGCGTCCTGGGATTATAGGCATGTGCAAAAAAGGTGGATTTTCTTTTGGACTCCATTTTATTGAACTTTTTAAAAGTTCTTGTTTTGTTTTTACTTGTCACTAAGCTAGATGCAAGTTATAGAAGATTTCAAATTTTGCATTTCCTTACATTTCACAGTCTAGTGATAGAGGCATACAAGTAATAAGATATTGTAACAGTATTACAGCTTCTAAGGAAGATTTATATACAGGAAAGCATAGGCAGGGCAGTTGGAAGTAGAACATTGAATAGATCTTAAGAATTACTGTAAGGAGAGCTGGGAATATAGGTTGGTGGTAGTGTGCCCTATCATGTGTAAGATCCCAGCTTCTGTCCTCCGTTTCATAAAAGAAAGTGAGGGAGGGAACTATATTTAATGACCAGGGGAGGGGTTGGGGCTTGACCAGGGTAAAGATTGGTGTATTGTGCATAGGCTGTCATGGTGTTGATTCTAACTACTGGTCATTTGTAGTTTCAAAGTATCTAGTTAGGTATACCGTTCCAGCACATTTGTCCACCATTTAGAGTATCAGAAGGATACTGTATCAGAGGGGGTGGTATAGAGAAGGCTGCCCTGCCCTGGTTAGATCTTGTGACTTCTGCAGTTTCAAGGCACAAGCTTGGAAAAAATGTTTTTTGTCTCAACTTTCTACCAACCAAACTTTGGTTATCAAAAGGTTTGCTTTTATCTTCTTGAGGAAAAAATAAATGGCCTTTTAATAGGAATTTTTCTAAATACTATGTTATTCTTTATATTCATAAATTTTAAGAATGCTTTAAAAATATCAGCCTTTTATCTGAGTAGCTCACTGCAGTCTCATTTTGCCAGGCTTTAAAGTTTGCAGATAAAGGCTATTACTTTGTGTTTTCTGGTTTTGGTTTTTGTGATATGCTAAGATTCCAACCCAGGGCCACCTCATACATGCTGAGCATGGCTCCACCCCTAATTTTAATTATTTTTCATATTATTATTTTTCATATTTACATTTGAATTATTATTATTATTATTATTATTATTATTATTATTATTATTATTTTGCAGGTAATTATCTTGTTGTCATTACCAAAAAGGTGAAAGTAGGTGAATTTTTTAATCATGCAATCTGGAAAGCCACAGATTTCGATGTTCTTTCTTATAAGAAGACAATGTTGCACTTGACTGATATTCAGGTAAGAATTCAGAAGCAATTATTGCAAAACTGAAAAGTTCCATGGAATAGGGGTTGTAAATGTAGATGGATTTCTTATAACTTTTAATTTAAGTAACTTGTAAATGAAATTATTCTACTAGCTTTCTACCTAGTCATAAAATATATTTTTTACGTGGCTGGAGAGGTTTCTCAGTGGATAAGAGCATTGGCTGGTTTTCCAGAGGCCAGACAGAGGTCAGTTCTCAGCACCCACATGGCAGCTCACAACCGTCTGTAACTCCAGGTCCAGGGGATTTGACACTTTCACATAGGCACACATGCATTCGAAACACCAGTGCACATTTTAAAAATCAGTTTAAAAGTATCTTTTAAAGTTCATATGTTGTTGGTTTTATTTTTAAATAATGAAAAATTTGAATTGTGAAGTTCTTAAGGAGAAAAAAGGACAAATAGAATGACCAAGAACTCAATATTCTGCCTTAGCTTCATATTCTCTAATGAAAAATAAAATATTAGATACTTTGAAATTGTTTTTAATTCTTTTTTTATTCTAGAAGAAAGTTTTCTTCACTGTTAGTCACATGGGGGGGAGAGAGAGGGGGGGGTGAGAGAAAAAGAGAGAATACGGAACATGTGCGTATCCCCTCATATCCTCTCTGCCCAGTTCCTTCGTCCACACATTTCACTGGCCTGGTGCGGTTGGCACTAGACCCTAACAACATACAGTAAGTGTTAGTGACCATAGTGTATGAACTGAAGAAGTAACGTAGCAAAGATGGAAGTGCAAACAAATGGCACTCTGAAAGTGATTTGGAGCTGGACATGATGGCGCCAGGGAGTAGCCTGAGTCTGGGAACGTAAGTGGTCACCAGGCTAGGACTGGGTTCAAGCCAGGGGTGGCAGTGCAGTCACCATCACGGTGAAGTGGCTGTGACAGAAGGAGGAGCAAGTGATGATTGCAGCACACTTCTCATTAAAGAAACCGCCAGACATTCAACGTGCAAAGGATGAAAGGATAAGAATGCATTTAGACTCAGAAAAGTTTGTGACATTTACCAGTGTCAGATATTCCCAATCGTAATTACATGATAAGGATCAGTGCGCATATGCTGCTCAGGTTTCTTGATAACATTTTAACAAAATGTTTTTAATTTTCATGTTTCTGATAGTTTTAATTATAATGTACCTACTACTGGGTGTAGTGACACATGTTTGTAATTCTAGCACTTAGAGACTGAAGCCAGAGGATCAATGAGCTGTGTATGGGTCATTCATTCATTCATTCATTCATTCATTCATTCATTCATTCATTCAATGCCATGCTAACATTAGCTTCACTATTCGTTTCCCGATTCATTTATAATTTATAGTAAGAACAGCTTTAGTACCCCCCTTTTTTTAAATGTGTATGAACGTTTTACCTGTTATATGTGTATGTGTATCACATGTGTTCCTGGTACCTACAGAGGTCAGAAAACTGCATTGAATCTCTTAGAACTAGAGTCACGGGTGATTGTGAGCCACCATGTAGGTGCCGGTGACTGCACCCTGGTCCTCTGGAAGAGCAGCCAGTGCTCTCAACCACTGAGCCAAGAACATTTTTTAATATTTTCACAAAATCCTTAAAGGTTATAGAATAGTGAGTTTTTCACGTGGCTCATATAAAGTAGTTTGTTATTAAGGTTTAAGATAACATGGTTATTTTTTACATTACACAAAGTGAAGATTGACAATACTTATTTTCCAAAGCTGTGTTTGCTTGAAATATGTGTGACACTTTTCACAAATTGCATTGCCCTATTCTGATTTTTAAGTCTGTGTGTGTGTGTGTGTGTGTGTGTGTGTGTGTGTGTGTGTGTGTGTGCGCGCGCGCGCGTGTGTGTGCGTGTTTAGACTGGTAGGCATGTGCCTGGTCCTCACCTTGTATTTTGAGACAGGTTCCTAGTTGTTAGTTTCCACATGCACTGGTCCATGAGCTTCCCGGTACTCTCCCTTTCCACCTCCCATCTTACTGTACTAGCATGGGATGTGGGTGCCATTATTTAGGTTGGTTTAGGAATCAGCTCAGGTCCTCGTGCTTGCAAAGCCTTATACCCACTGAGCAATCTACCAGTTCCCTTTTTGGGTTTTGAAAGTGGTTATTGGTTTTACAAAATTATACCTCTACAGAATATTGGTTTCCAAAGTAATTTACAAGGTTTTTTCCCTTAAAAATGCCCTCCACTGATGGGAGATGTCATTCTGTAAATATGCTTCTCTTATTGGTTAATGAATAAAGCACTGTTGACAAATAGCAAGGCAAGATAGGCAGGACTAGGAGACAAGGAGGATTCTGGGAGATATAGTAGAGGAGTTAAGATGAAGAGACTTAAGGGACTTAACAGACTTATCTCTGGTAAGATAAGACCACGTGGAAACACTTATATTAATAGAAATGGGTTAATATTTAAGCCAGAACTGGCCAGTAAGAAATGCTAGTAAATGACCAACAGCTTTGTATCTTAATACAGAGTCTCTGTGTGTTATTTGTGGCTGTGGGGCCAGGCTGGCAGGAAAACTACTCATAACAAAATGGTGCCCAATGTGGGGCCCAGAAAACTTTCACTTAAAACTTGACAAAAGCTTAAAAAGGGATTTTAAAAACAAAAGAACAGAGACAAGCAAGACTTCTTGATAGCAACATTTTTCTCAGTTGGGCTGAGACAAGAAGAGATTTGTGTGGCTCCTTTAAGGGAGGTTTCCTGACTCAGCATAAGCGGCAAACCCTGCTTACAACTTAATGGTGTGTATGAGAGCTAGCAGTGGCAGAGATCACATCTCCAAGCCGGCAGCATGCTGCTGGATGGTAGTGTAGACCAAGGTGGTAAACGTACTCCCGCCATCTTTGACAGACTGCAACTAATACAGCTGTGGCTTTCATTTTGGGGCTGATACGGCTGTGGGACCAGGCTGGTGGGAAAACTGCTCGTAACTCCCCACTTCACCCCCAGTCTTATCATGCAGCCCTGGCTGTCCTGTAACTCAGTGTGTAGACCAGGCTGGCCTCAACCTCACAGAGATCCACCTGTCTTTGCCTCCCAAGTGCTGGGATTAATGGCATGTCTTTAAAAATGTTTTACACCTGAGTATTTTTGTTTGCTTACTTGTTTTTTGTTTTGTTTTGTTTTTCTGGTGAGATAGGGCCTTATGATGTACCCTGGCAGGCCTGGGACTCATAGAGTCACCTTACTCTGCCTCGGATTAAAGGCATGTTTACCACTGGTCTTGGCTCCCAAGATTAGTATTTTTAAGGCTTTTGGGTTGTTTGGGTTTTTTTGTTTGTTTGTTTGTTTGTTTGTTTGGGTTTTTTGTTTTTGTGTGTGTGTGTGTGAATAAATATGTTTAATTAGAGTTACTTACATAGGAACATGGGCAGATTACCAGAAAATCTCTCCCATCCCGAACAATCATCTTATAATGCCTTGTATGTTTGTACAAGACTTGTTTTTCCAAAATATTTGCCTTACCTATAAAAACGCCAAGTCATATCACTGTTTTACCAAGTTAAACTGTAATACTTTAGAATTACAGTTTAAACTTTTTATACTTTAGACTTTCCTTTTTTCTAATATATTAGTGTATTCATTCTCTATAAGAAACAATGTTTTAAACAAATGAAATGAAGCTCCGAGCTCATCCTTTAAAGCACTTGCCTCACAAACATGAGGGCCTGAGTTTGATCCCTAGAACTCCAATAAAAATCCAACGTGCCTTCACTTGTAATCCCAGTGATGATAGGGAGACAGACCCAGTTGGCTTCCTCTGCCTTGCTGACCAGCCAGTCTCTACCGGTCTGTGAGTTTAGGACTCTAAGAAATCTCGACTCCACAAAGATGGATGGTGGTATCTGGAGAGATGTCTTAGTGGTTAAGAGCACGTGTTGCTCTTGCAGAAGGTGGCTTACAAACATCTGTAACTTCAGTTCCAGGGGATGTGGTGCCTTTTTCTGGTACTAGATTCACATGTGGCGCATATATATATAGGCAAAACACTCATACACATAAAGTAAATAGAAGTTATAAAAACACTTAGGGTCATTCTCTGGCTTCCATATTCACCCTCACACACATATGCAATGTCGTGCACACCAACACATAGGTACACACACATGAAATAAAAGTAACTGTATTCATTATAACTACTCAGGAATATTTTCTTGGATTTGTCATCAAGCCATAAAGCTAATTTTGTGCTGTTTACTACAATTTTTTTTTCTTGCTTTTGCTAGTCTGTGCTTACATTTTAAAATGTATAGTATATACATATGTAATGTATAAGTTCACATGTTAATCATTTATTTAATAACTACTAAACATCAAACCTTGACAGTTTTTTGGAACAAAAAATTTAAGTGTCAATATTGTTTTTAAGTGGGAAAACCAGCTAAAATTATTATTCTAAAATAAATGAAATATTCCTTTTATTAGGCTTTTTAATCTTTGTTTTAATGGAAAAATGATTCTTTTTTATTTCCTATCCAATCCAAACCAGTGAAATTTTCTGAGTGAGGATTTTGCTAATGTCTTGGTTTGTGTGTTTGGTTTGCTAATGAGGGTAATGATGGGTAGTAGAGGACAGAGAGAATCTGAGAAGTATTGGCACACTGCAGGCTGTGCTGTAGTCTAAAGGGGTGGTGTTTTCTTAAATAACTTCTTTGGCCAAAAGGTGTTAGAACACACCTTTAAGCCCACCATTTGGGAAGCAGAGGCAGGTGGACGGATCTCTGTGAGTTCAAGGCCAGCCTGGTCTTCAGAGCTAGTTCCAGGACAGCCAAGATGGTTTACATAGAGAAACCCTGTTGTAACAAAACAAAAATCCAGCTGTCCTGCTTTAGAGTGATAGTTGCGGATGATGCCAAAGGGAGGAGGCTGTGCCTATACCAAATGAGTTTAATGTTGACAGTGTTTATGATGAGTTTAATGTTGACAGTGTTTATGATGAGTTTAATGTTGACAGTGTTGATGGAGGACTCCCCGCCTCTGGCCAGGTGCTTATGTCAGTGATACTAATGGGGCTGGACATAGATGTTTTTAATTTTCTTGTCTTCTCATGTTGACAGTATTGAACTCTCCCTTTTCTTCTTTGCAGTTACAAGATAATAAAACTTTCCTAGCAATGCTAAACCACGTTTTGAGTATGGATGGATTTTACTTTTCAACAACATATGACTTGACCCATACTTTGCAACGGCTTTCTAACACAAGTCCAGAATTCCAAGAAATGAGTCTCTTGGAAAGGGTAAGCTGGATCTTCAGGTTGCTTAATTTATTTTTAGTTTTCTAAAAGAAGGGTGTCTCTTTCACCTATAAAAATGTGTGCCCCCCACACACACCCAATCACCAGTCCTGGAGATAAACCCGGCCTTGTGTGCTAGGCAAGAACCCCTCCCACCCCCCTTACACACACATTGAATAATATCTCCAGTCCTGTATTAGAATCATATGTGAGGCTTTGAAAACATAAATGTTTGCCCGGCAGTGGTGGCCCACACCTTTAATCCCAGCACTCGGGAGGCAGAGGCATGAGGATCTCAGTGAGTTCAAGACCAGCCTGGTCTACAAGAGCTAGTTCCAGGACAGGCTCCAAAGTCACAGAGAAAACCAAAAAAAAAGAAAACAGAAAGCATGCCATGTTTTAAATGTCTATTGTAGGCCTCACTGAGCACCCTGCCTTGGGTACATGTGCCGCCAAGACTGAGATAAATGGGAGTGGACACTCAAGAGTGTAGTAGAAATGCGCGCAGATGATGAAATGAAAACCTTTCAGAATGTGTGTACCTGTACACACAGTACAGTAATAAAGTTTGACCGGGGCTTTGCATGTATTAGCCAGCCACTCTACCACTGAACTACATCCCAACCCCAGAGTTTGTAATTCTACGTAAATATTACCAGGCTAGTAAATGTAAATTTGGAGGACAAGTCTTCAGGCTAGCTTTGTATTGTGCTCATTTGTGATTTCATGGCTCTTAGTTCATCTCTATTAGCAAATAATTAAGCTTGCAAAGCAAAACAAAACAAAAAAAACACACACACACAAAAACAGTGTTCCAATCAATGGCCAGTCAATTGTGATGTTGTTTTTTAAGTAGAAGAGACAGGGATTATTGATTTAAAGAATCTGCACCAGTTGTGACGGCAGAGGCGTACTCTCACAGTCACTCTCACTCTCTGGCTCTCCTGTCACGCCAGGGTTTTACTGAGATGCCCAGGCTGGCCTTGAACTCACTGTGTAGACCAAGAAGGCCTTGACCTTTGGGTCCTTTGCCTCAGCCTTCTAATGGGATACGAGGCCTAACTTGAGTGTAATTTTAGTACTAGGTTTTCAACGTCCTCAACTGAGTTCCTGGTGCTCAGGGACATGGCTGTTTGCTGCCTTGATTTTATTTATCTGTGTTTATTTTGTGTGTGTGGTGCTAGAGCTTAAACCAAGGACTTCATGCATACTAGGAAACAATCTACCAATGAGCCATGCCTCTGTTTCTGCCTTTATTATATTTCTTACTTAATTACAAACCATGGACATGTTTAAAGGGCATACAGAATTTTAAAGGTTGCCCTCTTTATGACATTGCCAGTAATAGACTATTTTGACTAGTGATAATGATTGTAAATTTCACTAATTTAGTACTTTAGTTGTTTGAAGTTAAGATTTTACATTCTAATCAAGTAAAATTGTATGTTAATTTACATATAAGCTAAGTAATCAAGATATTTAGCTTTTACACAAAAGAGACTTATGCTCTTAAAACCAATCGCTATACTTCTTACAAGTTTATCAAACTTCTCTCCTGTGCCTGTTGTATGCCAGGTATGTACTACTTAGTGGGGACCCAAAACGAAGCACCAGAGCCCTGTGCTGTGGGAAGGGCCGTCAGTACATTTAGAGAGGTAGTAGTAGAAGCATTCACAAGCAGAGATGGCTCCACTGGGGGTTGGGGGTCAAAGCTTCATGGGATCCTGTAGGAAGGAGAGTCTAACCTGCCTGGTAGTGCCAGGGACAGCTTGCTGTACCGAGGAAGGTTGCTTTCAGGTGAGGCTTTCTGGTAAGTATTCGATAATGGGAGAGTGAGGCTTTTGGCAAAAAAGTGGGAATAGTACTCTAGGTTGTAGAAGCCAGAAGCTATCTCTTCTGTGACAGAAAGGAAAATTTTTAAATTTTTTTTTTCTATGAGACACTATATAGCTCAGGCTATCCTAGAGCTATGAGACACTATATAGCTCAGGCTATCCTAGAGCTATGAGACACTATATAGCTCAGGCTATCCTAGAGCTGACCTTGAGCTTACAAGAGATTCACTTGCCTCTGTTTCTGTGTGTACTGCTGTGCCCAGCTAGGGAATTTTTTTTTATAGCTAAATAAATATGTTGCTTATAGCGAATCATAAAACTGATAAATGAAACTTTATCTTAAGACAAAAAATTAACATTGAATAGTCAGTGGTTTTGCATAGAATTAAAGATAGTTGGAGTTTGTGTGTTGAAGGGGCAGCCAGGAATGGGGCGAGGAGGAGCAGATTTGAAGCGAGGGTTCTGTTGGGACATGTCAGAGAAGCTCGTTAGCCGCCAGCTGGAAGCATTGATGGGTGTAGTTTTCCATGTGGGGACACTTACTGTGGCTGGAGATAAGTTTCGAAACTTCTCTCAGGCAGATCAGCGGTTTGTTTGGAACGGGCATCTGCTCAGAGAACTGTCTGCTCAGCCAGAGGTAACGTACTCCAGTTAATTTGTTCCTTGTTGTAATACGTGTTTGCATGTGTTAAATGACTAGCCACTCACTAGGGAGTGGGTAATCAGCAGAGGTAACGTACTCCAGTTAATTTGTTTCCTTGCTGTAATACGTGTTTGCATGTGTTAAATGACTAGCCACTCACTAGGGAGTAGGTAAACAATTCTAACCATAACACACAAACACATGACTGTCCTTCCTTTTCTTACTGGTCTCTGTAGAGTGTCATTGTTGTGTTAGTGTCCTGACACCGTGGCTAGGTGTCAAAGAGAGCTTAGAGAAAGTGCTCAGGCTCAGGGGTTTCAGGATTTTCAGTTGTTTGTTGCTTGCCTTTGGGCCTTTGGTCAGGAGAACATGCCAGGGAGTTCAGTCGGTGCTTTCATAAGTTAGCTTTCAGTGGCAACCGTTCCTTCCCAGGCTGTACCTTCTAAATTCCAAGAGCTTTCTGGGCACTTGTCAAGCGTTTAAAAACCTAAGTCTTTAGGGCCTTTAAGGTACAAACCATAGTACTTATGAATGGAAGCTTTTCTTTTTTTTAAGATTTATTTATTATGTACACGGTGTTCTGCCTGCGTGTATCCATGCAGGTCAGAACAGGGCACCAGACCTCTTTACAGATGGTTGTAAGCCATCATGTGGTTGCTGGGAACTGAACTCAGGACCTCTGGGAGACCAGCTAGTTCTTAACCAGTGAGCCATCTCTCCAGCCCCCATGGATTGAAGCTTTAAATGAAAAACGTTGCTTTCTCTAAGACAGCTAGAATGAATTGTACGGGATGAATATTGTAGAAGTAAGGGATAGGGCTATCAGTCCTGTCAGTACAAAACCCACAGCTCTCATCCCAAAGGGAGTAAAAGATGTATTCTGGAGACATTTTGAATGACCATGGCCTAGGAACACAGACTTCGGTTACTCCAAATTCCATGTTTCAGTGTGGAAGAAGTTTCAAGTTTTCATAGTTTCACAGAAGAATGAAAGTCATCGGTCAAGGCAAGTTTAAAATGCGCTGATGTGTACGTCAAAGAGGCAGTTACAGAGAGATGGGAAGGAGGCCTTTCTGATGACATCCTTACCTTTAAGTTGGCGGTGCTAATGCTCTGCTAAGTTAATAGATTCCAAAAGTTTTTTCAAATCTGTTAGTCACAGAATGTCAGTTCTGACACAGGTGGGCAAGCAGTGGCTGCTCTAAAGGTTAGGACTAGCCCAAGACAAGGTCACTGACAAGGTCACTGGCTTCTGCACCTGCAGCGCCCGTCTCCCCAGGACTGCAGTTCCCATTAGTCACCAGGCGGGAACCACCCCCAGCCGGCACCCAGGCCAGGCGGGTGACGTTTGCAGAATACTATTTATTTATTTATTTATTTATTTATTTATTTATTTATTTATTTATTTATTTATTTTGGTGTTTGGGATTGCATATCATTCGCCTGGTTGACATTTTCTAGACGAGAAGAGTTATAGGTGAAGATGAAGAAGGAATCTGCAGCTTCTGCTGGTGTTTATTTGTGACCATTTAACCCTAGTGATTGCACTGCCTTCTTTCCTGCAGTATTATCGACATTCCCCTAACATTAGAAGTTACATGTACTCTCGTTGCATGATTATGTTTATGTGTTGCTGCCTGTGTATAAATATGTCTTACATGGCTTATTATTTAAGGTGTGCTGACTATAAATAACTCTTTTTAGGTCCATCGGTTTGCTCTTCCGGTGTTACATGGCTGTATCCTTATCTGAAATGTTTGCACCTTAGTTTCTACGGTCTTTGAATTTTACTTTACGTGTTTAAATGTTAAAAACATTAAATTTTAAGACAGATTCGGAGTCTCAAATGTGATGTGAGGTAAGTAGTATTAGAAAGTGTAAAATCTTAGCACAGATTATAAACAAGCCTCCTCCCTCTTTTAGATTATGTCTTCTACAAAGCAAATACCAACCACTTTGCTCAAGAGTTTAGGTGCTGGTGGCTTTTAAAGAAACATGTATAACTGCATCTTGCTCTTTTTGAGTTATCTTGTAGCAGTGAATTACAGAAGAGTACAGAGAACCTATTTAAATGATGTTTTTCCTTAGTGTTAAATGAACTTTGAAGACTCCCCAGGAAGGCCTCACCCTCCCTGAGGAGCAGAAAGGGGATGGGATGGGGGCTGGTGGGGGGAACAGAGGAGGATGGGAGGGTGCGGGAACTGGGATTGATATGTAAAACAAGTTTGTTTCTAATTTAAATACAAAAAATTAAATCAGTCCCACTTCCTGTAAACAGATTTTTCTTTGAGCTGTCAGTTCACAAAAAAATGTCAAGGAGACTTATTAATTATGGAAGCTCAGCCTTAGCTTAGGCTTGCTTCTTATTAGCTTTTATAACTTAAATTAACCCGTTTCTGTTGTCTGTGAGCTGCCCTGTGGCTTGTGGCTTTTACTTGTCCTCCTGCTTGTCTCACTTCCTCTGAGTCTGGCTTCGACTCCTCCTTCCATCTTCCTGTAGCTCTCTGTCCACACGTCCCGCCTATACCCTGCCTAAGTATTGGCCATTTGACGTTTTATTAAACCAATCACAGTGGTATATCTTTACACAGTATAATCAAATATCTCACAATACCTTCCTTTCTCTTGTCTTATGTGGATCTCATGTATCCTACCTAGACTGGCCCCAAACTCACTGTGTAGACAAGTATAACCTTGAACTTCTGGTCTTTGCCTCTCTAACTCCCAAGAGCTAGGGTGACAAGCCTTGTGCATGCTAGACATTGTACTTTACATCTTCAGCCCTGCTCCTACCCATACCCTCCACTGAGTTCTTAAAAGTTCTCCTAAGAATAAAATAAGAACAAATGTGTTTTAAGTACTTATCAAGGGTTTGGACCAATTGTTTCTATTTTGTTTTCAAAGTGAGATCATGAATGGACAAACAATAATCTATAGTAGGGTTTTGTTCTTTTGGGGGCTGGCAGCTCCCTAATAATGACATGAAGACTTAATTATGAAAGCTTAGCCTTTAGCTTAGGCTTGTTCCTAACTAGATTTTATAATGTAATTAACCTGCTTCTATTAATCTACATTCTGCCATGTGGCGTTTTACCCCTCCTCCATTCTGTATGTTTTAATCCCTCTGTGTCTCCTGGCATCTCCTGAGTACCTAGATTCATCCTGACTTCCTCTCTCTGCCCAGAAGTCCCGCCTAACTTCTCCTGCCTAGCTATTGGCCCTTTGTCTCTTTATTAAACCAATCAGGTGCTTTAGGCAGGTAAGGTAAAACAGTAGCATATCTCTACACAGTGTGATAAAATACCCTGCAACAATAATCAAATAAGACCATAGGCTTGTTTTCTAGTCAGCTTTATAATTAATTAGTTTACCTATTTAATGTTGAATTTAAAGCTTAAAATGGACTTTTGTTTAATGTAATTTATTAACTAGGAATGTATTTCCAGGTTTCTTATTTATAGAGATCTTAATCCAGATTTTTCAGGGCTCATGGGCCATGGAAGGGTTGTTTGTAACTTTTAATTCTCATGTGATGAAAACCTTTTTTGGGAGCATAGAGATTGAGCTGAGGATTGGTGTGTTAAGACAGCACCACTCTGTTGTAGCAGTAGGTCAGGCGTGAACAAGGTGGAGACAAGGCCAGTGAGGGGTGATTTTTCCAGGAACCAGGAAGGTATCAATGTTGTGAGAGGTAGGTAATTTTGGAAAATTGAGCTAACTAGTTTTCTAATTATGTACAGAGTATGAAAGAGATTGGTGTAACTATCTTGTCATGCTAATTGGAAGGAAGCCGTCCATTGCGATGGGGAAGTCTGAATGTAAGAGGTCCGGAGAAAGGCACCGTCTGTTTGTGGAGCTCAGCATTTCTGTAGATGGGCAGTGGAGATGTGAGGGAGGAGCCAGGAGTTGAGGGAAGACTTCACACTAGAGACATAATTCTCTCTGTTTTGTTTTGTTTTGTTTTGAATGTGTGTGTGAGAGAGATGGCATACTCCCTGTGACGCATGTGTAGAGTTCAAAGGGCAACTTCAGGGGCCGGATTCGTTCTTTCGTCGTGTGGATCCTGGGGATTGAGCTCCTTGTAGGCTTGGTAGCAGGTACCTAACTCATTTCAGTCATCTTTGTGATCTTAGAGATGTAAATTTGTGTGTGGTCAGGGTAGATGGCATTTCTTTCTTTCTTACAACATCTGTTTAGTTTGTGTGTGCACACTTGCGGAGTCAGGGCAACCTTCAAGAGACTGTCCTTTCCTTCCTCCTTGTAGGTTCTGATACTGATTGATCTCAGCTCTTCAGGCTTGATCTGCAGAGCCATGTCATCAGTGATGGGATAGCATTTCAGTCCATGGAGTGGGATGACTTTATATTAAAGGGAGAAATGTGAATATACAGTCTAAACACGGGTGTACTATCGGAAAGAGTTTCTGTGTAGTGAGACAATGCTGCAGCCGTGGGCCGTAGCCATTAGGATAAAGGACTTCTGAAAATGAACCACCGTGAGTGAACCAAGCGGGCAGATGATAGAGTTCTCCAAGCTTTATGCAGATACTAACGGGGGAGGAAAAGTGTCCCAGAAGCAAGTGAAGACAGTTTCCAAGAGGAGGGGTGTGAGCAGCTGGGACATGGCGGGAGTTAAATGCGACTATTCAGGAAGGAGGTTCTCTCCAAATGAGGACACTAACAAATTCCAAGAAAGGTTTTAGAGACGTCGGGGATGGTAAGGGTGCCTACTGGAGTGAGGCTTTGAGTGTGTAAGCAGAGGGTATCCTAGCCTTGCTGTGGGTTCAGTGGGAAATAACATGTTTTAGGGGCTTGTTGGCTTTTTCAGTGAATAGCCATGGAGTGGTGGAAATTGAGGAGTATATGGAGTGGGCCCTCTGGAGAGGAAGGGTGGGTGGGCCTAGGCCTACCTCTTCATAAAGAGTAGTAAATTCGTTCGTTTTTCAAAAGTTACCTCATTTTGATGGTTGGTGTGTTTTTGCATGTATACAGACATACTCTCTTTGCAATCAGAGGGAAATTAGTCATAAAGTCAGTCATATTTCCTGCCAGATTTAATTCTAGCAGCAGGCAAATGTATTACTTTATCTTTGTAACCTGTCTCAAAGTACTTAATTTGGGCACGCAATTGAAATAATACTGCCTTGGAATCTTCTCTGGTGCTGTGACTTCTGAAGGGTAATGTCAGAGCTTGAGGAGCTGTCAGTGAGTTTGGTGGTGACAGACAGCAGGGATGGATGGGTCATTAGCAGTTCTTATTAATCTCATGACCATTTCCCTGTGCTACTTACATGAATTCCTGGTGCATTCATACCTACCAGGAATTAGTTAAACAAATGTTCATAGCAGCATTTTATAACAAAATAGTGAGGCCCACAGAACAGAGGAATAATGTCTTTGTGGTCTGGTCTTTTCAGATTTCCCATGACTCTGCAGAGGAATAAATTGCTCTGGGATGACTCTGGGGACTTCTGGCACGGGGGGTTGGGGGGGTGAGGCTGGGGGGGTGATTGACAGGTGTGTTATTTTCATAAGGCTCAAGTGCAAGTTTTTTTGTTGTTGCTTTTAAGTAAAAGGTATAGGTACAGAAACTAGAAAAGATGGGAGAGTGGTTGCCACCAACTTGTTAAAAGTTGTTAATTCTGGACATAAATTCAGCTGGCTAAAAAGAAGAAATGGTGTTTTTTTTTTTTTTTTTAGTTATTTTTTAGATTTACTTATTATGTATACAGTATTTATTTTGTCTGTGTATCCCTTACAGGCCAGAAGAGAGCACTAGATCTCATTACAGATGGTTGTGAGCCATCATGTGTTACTGGGTATTGAACCCAGGACCCCTGGAAGGGCAGCCGGTGCTCTTAACCACTGAGCTATCTCTCCAGTCCCCAAAATGGGCAAACTGAAACTTGGTTGTATTCTGAAGTTGGATAGTAGGCTCATGGATTATTTTATTATGCTTTATGATAAGTGAGTCAAATTAGTTAAAAGATGTTATTACAGCAAACAGTAGGACAGACTTAAACAAATGAGCAAAAATCAATGATATGGCAAAGGAAATAATAAAACTTGTTATCCTCTTAATTCTTCCGTGAGTTGGATAAACTTGACAATATCAAGAGTTGGTAAAGAGAATAAGCTAAAATAATTCTCAAGTTCTTTGACATTTCCTAATAGTGTCCGATGATGGATATGATTTGATCCATGTTTTCAGGCTCACTCAAAGAAGTGCTTTTTTTAAAACTGGTTATGGCAGCAGAATACAGAAACAACATGCATGTCTTTCAGCAGTAGAATGGACACATACACTAATATATCCTTTTGTTGTGGTGGCATATGCTTGTAATCTCAGCCCCGTGTAAGCTGAGGCATGAAGCTTAATAGTTTGAGACCTGCTACCCAACAAAACAAAAGGAAAAATCAACTGGTAGCAGGGGATAATTAAATAATGAACCTCAAACATACAGAGCATGCAGGGCCACAGGAATACTTACATTGTAATGTCTTTTCTACAAAAAAGTAAAATGCTGTTCAGAATAGATACATTGTTTAGTGGCAAAACTAGAAAACCAAGCAAAGGAAGGGAGTGAGTGGTTCCTGTTGGTGGACTTTTGCCCACCAGTTCCCAAAATAACGTACAAGGAGGCTTAATATTAATTGTAAATGCCTGGCCGATAGTTCAGGCTTACTACTAACCAGCTGTTACCACTGAACCCATTTCTGTTAGGCCGTGGGCTGCCGTGTCCTTCAGTATGCCTTGCTCCCTCTGCATCTCTGCCCTTCTTCTTTCCAGAATTCTTGTAGTCTGACTCTCCTGCCCAATCTCTTACTGCCTAGCTGTTTATTAACCTAGCAGTCACTTTTGGACAGAGGTTTTACTTTGATCAAATGGATTTGAACCCAAGCCACCATTTTAATCCGTTTTAATTCAGTGAGTAGTATTGAAGGGGAGGTTTGGAGAAACCCCAGGCTGACCTTGAATTCTTTACTTCAGAATATGATTGAACTTCTGCCTAAGTGCTGAAGTCACATGCATGTGTTATTGCATATGGCTTTATGTCATGCATGCTAGAAAGCACTCTGCCATTTCACATACTTTTTATTCCATTTTTAGGTTCATTGTTTTCCATTTTTAGGTTCATTTTTTACATTCCAGAGAAAAAGCAGTTCAAGTTTGTTTCAGTCTGTAAATCTTCATATACCAACTATTGTGACTAATTTACATGTATAGTTGATATATTTCATAGTTTTTTTTTTTCTTTTGGGTTTTCATGACAGGCTTTCTCTGTGTATTCCTGACTGTCCTGGAACTCACTCTGTAGACCAGGCTGCCCTCGACCTTACGGAGATCTGCCTGCCTTTGCCTCTTGAATTCAGGCATTAAAGGTGTGCACTAATAGCACCTGGCTATATTTCATATTTTTCTTTAACTATAATAGCTTTTTTTCCTTCATTTAATACTTAAGTAGTTATTTTCTGCAGTGCAAGGGATTGAACCCAGGACTGAGCTATGTTCCTAGCTCCTACTCTTGCTTTCTATTCTTAATTTGAAGATTAATTTTCATATTCCTAGTTTTCATTCAGAATAGGGTTTTTGGTGATACCATTGACACCTATAGTTCTATACTTTTAGAAAGTAGTTGGAGATACCAGGGAAAGGAAAAAATTAAATAGAAACACTGGCAAAGTTCTTAAGTATTCTGTACATGTGTCACTGCAGGAGAACTGACTTGATAAACTGTCACAGTTAGAAATGAAGGTTCTGCCGGGCATGGTAGCAAAAGGCAAAACAAAATGAAAAAACAGAAATGAAGACACTAAAGATACAGGAATAGTCACTTAAATATTCTTCTTTCCCCTCTGAAAGACAACTCATTCCTTTTATAGTAAATAGATTTGTATTGAATTTAGACCTATTCCTACATTACATTTTCCTTAATATAGTTAAGTTATTACTATGCACTCGTGTTCTATTAATGGAAAATACTTTGATTGGATTCTCATCTCCAGAAGGAGTTGTTTCAGAGCTGGTGTGCGATACTATGTCAGAGGTAAGAATCATTTCATGTCAGCATGACTAGACCTTACCTTAAATGACTTACTTGTGGCCTTCTATGTATTGTGTTATTTGATAACCCTTCTACTGAGTTTTGTCTTCATTTTGTCTTCTACTGAGTTTTGTCTTCATTTTGTCTTCTGTGCTTTTCTCCAGCTACTGTAATTACCTTGCAAATGTGAACATGAGCCTTTAACTTTAGAACAGCTGCGTGTTTATTGGGTGTCTGAAAGTGTGCTAAATTCAGTGCGGTATTCAGTAATTTACATTCATATCAGTATTCTCTTACTACTCTTGGTCTCTTTGCATGTATGAAGATGACTTCAGTTTGTAGAATGTTTATTTACATTTTGAGCATTCTATAGGCTTTGTACTAAAAATATGCTAATTTTCTCAAACCAAACTATTAAGATGTGTATTATAGTTATTGTGAATATGATGATTCCTCAACATTTGTTTTGCTTTCAACAACAATATATCAGAATAAAATCCTATTAAATAAATAACTGTAATTTTGAGCCCAAGGAGATATATATATATATATATATATATATATATATATGTATGTATATATATGTGTGTGTGTGTGTGTGTGTGTGTGTATATATATATATATATATAAAATCTGATTAATCTTATTACAGATACTATAGCATTGGGAAAAATCCACTAAGAATGGCCTCAACGAAATTATAGTAACTCCTTAAAAATATTTTCTTGGATTGTTAGGCATTGAATACATATTTTAAACGTGAATTTTATTTTTAAAATGATAGAAATTTCCCATTTAATCTGCTTCTTACTCCTCTGCCAGCTACAACCAGATATTAGTTTCCTATTTATCCTAACCGGTAACTTTTTATATTAATATAGGTATGTTTTCTTCCTTTTATAGACAGTGATTATATTTTATACATGTTTTCCTACATCTTGGTTTCTTAAAAATATTAATATGTTTTGGAAGTCTCTTCTACATCTTTCTCTTTTTAAAATAACTGCATCTTGTTCCTTAATGGGAATTATGAAAGGTATCTTAGTCAGTGTTCTGTTGCTGTGAAGAGACACCATGACCACAGCAACCCCTATAAAAAGAAAACATTTAGTTGGGGCTTGCTTACGTTTCAAAGGTTTAGTCTATTATATCATGGTGGCACACAGGCGGACATGGTGCTGGGGAAGTAGTTGACACTTTTAAATCAGAATCTGAAGGCAGCAGGAAGCAAAGAGACACTGAGACTGGCTTGGGATTTTGATGCCTCAAAGGCCATGCTCCCAGTGACACACTTCCTCCAACAAGGCCACACCTCCTTCAACAAGGTCACAGCTAACCCTCTCACATAGTGTCACTCCCTAGTATGAGCCTATGGGGGACCATTTGCATTCAAACCACCACAGAAGGAAACAAATGCAGCTTGTGCTTCTGAAGGAAATTTAGCATTGAGAAGTGACACCGTTGCTTCATTCTGATTATCTACTAATGTATAGTTGCATATATACCGATAACAATAATTCAATTTTTTTTGAGAAATATGTCAAAAAATATTTTAAATATTGATTTAAAAATTTAAAAATACATTGATTTCTTTCTGATCATCTTTCTGACAGTTTGGGTCAGGGATGCCTTGAAAATTGCTTTTGCTTAGCACACCTTTCCTAGTAAAAATAGATCATGTAAACAGACTAGTTAAGGAAGTACTTCAGGTGCCAGGAAGCCCTAACCAGGGTAGTCTCTGCTAAATGCGTTCAACTGTGCTTTCAGACTGTGTGTCATGGATATGGTCATGTCATACACAATCTTCTATGTGATAATTTAGTATCTTCTAGAGACTTTCTGTATTACAACTAAGTACTGTTGATACAGTGAGCCACATTTTCATTTAGTGTTATTACCAAATAAAATCACAAAAAAATGATAGTCTTAACTTCAAAATAGGATCTGTAGGCATGCTTGACTTTTCTTCAAAGGAGACTGTTTTGAGGATATTTATAGTATTAAGTATCAATTAGCTTTATGTTCATATAAATTAATCTTTAAGCCTATTTTAATCAAGTTTCTTTTCTTTCATTTGTTTGGACTTTAATGAGTACTTATCCATTAATGTGAACTGAACTGATAATTCTTAAGTTATCGTGGTTAATGATTTTTGATGCATGTCTTTTGTACCAACTGTTAGGAATTGACTCTGAAGGCCACGCCGCTAACTTCGTAGAAACAGAGCAGATCGTGCAGTACAGTGGGAACAGGGCCTCGTTTGTTCAGGCAAGTGCAGTGTGTGTCTGCTGGCCGCCCTTTCTACTTGATCTTATTTTCTATCATGTTGACGTTTCCTCTACCTTTTCTCTTTTTTCTTTTCTTCTTTTTCCTCCATCTCTTCAGATTTCTTTTTTGAAAAAAGTCTCATGTAGCACTGGCTGACCCTAAACTTACTATATAATTGGTTACATGACTTTGATCCTCTTGTCTTCACATCGGCAGTCTTTCCTTTTTTAAATCCTACCTTTGTGTACTGTGGTGATATATTATTTATGATTTATTAAAGCTTGCCTGAGGATTCAAAAAGCAAAGTCAGCTTCAAGCTATAGAGATCAGGCAGTGGTTGTGCATACCTTTAATCCCAGCAGCCAGAAGCTAGGAGGTGGTGATACACACTTTAATCTTAGGACTCAGGATTAAGATAGACAGATTTCTATGAGTTTAAGGCCACCCAGGTCTACACAAGATTGATTCAGTCCTAAAGAGAAACAGCTCACACAAAGATGGTCTCAGTGCCTGGGATCACACGCCTTTAATCCCAGAACTAGAGGGTATAAAAGACAGGAGCAGGGTCTTCAGGAGTCACCAGGCATTCATTCTGAAGCCACACTGAAGGTAGGAGCATCATTCTCTGGCCACACTGAGGATTCTCCAGCCATGCTGAGGAGAGGCAGCAGGATCAGCTCATTTAGCCAGAGGTAGTGGTAAGAGCTAGTGGCCCACTTGTAGCTAGTTATTTTCCGCCAGCCTGCCTGGTCCCGCCGCCACGCCAGCCCCAAATAATAATACATAGAGACGCTGTATTTGATATAATGCTGTTGGCCAGGTACTAGTTTCTTACGGCTAGCTCTGTCTTAATGATTAACCCATTTCTACTTATCTAATTATTTCCACATGGTCATCTTATCGGAGAATGGCGGCCTGCATGCTGCTCTCTCCAGGCTCTCCATGCTGACTCCTCCTTCCTACTTCCTCTTTCCTCCTTGTCTCCTAGTCCCGCCTATCTTGCTTTCCCATTGGCCAACAGTGCTTTATTCATTAGCCAGTATGAGAAACACATTTACAGAATGACATCTCCCATCGCCCACTACTTTGCTTTTGTTCGTCAGCTTGAAGTTTGGACCCCAACATCAGCCTCTGGGTCATTTGTTTATCATGGTACAATGTGGGAAAAGTTCAGCTAATGAAAGGGTTGGTAAGAGTATGCCCTGCCTTTACATTAAATTCCCCCCAAAAGAAGAGGATAGGGTAAGTGTGAGGATTGTGGAAGTTTAGCAGCTCACCAGTGTGAGCCTTTAGGTCCTGCTTAAGTCAGTGATGATAGCACAGGCTGATAGTGTTTTAATTTGGTTTTAACTGTCTTACTCAGTCCTGCTTACCTATTGTCTCTGGCGGAGTTGTGCCAGAATTTCCTATTTCAGAGTGTCAGTGGCTAAATAAATTCAGATGCTCATAAATACATTCCTTTGATAATGAGTAAAGCAATTTCCTGTTCTTTTCATATTGCCAAACTATAAAATAAATATATATCTAGAACTTAGGGAGTGCCATGTGTGTAATACTGGGAAGAGGAAGTGCTTTTAAGCATATTTTCATAAAACAAGAACTTTATTTATTGAGGCAGTATCTCTATGTAGTCCTGGCTGCCCTGGAGTTCATTATGTAGACCACACTGGCCTTTGACTAAGATCTTCCTACTTCTGCCTCCCCATGATGGGATTAAAGGTGTGCAACACCACACCTGACAAAACAAGTGATTTAACAGGGTGCACATAGACTTTTGTAGCTAGTGGATTGTTTTTGTTTGTTTTGTTTTTCTTCGTAAAATTGTTAGTATCTGTACTGCCTACAATAATTAGGTTAAGAAAACTAGTTAGTGAATATTTCTTTTCATATTTCTCTCTTTTCTTTTAGACTCGAGGATCAATACCTATTTTCTGGTCACAAAGACCAAATCTAAAGTATAAACCACAACCGCAGATCAACAAAGTAGCAAATCATGTATGTATCTTCCTGAAACTTCACAGGTTAAAATAGAACTTGAGTTGTATGAGGGGTAGCGGTGTGTGAGAGCCCAGCTCGCCTGGGGAGGGCCCTGGTCACACGAAACCTAAGTTGCTTTTTGGTTTGCATATAGAATATGTATTTTCTCCCCATACGTCAGAATTCAATGTCTTCAAGGCCCTTCTCCTGGGCTGTACAACAAACTCCCTCACATAACATGTTGCAAGTACTGAAATGAAGACTTGCTAAGTGGAATGGCATAAATGAGCACATGGGAGATCCCAGTGAGGGTGTCAGACGTTGTGTTCAGAATTCAAATGGTGATACTGTAGTGAAGCATAAAATGGCTGTAACAACCATGCAGAAAGCATGATCCTCATCCTGGCCTTGTTAAGTGTAAAAATGGGATGTTGGCGGGGCTGGGGAGATGGCTTAGTGGTAAGAGCGCGGCTGCCCTTGTAGGAGGCCGCCCACAACCATCATGATGCAGCGATCTGCTGTCCTTTTCTGGCATGCGGCCGTACATGCAGACGGAGCACTCAGACATACGATAAATAGTAGATCTTTAAAAATGGGACAGCTGAGGTACTTTAAGAAATATGATAAATAATATATAATGTAGCTTAATAAACCTTTGCCTCTCTCCTAGATGGATGGTTTCCAAAGGCATTTTGATTCACAAGTAATTATTTATGGAAAGCAAGTCATAATTAATCTGGTAGGTTTGAATGTTTTTTTGTTTGTTTGCTTGTTTGTTTTTTGTTTGCTTGTTTTTGTTTTGAGAGGGGGAAGGACAACAAAACAAAAGCATTTTAATTAACAGGAAAATTAATGTTTCCACAACTTTTCATCAGACCAAACAGAAACTCTGGTTCTAGTCAACCCTGTCTGTTCCACTTTCCTTTGCTCCTAGCGACTCTTTTTCTCTGATGCTTCTGAGTCTGTCTGTTTTTATGTTCCTCATATATGTAGACCTATACAGTTTTTGCCCTCTGTTTTTACTGCTTTCACTTAGTATAATGTTTTAAAGATTCATCTGTGTCTGTCAGAATTGTAACATCTCATTATATTTGTTTATCTATCCATAAATTGGTAGGCATTTGGGTTATTTCTACCTTTTGGTTATTATGAATGAATTAAAGAACATACAAACACTATTTGTTTTTGAAGGCATTTAAAGAAGAGTGGCACTAATTCTTAGTAGGCCCTTAAACTTTTGGTTAAATGGATGAGTGAAGCAACCTTGTAGACTGATTTTCTTTGAAAATCACCTTTGATTATTATAATGTTTTAACACTGGAGTCAGTTTTCTTCCCAGAGCTAGTTGTGCTTTGTTTTGTTTTGGGTTTTTGGATATTAAAAATTATAGTGACGCATTTATACGATACTTTCCCAGACTCTTTTGCAAAGGTTTTCCTCACCATGTATGCTCACCAGATACTTCTTTTAATATGTGCAGCTAATGTTTTGGTAGACTTTACTAAATTCTGGGAATTGAAAAAAGACAAAATAACAAAATAAAACAAAAGAACAACCCACCTTCTATTCTTTGCAGACTGGCTTCTGTACTGAGACCGCACAGTTTACCAGTTAACCATCCAGACATGTTTGAAGGCTAGATGGCAACAGGCCCCGTGCTTGTAGAGTAGGGTTTTCTGGACGTGTTTCTTGCCTGAGTGGAAGTAGCTTTCTGAAGTCTTTCGTATGTACTGCTGCTCCTGAATGCCCCTGTGTTCTAAGGAGCGTCACTTGGTTTGTTCAGGCTGTAGGTGGTTTACTTTATGTCCTTACCCGAAAAAAGCTCTTGCCCAGATATTCACTGACTCATAGTTCAGTTGCAGCTTTTACAACGAGTGCAGTGTTTGTTTGCTTTGGACACTGAGATGATTTAGTTCTGCTGTGCATAATCTCGTGTACATCCACCAGGTGTGGTCTGCTTCTACTGGTTTGGTGAAAGGAGCTAATAACAAGATTCCTGTTTACCACAAAATCCATCACCCAGTGTGTGGAGGAGGAAGGACGGACAAAATGCTGCAGAGATTCCCTACAGGGTTTCTCTGTGCACCCTGGCTGTCCTGGAGCTCGCTCTGTAGTCCAGGCTGGCCTCAAACTCAGAGAGACCCAGTGCTGGGGTAAAACTGCCACCATCCAGCAGAAGGTGGCTTTTTCTTGATGGAGATTTTGTTGGTCGCTGTAAACTTTGTTTTTCTATAGGTCCTAAAAAGTTGGTTCAGATGACTTCCTTTTCTTTTCAATGTTTCTGTGCCAAAATGAAAGCTTACTATTTTCTTGTTAATTCCTCGTATCACTCTCTATCACAGTAGAAGGTCATGCTGTTTTAATTTTTGTTACAGGTGAACCACAAGGGATCAGAGAAACCACTTGAGCAAACATTTGCAAAAATGGTGTCATCCTTGGGTAGTGGGATGATCAGGTATCTTACTAAGTGTCTGCTGTAGACCTTTCAAGTCACATGTGCACTTATGTACATGAATACAAAGAGTATGCTACTATATTTCAACTTGTGTTTAAAAAAATGTGTGTGTGTGTGTGTGTATGTGGAATGCCAGTGCATGCTAGATGTAAGCAACCGAGTGTAGATACTGGTCATCGCTCATCCCCTGGAGATGCAGCAAGTGCTTCTGACTGCTGAGCCTTCTCTCTAGCCCTCAGCCTGCGCATTTTCAGTACCAAATCAAAGTATAATTTCCTTTTGGTTGGTGTGGAATTTTCTCTGATATAATTTATATTACAGAGTAACTTTATGGTCAGATTTTGAATTTAATCCCTAGTTAAAACCTTTTAATCGAGGTTTTACTAACAGTGGCCTATTAAGACACATATGGATGTTTTTTGGGTTTTTTGTTTGTTTGTTTTTTAAAGTTTTTAAACTCTTATGTGTATGAGTGTTTTGCATACATGTATGTCTGCATCACATGCATGCAGTACTGGCCAATAAGGCTAGAAGAGAGCATTGGCTCGTCTGGAACTGGAGTTACAGATGGTTGGGAGCTGCCATGTGGGTGCTGGGAACCACACTTGGGTCTTCTGGAAAAGAAGCCAATGCTTTCATTTGCTGAGCCCTCTTTGTGGCCTCTTGAATTTAATTTCTTTATAATTGCTTGATGTGGTTTTTATTGCTACACGAGTTCACCAGTTTAACACTTGTATAGTGACCTCATCTGGACCAGTATCTTTGCCTGTTCCGTTACACAGATGGTGGTTGTGAGCGCCCTGTGGTTGCTGGGCCTCAGGAAATGCAGCCAATGCTCTTCATCTCTGAGCCAATGCCCCAGCCCCGTGCTACTTTGTTGAAGTTGCCTGTAATACGCCTTTCCTGACTCCCATCATTGGCCCACGTGTGTTTTAGTGCTAATTGCAAGGCTTAGTATTCTCTCTTGAGGGCGCCATTGAGGTGGTAGAGTCTCTTACCTGCTGCAGCCCACACTGGAGGGTAGAGCAAGGGAGTCGCACACAGTGGGTGCTTTGTCTGCATTTCCACTCTTCAGGTGGGAGCGCAGTGTCCTTCCCGTCCTTCCCGCTTGTGACTCCTGAGCAGGAAGCTGGGTATATGCTGCACTCGTGAACCCAGTCTTCACCACTGACTCTCAGAGCTTAGCTAAGGGTTTCCCTTCTCAAGGGAAAGGTGACAAATGGTAGTAGGGCGTCTTCATGTTTCGATGCCGTCTAACTCTTAGAGCTCTGCTTCTTAAATATTAGATAATTGCGAAGGAAGGGTCCATTATAGTTGACAGGATCTTCTCTGCATATATATATAATTTATAGATGCCAGTAAAGGAAAGTGATTTGTATGTTAGGCTGGCAGTTGCTAACACTGCAGAGACTGTCTTGCCTCCCTGCACTTCTTACACAGCAGATACCCAGCCTAATCTACCATAGACTGAGCTGAGTTTCAGTGCTTTGAACATACTGATCTGGAAAGTGATCAGAAGAAACCACATTCTTTGCACACAGGTCTAGAAGATAATGTATGCTAGGTATTTGGTTGGAGTGTATACATCAATAGTGAAAGTCTGTTCTGCTTCTCTACCATTTGCTGTTCTTCTCCACTTTCATCTCCAGACCCTGGAGTAGCGTGAAAATAAAATGGATCGTACAATAATTTTAACTAATTTGTCCTCCCCATAGAAATGCGTAGTAGTAGTAGTAGTAGTAGTAGTAGTGGTAGCAGTTATCATTTTAATAAGCCCAGAATGAAGGAGGCTCTATATTCCTAAGTGTTATGCATGTTCACATATAGAGAAAAAAAATCATCTTAACAGGTATTATTAATAGAAGGAAATTGAATGATCTCATCGGTTTCTTAGTATGTGGGGTTTTTTTTTAATTTTTGATAGGTACATTGCCTTTGACTTCCATAAGGAATGTAAAAATATGAGATGGGATCGACTGAGTATTTTATTGGATCAAGTAGCAGAAATGCAGGATGAATTAAGGTAAGCCATATTACTTCTTTAGAGAGGTAAGGGGGAGAGGTAGCTGTATGTGCCAATCTTACTAATTACATAATTACTTAGCAGATTTGTAAAGCTATGTCACTGGGTTATCAGTGCCTGTATATGTTGTTTTATTTTAATTTTTTGTATTGGAATAGTGTTGATTGAAGAATAACTACGTTCTTACAAATGGGATAGTGTCAGGAATATTCATAAAATTTTTCGATTTTTACACAGTTGCAGTTGGTTTGTTACTGTCTTGGTTTTAGTGGTCTGTCATTTTATCACAGCATTCCATCACAGCCTTTCTAATAACAGTTTTCAGTGTCATCTTTGCAGCCTGTTAGGTCACAGCACGTGGAGACTCCGGGTTCTTTCCTCGCCTGAAAGAGTGTGCTGCAAGTGTTTCTCTTTAGTTGAATGGTGTCTATCTTTTTATGTGTTAAAATTTTGCCTATAAAAACATTCTTCAGTGTAGGTTTAGTGGAGCAAAAAAATTGAACATCTTTATGGTGCTTTTTTGAATGTGTTTGACATATGTTTTAGAGTGTTGGCTCACAGGTTTGCTATTTCCTATACATATGTCAGTCTTACTTATTTTAAAGTCAAAATAATCTATACACCGTTTCGAGCAGTTTTCCGTCCAGCCTGGTCCCAGAGCCGCGTCAGCCCCACATAACACAAAGAGACTCTGTATTAGATATAAAGCTGTTGGCCTGTTACTAGTGTTTCTTATTGGCTAGCTCTGTCTTAAATATTAACCCATTTCTGTTCATCTGTTTCCCCATGGTCTTAACTTACCAGAGAGAGGGTCCGGACCTCTTCTGCTCAAGTCCCTACATCTTGACTCTCCTCATACCTCTCCCAGAATCCTCCTTGTCTCCTAGTCCCACCTATCTTGCCTTCCTATTGGCCAACAGTGCTTTATTCATTAACCAATCAGAGAAACATTTACAGAATGGCATCTCCCATCATATACACCATTTCTATTCCTTTACCTCTATGATAGTTATTACCTGGCATTCCACATGCACTTTTTTAATTTTTGACATTTTTTAAACTTGTATACAGTATACCAAATGTACTTTTAAATGTCAATACTCATTTGTTTGGTTTTTAAAAAATGTATTAGTTACATACCTATTGACTATAGTTAACTATTTCCTGTGATATTCTGTCAGATCATAGCTAGTGAAGGATGATAGGGTTGTACTGTGGCTGGTATTAGAGAAGAGACTGGCTGGGCTGGGCATTGTTGGTGGAGGGGGCATATGCAAGAATGTTTGTGGAGGTGGGGGAGGGGCAGGTGTGGTGCCACACTTGGAGGCAGGGACAGGGAGATCACTGTGAGTTTGAGACCAGCCTGGTCTATATCAGGAATTCCGGGACAGCCAGGGCTGCACAGAGAGACCTTGTCTCAAAAAGAAAAACAAAACAAAAACAATGTATGGGGGAAAATTAAATTTCCAATCTTTGTTATTGTTGTTAACTGTACTCCTCAGAGAGGCTGAGTGTTTACAGTAATTTTTCCAGTGGCTTTTGCGGTAGTGAAAATAATCAGCTCTGTCATTTCTGACTTGTTTCAGATCATCCTGAATTAGCCATATGATATAAGGGCCTGATGGTTTTCCTTAAACCTCTGTCTTCCCATTGTGAAGGAGAGATGACAATTCTTACCCAGTAGACCTTTCTGTGTAGCAGTATTTATAGATTGCCTGTGTATGTACTAGTGACATGTCATTGTCTGCATTCACATTCATGCATACATATGCATGCTCCTTAGCTGCAGCAGCCTTGCTTGTACTGCAAAGATATCATATATAGTGGCTATTCATCTAAAAACCTTCAAGGCCCTTCTTCCTCAGATGATGATTTCTGTTTAGCTCTGATGTAACTATTGCATTTCCCCCTCTCCCAGAATTTGGGTGAATAATTTCACTTTCTAGTTTTCAAACTAAGCCATGCAGACTTTGCTTTTGTTTTGTATATTATATTTATTTCATTCAGTCCTTAGAGCAGCTTAACAGTTGTACTAGTACCTCTGTTTGTGTAGAAAAAAGTTACACATCTGGGAAGTTGACAGGGTGCTAAGGCCAGCAACCGACTGAGTCAGAGTCCATGTCCTTAACCACATTGAATGTTGTCATTTTTTCCCGTTCATAGCACCTGAGGAGCTTGTTAAAAATAGAAACATCCAGAAACTTTTCATCATGCTTGACTTCTATACACATATTTGACTGAACAAAGAGAGAGGAAATTGGATTTGCAAAAAACTGTATCTTTCACGTTTGTTCTATTTGCATGATCATCCATTTTTAAAACAGAAAAAGAAAACATTTTAAGCGCATTTTCCAACCTTTGCTTCAGAGATTATGATTCTACTGATTCTCAAAGCTAAGAATTTTTATTTGTAACTCAGGAGATTCTGATAGGGATTTTGGAGAAACCATTAACCCCAGAAAATGTTGGGACATGGCTGAAGTAATCATGTTTAGGAAGCATGGCTTGTTCCCATAGCAATAAGCTCCTCACTGGTCTCCCTGTGTGTGATGCTCTTCTCTACATGTGATGACCTCTGTGAAAGCTGTGTTTTGAAAAAGGAGCTGTTGCCAGACAATGGTGGCGCACACCTTTAATCCTGGCACTTGGGAGGCCGAGGCAGACGGATTTCTGTGAGTTCTAGGCCAGCCTCGTCTACAGAGCGAGTTCTAGGACAGGTTCGAAAGCTACACAGAAGAAATCCTGTCTTTAAAAAACAAAAACAAACAAAAAAAGGAGCTGTGCTGCCTCAGCCATTTATATACCCATTAGGTCTAGAAAAGTGAAATATGCCTACTGCGTGCTCCCTCTGGCCTTACAATTTATGGTTTTACTAGGGTCACTCCATGAAACCTATGTTGCAAGCGCTGTGCTGCTGGTGTTCAGTGTGCTCTGGCATAGGAGTGCTCACACAGATGTGTTTCAGTTATTTTTTAGTGGACTCTGCTGGCAAGGTGGCGGCAAGCCAGGAAGGCGTCTTCCGCAGCAACTGCATGGATTGCCTAGATAGGACGAATGTGATCCAGAGTTTGTTGGCTCGGCGCTCCCTTCAAGCCCAGCTGCAGGCGAGTACTGCACATTGCCCACACCCTAAGCTGACATTGGCATCTTTGTGCCTTGCCATCACTGGTGAACACACGTTTTCCTTAACCACCGTCAGAGCCCTTTGTGCTCCCTAGTTTTCCTAGAATGCAGTTAGCATATGTAAAATTATAGACAGAAGTAGAATATATTCTAGAGTCTATTTCTCACAGGCTTTGCAAAGAGAGTTTTCTCCATCAGACATTAATTCTGGTGGGTTAACACCTTGAATATTAATTGCTACTTCCTATAATAATGACCTGCAGCTAGCCGGCATTTGGGCGGCAGAGGCAGGCAGCTCTCTGTGATTTTGAGACCAGCCTGGCCTACAAGAGCGAATTCCAGGACAGGCTCCAAAGCTACAGAAAAACCCTGTCTCGAAAAAACCAAAAAAAAGAAAAAAGAAAAAATCCTCCAGCACTTCAGTATTTATATAATCATAGTTTTAATCATATATATTGAACTATAATTTATTAAGCCATTTACATTACTATATTTTGGGCCTTTATGTAATACTGTAGAAGTTATATCTATTTTTAATGTTATTAACTTGAATCATTTTCTTTGGGTTTTACTTCCCTTTTCACTTCCTTGGATTAATTAAGCTGACAAAATCGTTTAGGTAGCGTAGGTGTATTGTAGCTTACAGTTCCGGGTTGTAGTTCATCAGTCTGAGGTGTTGTGTGAGAGACATGAACAAATGTATATTCATTCTAGATAGGGAGTCCACAACAGACCAGAGTAATGGATGACCATTGAAGTCAGCTGAATCAGCGGGTTCATTGGGGTTACGTACAGTAGCAAAAGTAACTCAAGCACAGCTACATTGCCTAAAGCCTGCACTAGAAGGTGATGGCTCATGAAACCAGAAACCTGAGGTACTGCATGACCTGCGGGCAGCTTGAAAGATTGACGAGTCCCTTCCAGGCATCACCGTGGCTGCAGGTGTCTCTGCAGTCCTGTGTGTTTTCATGAGTTGGGGAGGGAGGGACCTATTGTTACTGGTCAGTTTCAGGAACTTGCTGAGCTTCTGACTTATTTTCTTAGTCATAAACGCTTTCCTGCAAGATGGAATGTTTTGTCGTGGATGAAAGTGTTGTATAACATGGAGATGGTAAAGATCCAGGATCCTGAAGCAGCTAGTGAGGCCCTCAGTCAAGTGCAGAGAACGTGAATGTTGCATTCTCACTAGTGCTCAGCATGTGTCCTAGTTAGGGTTTCTGTTGCTGTGAAGAGACACCATGACCATGGCAACTCTTAGAAAGGAAAACGTTTAACTGAGGTGGGAGCTTGGAAGCTTACGGTTTGGCGCTTCAGCCCATTGTCATCATGGCATGGAGAAGGGAGTATGTGGCGTGGAGTATGGCAGTGTAAGGCAGGCGTGGCACTAAAGAAGGGGCTGAGGGTGCGACGCGCTGACCCAAGGGCCACAGGAGTGAACTGACCTCAAAGCCACCTTCTCAGTAGCAAGCCCTGCCCTGCTGGCTTCTGGGTTACAGATCTGTGCTATCACATCCAACTTTTTTTCCCCCTAATCTAGTAGTATTTCAGGATTGTCTTCAAGGGTATAGCTCAGTTGGTAGAGAGTTTGCTTATATGGAGAAGTACTAGATTTGATCCCACATAAACAGGGTATAGCGGCATGTAGCTATAATCATAGCATTTGGAGATGGAAGCAGAAGGATCCGGGCCACCCTAGGCTATATGAGAACCTATCTCAAAAACAAAAATTGTTTTTCTTTGAATCTCTTGTTCTGACAAGGGCATTAGCTTCTTGATTAAACATTTCTAGCATAATTGCCATGTCATTAAGATTGTGCTAAGAATAAAAAAATAGGCGCAAACGCTTCTTTAAGTATATTTAATTTTAAATATGAAGAGCCTAGATTTCTAATTGGCATTAGTTGTGGACGACAAAGCATGTTTCAAACGTCTAGATAATATGTAAGTATTCGGCTTTGTTTTTGACACTCAGGAAATGGTTGGTGTCTGCTTTAGAAAGAATTATTCTTGAGCCATAAAGTAACTGTCAGGGAGTGAAGAGCAGTCTCTGGTTTGTGCTGTGTCATCTATTGAAGATACCTCAGCTGTCCTTCTCAGTAGAAAAGGGTTAGGAATGGTTTGGTCCCATGGCTGATTAAACAGAGCCTGCAGAATTCGGTTCTATAATCTGTTTCCCATGCTAAATGCAGTTTGATGAAACATAATGAACTTGTGAGCATCTTTGGGCAGGAGACCCTGAGGTGGCCTTGTCAGAAGGTGTGGGAACTCTGTCTCCCATGGTCTCTCCCCTCCAGCACGGGCCGTTTTGCACAGCTGAAAGCCACTGAGGGTGTTCTGACTCATTCTTGGCAATAGGTAGTAAGGTGTTATCTGAGTGGCTCAGAGAGTTGAAGATCTGAGACAAAACCCAAGACAGGGCTTCCCAGTACGTGGTTGGTAGACCCCAAAGAGTAATCTGTAGAGAAGAATTCAGCAGCTCTGCTACCCATTTTACAAAAAGGGCTGTGTGTGTATGTGCATGTATACCCTTGTGTGGTGCAGTTCGGGGGATGAATGTGTAGCATTCATCAGATACGCAGGAAGTAAGACTTGAATGGCATGTGTGGGAGCCTGGGATGGTTTATGGTAAGGGAGGCAGAAGGTAAAGGGTGTGGAAGGGAAGGGGAGCCACAGCTCTCAAGTCTCTTAGCGAGTTTCACTTTTCCTTCCCTCCTCTGAGTGCCATCTAGCTATTGTCCCTATTGTCCTGGGGCTTCCTGCAGTCTGTGGTGGGTGGACAGGAGCTGAGGCAGGAAAAGAGCCCCATGATAGGATTTGGGAACTAATGCCTTTTCTTCCCGAGTCAGGCCTGCTAAAGTCCTATCACTCAGAACTAGGGTGTGATTTTTTTTTAGAGACTAGGAGTTTTGCATGTGGGACAGAAGCTTGAAGAACAAGATGAATTTGAGAAGACTTACAAAAATGGTAGGTAATTTCTTAATAGGAGCAAAGTTGCTCAAATTTTGAAATTCATATTTTGAATTAGAACTTTAGTTGGCATCTTAATCACTATCAGCTGTTATTTTATTTTTCCCAAAGCCTGGGCTGATAATGCTAATGCTTGTGCCAAACAGTATGCGGGAACCGGTGCCTTGAAGACTGACTTTACAAGGTAAGCCACTCTTTAAACTCATGTTCCACACGGTGGCTTGTAGTCCTGATGCTTCTGCAGTTCCGTGATCAGCTGCCGGGGACAGCCATCAAACCAAGCTTGGGCATTGGTGGGTTCTTAGCCTCCTTGGGACGGTCTGATGCAGAGGGAGGGTTGGGGCTTTGCGGTGCTTCTCTCCAGCGTCACTGAGTGATCACACAGGTTTGGGGCACAGCCTGTGAGCTACACCTCTGCAAAGCTCTCAGACAATGCTCTTTTCATTTGTTCTAGGTGCCTGTGCGCCTTCTCTGTAACACTGTAACATATCCTGGGAGCAATTGTTGTTCCCCTTCTTTGCATAGTTCTTTTGGTAATGCTTTAGGAAACAAACACAATTGACCCTCTTACCTATCCATGGTCATATCTATGGGCTTAGCCAGCCACTAATAAAAGTGTTCAGGAAAATGTATCTGTGTCAGTACTGAGCATGTGCAGATTTTTTTCATATCAGTATTTCCTGAATGATACAGGGCATGAATAGCATATGTGGAAACACTACACTTTTTTATATGAGACTTGAACATCTGTAAACAATGTCTAGTAGATTCTTTGTGGAACAGCTATATTTATTTCTTAGGCTTGCTGGTGACTTCTTTGTGAAAATGTCTGTGTTTTCAGGGATAATTTTTAGCATCTTTGATGCTCATGTATTTCTATAACAGTCACTGTTTAAAAACTTCAAATTTAGTATGCATGTATATAATTTAAAATTGGACCTTTTTTAACCAGAACTGGGAAAAGAACTCGATTGGGACTTATAATGGATGGCTGCAACTCATTATTACGATATTATAAAAACAACTTTTCTGATGGATTTAGACAAGTAAGTTTGTACTTTTTTTTTCTTTCTCTTCTTTTTTTATTGCATTGAATGGTTATATCATTGCTCAGTGTAGTCAAATTTGGAAAGTTCACAATTTCCTTCTTTCTTTCCTAGGATTCCATAGACTTATTTCTTGGAAACTATTCAGTGGATGAATTAGAATCGCATAGTCCTTTAAGTGTTCCAAGGGACTGGAAATTTCTCGCAGTAAGAAACTTCTTGTGATTTTTCAAGATTGGAAGTATTGTGTTTAAAAGTGTAGAAAACAACCCTGCATGCTGTTTCCCCAAAGAAAGACCAGAGTGCGGTGGGAATGACTGAGTATTTGCTTCCTTATGTGACTTTTCCGTAGGTCCTTTTTGTAAGAACACATAAGGAACTGTGGAGGAGTCCTTCTGTCAGGAGAACTTCAGTCTTCTTGTGATCAGGGGTGGCCAGGGAGGAATTGTAAATGAAGGACAGAGTGTTTGGGATACTTGCTTCCCTTCCTCCTGTGTTCACATGGCTTTGCAGCCTTTTTGGCGGCAGAGTGCCTGGATGGCAATCATTTCCCAGGTTTGAAGCAGAAGCATGCTTCCTTAGATCTCATAACTTTACCAGTATGAAGACTTAGGTCCCTGTGGTTGAACCCATGAGAAGTGGTGTTTGATCAAAAAAACAAATCTTGTGTGTATAAGCTTGCAAAAGTTTTGCTCTTTTCCAAGGCAGGTCGCCATGGATGACTTTATAGCCACTGATTATTCCTAAACAGCTGTGTCCCCCGATTGTATTTTTCAGTTGCCCATCATCATGGTTGTTGCCTTTTCAATGTGTATCATCTGCTTGCTTATGGCTGGTAAGTGTGCTCTGGGCTCATATCCTTTATATTCTCTCCCTTTTGAAGCTGGGCCTTACTGTTTAGGTCTGACTGGCCTGGAGTCCGCTATGTACATCAATGTGACTTTAAAAAGATCTGTGTACTTCTGCCTATGTGTGTTGTACTAGGCAGCATCTGCCACTAGGACACATCTCTAATTCCTAGCAGTTTTCTATTGTCGTTGTTGTTAGTGGTAATAGTAATGTTTCTTTGTTTAAAATCTCATTTTCTTTTTTTATTTTAAATTAGTATACAGCCTATTTGATATCATTATTCTATTTTCACCCAAGTGTTTTAGTGATTGTCCTATCACTAAAACTATCGTTTTCCCCTATCTCTCCCACCCCCTTCTGCTCTAATTACTCTTATTATCTCATGGGGGGGTGCACATGTACAAGTTAGAGGAAAACTTTGTGGAATTAGTTCTCCTTCCACTTTTACATCCAGGGATCAAAGTCAGGTTTCCAGGCTTGCTAAACAGGTACCTTTACCTACTAAGCTATTTGACTGGCCCTGTTTTTTAACTTAAGGTTTTTATAACTTTTTTCTTATTATCAAACTAATTCATAATTATTATCATAATAATTGTAGAGAATATAACTAGGCAAAAATGAAAAATAAGTTATTATTCTGCCTTCTAGAAATAAAGTAACCCTTCATAATGTGTTTAAATTATTACTGTGTGTGTATGAGTATGTTGTATGAGCCAGAGTGTATGTGCAATGGTGTGTATGTCGAGGTCAGAGAACAGCTTTGAGTTGTTGGTTCTCTCCTTGTACTGTGGGTCCCAGGGACCGAACTCAGATTGTCTGTGTGACAAGAGCCTTTACCCTCTGAGCAGTTTTGCTAGCCCCCGTTCATATTTTAGTGTTCATTTTGTTTCTTGAGCCAGGGTCTCTCTATTTAGCCCTGGCTGTCCTGAAACTTCTCTATAGTCGACTGTCTTGATGGCATCCTGCAGATAGATGCCTCTCCCCAACCTCCCATGTCCTTTTGTCCCTGGTGTGTTTCTCAGTAAGCTCATGCATATGGAGAAATTTATTTTCTAGAGGTGTTAGAGGTGGGATGCCCTCCTGGTACACGGTAGATCCACCATGTATTTTTCTGCACAGAATGATTTTTTCACTTGTCTTTACCAGCTAGTCAGTGGATTTTTGAGGAAGAGACTGTTTTGTTTTTGTCTGCTGTGTTTGGGCTGTCGTAAACCCTCAGGAGTTTTCTGAATTAGAGATTGCATCCCTCCACCATCGCCTTAGTCTCTACTACCATTGGTCTGCCCTTCATAAGAGGAGGCTTAGTGCCATGCATCTCTGTCCTCAGAGTTCAGCACTGTAAACAGTCACCAAGTAATTTGATAAAGTACTAGAATTCATTGAGTAGAAGGATGAAATCCTAATGACTTACCATCCTAATTAGCAAACTTTAAAGAACCAAACTTTAAAGACAGTAAATATTTTTGTCTTTATCTATTTCATGTTGTCTCTATATATTTTTTGACCTTCTAAAAGTATAAAAGCCATCCTTACCTACAGTAAAAGCAGGATAAGGATATAGGAATTGCTTGCAGTAAAGAATTTGAGCCTGTGCAGGTTTTATAGCAGGAAGGAAAACAGACAGACCCAATCGGCTGTGTTGGTTGCTCAGAGGCCACGGCTGGTTTCAGCCACTCCCTGAATCCTCTGACTTGTGTCTTAAAGGCACTGCCCAGTGGGTGCCACTGGGAGTCTCTTCCCCTAGAGGAGTTTCTGTTGTCTTCCATGCTCACAGCTGTTAAAGAACTTCTTGAGGGATAAGAAAAGTTAATCCCAAGATCTTGGCCCAAGTGAAGTGGAGGATTCCTCGGGGAAGTGTCCAGTAGCTTACAGGATCCACTGTTCTTGGCCTGGGAGGAAGCACAGCGGCACAGCGCTTGCCTAGCACGCTTGAGGTCCTGGTTCAGTCCTGTCCTGGCTAGCTTTATTCTTTTCCAGTTTGACATAAAGTAGAGTCATCTGGGAAGAGGGAACTTCACTTGAGAAAACGCCTCCTCCACCAGACTGGCCTGTCGGAAAGTCTGTGGGGCATTTTCTGGATTAGTGGTCGATGTGGGGTGGCCTAGCACACTGTGGACAGTGCCATCGCTGGACAGTGGTCCTGGGTTATAGAATGACTGCAAACAGAGCCAGCCATGGAGAGCAGTCCATAGAGGGCCATTCCTCCGTGGCCTCAAACCAGGACAAATCCCCAAACTAACTGGCCTACTGCACAACGTTTAAGACTCAGCTATGAAAATCGATAACGTTGCAAATTTAGGAATAATTGAGTAAAAAAGATTCTGAATGAAGTGAATAGTAACCTGTCAGGCGTTGCATGTGGGTAGGGGGAGCTGGTTCCTAGCCCTTGCTGTGGTTTTTGAGGAAACATGAATGCACTACAACCTCTGATGTGGTAGGAAGTCCGAAAGTGTCTTCCGCGAATGATCTTAGGGACCATTGGACTCTGCATGTGTTTCTCTACGGGCGAGGCCAGCAGATCTAGGAGAGAAGAGAGCCAAAGCTCAGCTCGTCATAAACTCTGCCAGCACAGTTGTGTTAAATGCTGTTAAAATGTGTTATGATTTATACAGTTAATTAAAACATGTAACTTTACTAATATACACATTCTGTAATATGTGCTTTTTATAGATAATCTGATGATAGCGCATTGATCACAGAACTATAATTAAGCTATTAGTAGTCTCTATTAGTAAAGCATTTATTTAATCTCAGTAATTATGATTTGTGTGGTAGTTTGAAGACAGTAGTCCAGTTCTGACAGTGTGGCCTCTGGTCAGTAGCCTCAGTATTGCTGGGAACTTGTCACGGAGGCAGCAAGTTCTCGGGGTTCACAGCTGATGGTTTATTGAGCTTGAAAAGTTGAGACCCCTGGTTTAAACTTGAGGGTGTGTGTGTGTGTGTGTGTGTGTGTGTGTGTGTGTGTCCGTGGACATGCTAGTAAAATTTAGTGTGAAGTTGCACTTATAGAACTCACAAGATCTAGTATCACCAAATGATGCATTATCTCTCTTTAATATCAACAGGTGACACTTGGACAGAAACACTGGCGTATGTCCTCTTCTGGGGAGTTGCGAGCATTGGAACGTTTTTTATTATTCTTTACAATGGCAAAGATTTTGTTGATGCCCCTAGGTTGGTCCAGAAAGAAAAGATAGACTGAATTTGTGTTTGTGGAAAGCAGCTTGGTTTGGAAGACTCCATGATGCAGAACTGGAGTCTTTACTGACCTGCTTTCCACAAGAGTCCCAAGGTCGTCTTTACCCAGGAGCACCTCTTGTGGTCTGGCTAGGTGATGTCTTAGGGTTGTCGATATTACTACTCTGATCTCTTTGGGATGGTTATATTTATAATTTGAAGCTATACTGTAATTGAAATGTAGCTTAAATTCAGCTCACAGATCAGAAGAAATCTATTCACTGTCAAGTTAATCAGAAGTTCACAGATAAGTAATATATTTTAAAATTTTAACTTCTTTCATTATTTAAGACAGTAAAATTATTTTTCTAGCTGTTTCATTATTCTCATTATAAAGCAGCCACTGTTAGCAAGCATATCTTCCATATATCTTTGGACGTTTCCTATCTTTATAGAATGTCTCTTACAGGTATCAAGTAGTTTGATGTTACAATTTCGCAGGAATGAAGAAGAGAATGGAATCTAGTGTTGTTCGAAGCTTCTAGTAGCTGCCTCTTGGCTTCAGCCAGCTTGAGCTGCTTAGTGCCCTAGCAGCCTAAATGCCATGAAAAGTTCAGCTGTGTTATCTCTTTTAAAAGGTGTAAATGAAATCAAAGGATGTAAAGTCTGTCTCTTATGCTAAAGGTCCAAGGTTGCCTCTTTTTCAGAACTGCTCCATTGTGGGAAAAGTTCAGTCTACTGGCCAGCTGCTTCCTCCCACGTCTTGTGGGGGTTTTTCTCCCTTGGTTACGCATTGAGACATGCAGGCCTCCTAGGGTCTCGTGCTAGCTTTGATTCATACTTGGAGTAGCAACTGCTTTTCTGTGCATGGTATTCTTGTTTTCTCACTTTGTCGGGGTTTTTGTTGGCTGTCAATAAGTGTCTGAAATTTAGTGCTTCTAGGTAGCCATAGTTCTCCAAATCAAGGACCAACTTTAATTTATGCATAAAACAGACTGAAAACTGCGCTTCAGAAGTGTGCATAGTTGTAATTGTAAGACAGGTTATATATTAAAATTGTAATTATGAAGTTTAGATACTAGAACAGTATATAAGGTAGTATCATTGCACTATCTTAAAACAATTCAGTTAAACACTGCTATGGTACATCAGTGTTTTGCTTGAAAATATGTAGTTTTGGTTTTTTTTTTTCCTAATAGTACTTTATGTTGTCCTTAAATATTTCTAAAAGCGCCTTTATTTTAACATTACCTTTTTTTCAACATTATCTTTTATAAACAAAAGTTACTGCTTTTAGAAACTTGGGGAAATCCTGTATAGCTAAAATCAGATGTTAAAACTTAACAGTGGGGTAAGTAGATAGAGCCACCTATGCTGACATGTAAATAAGCATAATTTGTTCCAAGGATGGAATATTGAAGCCCGGTCCATGTCTACTATAGTGTATTATTCAAATGCTACTGGGCATCTCACAGTAAGTACTTTATGTCAACAGTTACAGCAAACACCAAATCTGAACCGCTAATGTGGCTTCTGTGCAAGGACTAATTGTCAGTGGGTTAGGCTGCAAGTGATCAATGCTTCAGAGCCCTGCAGTGATTTTGTTTAAATTCATGTACTGTACATCCATATGCAAAAATAAAATGCCATATTTTCTAACTATTGTTGGTGTTATTTCTGCTTTTTTATCAGAGGTATTTTTTTAATCTCAAAGCAATGTTTGGTCATTATAGAAAATACTAGTCATTATAGGTAAACAACAAAAACAATACTTTCTAAACTGTTTTCCAATGATGATCACCTAAGACAGTTATTATCGATGGATAAAGCTAGGGCAACATTTAGTAATATATAACATTTACTGAGGTTTAATGACCATTAGAGTGTCTCTACTTCCAAATTATAATTTGTTTCAAAGTAATATAGGTTGCAGGATGATAAGGAAGTATGGATAGGTAAGTGATGCAGGTTGCAGCTGATAATGGTAAAATGGTATATATTGGAAAGTATTTTTAGGACTGGGGATGTAGCCTGTTGGTAGAGCATGAAACCCTGGGCACAATTCCCAGCACTCTCTAAACCTCTATAATCTCAGCACCTGGGAAGCGAGGCAAGAAAATCAGCAGAAGGTCATCCTCAGCTGCATAGTGAGTTCAGGCCATAGAAAGATGTCAGCGAGCCTAAGGAAAATACTGTGTGTGCGTGTATCTTGCGTATGTACAGACAGGAGCCAAAGAAGGGTGTCACCCACCACTTTCTTATTCCGAGAGAGACAGGGCCTCTCAGTGGAGGATGGGCACATGCATGGCCACTGGGATCCACTCTCCGGTCCTCCTGCTTGCACAGTAAGTGTTGGGACTCACTGAGCCACTGCTCCGCCCTGCCCCACCCCCACAGTCTCACTGTGTAGCCCAGACTGTCTCCAAACCTGAGATCCTCTTGCTTCCTAGTTGCTGGGATTGTAAACCTGGTCCAGCGTGCGCGACTGTTTTCTTTCACTTTTTTGTTGATGGTTGCTTTTTGTTTGAATTTTATAAAATTTTTAGTTATGTCTGTTTATGGATTTTTTGAGCTCAGTCTTCATATCAGCGGCTATATCTTAACTATTGCTTATGTTACAGTACATGTATTCCTAGGATACTGTCATAATACACGTTTTTTGTGGATGCAGCATGATAGCTTCTCATTCTGGCATTTCTGAGCACTGAACATCCTTTAACTAATTGTCTGTGGGTCTCGTTTGGAGCCTATTGCGTCTTTTACTTTTTTCTCATGGACTTGTTGAAATTGTGTTCTTGAAGGGAATGACTTGTTAGCTGTAGCAATGACCATATTGCTTTCCTAGCCATGTGTGCTCACCTCCAAGTACAACTTTTGTCAGTTACCACTTTTAGAATCTCGTACTAGCCAGCCACAGTTGTTGATTTGGGGTTCCTCCCTCTCTTTTTTTTTAATTTAAAAGGTGTGTTTTTCCTGTGTCCCCTGCAGAGTTGGCGCAGCTCTGCTCCTTAGCGGTACTTTGGCTCTCGCGGTGATAAAGCTAGCTTTCCTTCAGACATCATCAGTTGTCCTGACAGAAGGAAGAGAAGCCTCTGCTCAGAGATGAGTCTCTCTTGCTCATATTTCAATGATCAAAGGTGGTAACGTGACCAAATCATAACTCCTGCCTCTGAGGGAGGGGCAGTGGGGATGTCATTAAGTTTAGCTGATCTGAATTGCGGGGTTCCTGTTTGTGGTGAGGGGCTTTCTCCTCTGCTCCGCTGTGTCTGTGCTGACAGCTCTTCTTGCTGTACTCACGTCTTGGGCCTCTCATGTGTTCTAAGTCTCCAGCTTCCTCGGTCTGTTCATCAAAGCCCTTCAGAATGCTTTCTTACACCTTTCTTTCTTTCTTTCTTTCTTTGATCCAGGGATCTGTGACAGGAACTGTTAGAAACGTTGGTTTAAATAAAGTTAAAATGTTGTCTAAGTGTAGGCCTTTGAGCGGTTTGAAAAGTGGCTCCTAGAGAGGGCACACGCTGTCCAGCAGCGCCAAGTTTTCTACAGTGTGGTCTTACTCATTCGGCATCACATGGTTTTCCTGTGGCATTCACTTTGCACAAGCCTAGGGTAATGCGTACTCTAGAGCTTGTGATCTTCAACTCCAAGGCCAATCCATTTAATTCCCAATTGAGACTTGAACTTGTGCACACATGAGTGTGCATGCTCGGAGAATCCCAGCCAGGTGCAGGCATCACAGGTAATCAGAGGCTTAATCCCTCCAGGCATTTTCATTTGTCATGTCAGTAAGGAGGACATTGTACAGATTTGGTCTCCTAAGAAAGACGAAGTTAAGTTGAAGGTTACACAGTGCCAGTCTTCTAAGCCTTACAGAATCAGTTATTACCTTCAAGACTCACTGTGAAAGCTAGTGTCTATTAATGGAAAGACTGCGCATGACCCCCAGGGCTGGCACAGTGAGAAATACTTATCGCATTTGAGGTTTGTAACATAGTATTAGGGGATATGTAGGAAATGTACAGCACACTAGGACAGATTACTGCATGATCTGTTCTAGATTACACAGTTTAAGAGTAAAATCAGATTTAGTTTTTAAAAAAGAATCTTAGTATGGTTTTAGTGTATAATATATTGTACTTTAGATTTTCATCCTATACTTCTGTTTCGTATTTTTTTTAATCTATAATTTATTATTTTCCCCCTCCTTGACCACCAAAGAGCAAGAATCAAGTCACATATAAGGGGATATCCATTAGACTAAATAAATGGATTTATCAATACCTTCAAACTTCTCAAAGAAACCTGCCGGTTAAGAATACCAAATCCAAAGTTACACTTCAGTGATGAAGCAAAACCCTTTCCTAGACAAGAAATAGCAGAGGAAAGACTGACTATAGGTGTCCGTGCCTGTAATCCAGGCACTGGAGCGGGAGAAGTAAGAGGATTGTGTATTTGAACCCAGTGTAGGAGACTCATCCTACTCCCTCCCAACCACCCCCCCATTCACGCTTTGCTAAGGAATGGTTGTAACAGAAACAAGAGGAGAATTACTGCTATAATAAGTATATGCTTGGCTGGTGACACGTGGCCTTTTGTGACAGCATGGGGAGGATCATAGATTTTAGCCTAAGATGCATAGGTGTAGACCCAACCTTGGGTTCATACATACCAAGATACTATCCCAACAAAAAAAAAGCAGTGATGGAGGTAAACTTGTAATCCAGAATCCCAATTTTGTAATGGTGGTGTGTAAATATTTGCTATCTCTAGAATGAAAGCTAAAGATCAATATGATGAAAAATTACATATCTACTCTGAGTTGAGTATGTAATACCAAAGTATTTATGGCCAAAGTTAGATCTCTGCCAACCTGTGATAACAGAGAATTAAATTGTCTTTGCAGATTCAGGAATCAGAAAGTACTTTTGGCTTTGAAAAGCAACTGAGGAAGTTGTACTGTAGGAAGTAGCTGAGAAACAGTAGGTCTGTGACAGGTCCACTTCTCAGGCCACAGGAAACTCAGCTCTGCTCTTGAAGTGGCGTGTGACAAAAGTCCCCAGGGCTACCAGAGGAATGCACATGGTAGAGGAGGCTACCAGAATCCCAATGACAGCTAGTGCATGTGCGGGGTAATCCTTGGTCACCACATGGCCCTGCGAGAGACAGGAGAAACATTCACTGGTCTAAGACTTCGCCGTTCCATGAGAGCTGGAGTGTAGGGTGGACATGAAATGATTTTCCTCTCTAGCTGGGTAGTTTACTTTGAAAGGCTCTAGCACCTTTAGGAAGCAGCTACCTGAGGAAGTGGATGCTTGGCGCTGTTGAGGCTGTTGGCTTCCACTGTGTCTGGCCATCGGGGACTGAAGAAAAACCCCTACCTCACACTCTTGTGATATGCTGCCCAAGACAATAAAGTGGCCCCTCTGAAACTCTGACCCCAAGTCTTTTCCTCTCCGAGTGACTGGCAGAATTGTGGTCAGTGTTGTAATGAAGGTGACATGGTGGGGATGGGGCCTGTGTACCAGCACTTCATGTCACAGCAAGCCTGCACTGAAGCCACTCCCGCCTTTTATCTTTACCCAGAGAGCACGCACCATTTCAACAGGTAAAGCTCCTTTGAAGGAAGAACCAGCACTGTAGCAGGGGAAAGGCCCACTGCGATGCTGTGGGGCGTCTCTTGCTCTCTCCATGCATCATGGTGAAAAACTCACAGCCCAGTTCTGCTGTCCTAGAGTGAGCATCTGTGAAATACTCGATGAAGTTCCCATGCCAGCTATCACATGTGGCCTTCTCACACCACAGCAACAGTTCCCTGTGTTCTGACGTGACTGCGTGGGCTCTGCCTTATTCCCCAGCCCTGCAGGGACATCAGGTACCTGAGTGGCATCCCAGGCTTGGTACTGGAGTGTTCCTGAGAGGATATAGTCAGTCAGGTAGAAGACAAAGAGGCTGATGATGAGCACCGGACTCACAAACGCCCACATGGCCTTCCAGTACCAGTTGAGGGTGCGGCTAGTCATGGCCTGAAGGTCACTTTCAAATCTGTTGGGAGCACAGAGAGAGAGGTTTATTCGTGCTCTGAAGGGACTCCAGTTTGCAAGCCTCTGCCCTTGGGAAGATTCTGTTCTGGTTATTGATGTTTGACTGTGTCCCCAACCCATCTCATCCTCTCTGGGGGAGCTGTTGAGGTAAAGGGAAAAGGCTGAGGCTGCCTGAGGAAGGATGACCAATAAAGAATGGGCCATGGGACATCATCTCCCTGGTGTTGGCCTTCAGAGGTCCCCAGGTGTGGACCAGAGGCAGTTCCCAGAGAAGGTGGGGGCAGGGTGTGTGGGGGAGGGGGATGCCAGCCCTCAGCCCACAGGGCTAGGGTGAGATTCCCTCTGCCCACCCACTCTGCCCCCTAGTGAGGGCTCCGCGTATTCTCTGCTGCCCCCTGGAGATGGTCTCAGAACTGTCCCTCTGTGCTTGCACGAAGAGAAAGAAGAATGGAGCAAGAATTGGGGCCTCGGCTCTGGGAGTGCAGTTGGAGAGAGGATGGAGGGCCTACATGAGCAAGGGGACCCCGGTGCCTAGGCTTATGGGCACTCACGGACTCTGGACGGACAGTTCAGGAGCCCTCTGCATCTGGGTGACAGTCACGTAGTTTGGTCTTTTGTGGGGCCCCTAACATGCATCAGGACCTGTCCCTGATGCATGAGATGGCTCTTTGGAACGTGTTCCCTATGGTGGGTGCCTTGTTCAGCCTTGATGATGGGGTGTGGAGCTTGTTCCTGCCTCAACTGGGTATGCCATGCTGTTGATTCCCGTGGAGAGGCTTTACCCTTGCTGAATGGAGGCTGAGGAGGAGTGGGTGGGGGGGTGCTTAAAGGGGGGGGAACTGGTCAGTCTGTAAAATTTTAAAGAATGAATAAAACAAAACAAAACTGGGAGCCTGGGGTTGGGAAGGGCTCTTTCTTCCCCCTCCTTGCAGGATTAAGAAAAGCAAGGTCCTACACTACTGGTTCTCAGCAGGTAGTCCTCAGAACACCAAGGAAAGTGTTAAAAATATCATCTCATACTTTGTCCCAGACCTTAGCAGATACCTAGTGAAGGAGGTCCTGCAATCCTCATTTCAGTGGCCTCTGTGAAAGCTGCTCTACACCACAGTTCTGGCCCCAGAAAACATCTCAGGGCTCCACAGGGAACTGGATTTGACCGGTGTTCTTGAAAACCCTAATGCTGGTGGATATTCAGAGTATCTATGCCTGGAGGCTGAGTCCTTGACCAGAAAAAAAACATAGAAAACAGAAATGGAAGGAAGCGTTTGGATACAGGCAAACCGAGGAAGCAAGAGGTAACTGAAATCTGAAGCAAAGCATCTAGAAGGAATGTGCCTATGATTTCCTTAGTGTAACACTACAGCTTGTCTGCCCCATGTAGAACAGGAGCTGGGGTCTCCTTACCTCTTTAGCCCATACACGTAGCACACAGCGATGGTCTCCACCAGCACGATGAGCAGCAGGGACAGCGTGGCCGCATAGTCATTGAAGATGTCAAACCAGTAGTTCCCAGCCTCCATGGTGAACACCATGCCAATGGCACAGCTGATGAGGCACACCACACCTAGAGCACAAGACCACTGTTGATCTTTCTACCCCGCCCCATGTTACATTCCCACAGGAGCCACAGCTCCCCAGGTGTGCTTGGAGGATAGGTTTGCCCGCATGAACTGTAGGAGCTGCTCTCTGCAGCTCAGGGGAAAAGCAGTTGGGGCCATTGCCTATGTCTGGGCTGCAGAGGCCCAGTCCCAGGGAGACGCCAAGTGCTGAGTAAAGAGGGTATAGCTTCCAGTGGGCCATGAGAACATGAAGACTAGATGGAGCCTTGTTTTACCCATCTTGGACATGGAGTTATGGAATTATCAGAGGTAGAGGTGGCTGGCAACTGAGCCCTCGTGACCCCTGCGTGGGTAGGACGGCAGTGAAGTTAGTGAGCAGGTGCAGGGAAAGCTAGTTCCTTTGCTAACAGCCTCACAGTTGAAATGCATGACCAAAGTGGGTATGTGTCCTTACAGTGATGCGTCAGACAGGATCAGGGACTGACAGCTGCTGCTAACGGCAGCATAGTGCACCTGTCTGACAGGTTTCGAGTGTCAACAGCAGGCTCACATTATCCTTTCCAGTGACTTTCAGAACACAGACTAAAACTAGGAGCATTAGAAATCAGAACAAGGTGGTCTGATTGTGTGCTTATTTCCTGGGAAGTATGCAGAGGGAGCTCCTTCTGGTGTGGGAACAGGTCATATGCTCGCCTTAGGAAATGGACAGTTATCCTTTGATTAAAACAAAAAAATCTATGTAGGCTCTCAGAGCCTGGAGATCATTGAGTACAGGCTGGGTAGACGCCACCTTTTCCCAAGGGTAGTTGACTGCATCATTTCCCTGGGATGTGGTGAGCTCTTAGTCCAGCTCTGGAGCTGAGTATCACACTGGTGGGAGCACAGCTGCACTCCTGCAGCTCTCCTGGAGTTGCCTTAGAAGCACATGGCCCCTACTTAGACCCCTCCACTGGTTGTCTAGCATTTCCCCACCCACCCATGCCCCGCCTCCACTGCCCGGAGTCCTGACCTGAAATGGCCTCCTTGGGCAGGTAGCTGGAGATGACCTTGCTGTCAGTCAGAGGGGTGAGGATGGCCGTTCCTGTCCCTACCATGCTTCCCATACCCAGCGTCAGCAGCATGAAGAAGTAGAGAACGGACCACAGCTGGGACACATCCATGTTTTTAATGGCCTCAGTGTAGACAATGAAAGCCAAGCCTGTGCCCTGGACAGCCTGCGGATGATAAAATGATACTAGTTACCAGTCTTTTTAATATGTTAAATGTTGGGCCCTTGAAGCTGGCCAGTGTTTACTTCAGTCCAGGTCCCAAAGCTCACCTGGACTGAGTAGAACACACATAAAATGTGATGAACCTTTCTGTCGGTACAGAACCTGCATTCTTCTTGCCCAAGCTTATATTTTAGATAAAAACATTGCAAAATCAAAATCATTTTTGGATCTTTGTTTCCAGGACTGAGTGGGGATAACGTGGCATCCACGTGCCTGTGTTGATAACCTGCTGTGGAAGCTGAGCCTACTGTTTTGTTTTTTAATTAATTTATATTTTGTGTATGAGCGCTCTGCATGTATACCTGCATACCAGAAGAGGACATCAGATTATATTATAGATGGTTGTGAGCCACCATGTGGCTGCTGGGAATTGAACTCAGAACCTCTGGAAGAGCAGCAACCAGTGCTCTTAACCTCTGAGTCATCTCTTCAGCACGAAGCCTTGTGGTTTTGCTTAAAGTCAAATCCCGTTTGACACCAGTAAGGGGTCCTTAGTGGGTGAGTTTATCTAACCACAGGACTGCTAGAAATTAAGCTCAGGAAGGTAAAAGTCCCCATGAGAAGGAATGACAAGCTTCTAGAACATCACTCTTCAAGGATGGCATGTTTGTCTCATTCAGAAGTCCTATGATGGTTTTTGTGTTGGTTTTGATGTTTTGAGACAGGGTATCTCGGTGTAACCACTCTGGCTGTCCTGGATCTCACTCGGTAGACCAGGCTGGCCTCCAACTCAGAGAGAGATAAACCTGCCTCTCCCTCTCCAGTGCCTTGATTAAAGGCATGTGCCACCACTGTAAAGTTCTACACTCAAAGTTACTGCATGCAGACAAGGTCTTTATGGGGGTCACTTTAAAGTAAAGTGAGGCTTAAAGGGTGGCACAGGCTAATAAGACGACAGACAGTGGTATCACTGAAACCAATCTTCAGAAGTACAAGTATCTGTCGGTGTAGCCACCCAATCTCTGACATTTTATTACAGTAACCTGATTGATTAATACACAGATCAGCTTAATGGCACACCAATGGTGCTGATTACAAGTTTTAAATAATAAAATACATTAAAAGCTGATTATGTGTGTCATTCTTATTACTATTGCAGAGTTTTTTGAAAATGAGGTGTAACACGAAAAATAAAAACCCAGGGACAGATATTGGGGTTCAAGCTGAGAGATGAGAGAAGCAAGCAGCCTGTAGGTGGCTCTTACTTCTACCCAGGCTGAAGCCATCCTGCCCTCAACATGGCTGGAGGCCAAAAATGTCCCAGACTGATGATCTGTTCCTATCTTACATACCTCAAGTGCTAGGGTCACCTTTGTGTGAGCTGTTTCTTTTTTAGACTGGATCCATTTCACGTAGCTCAGTGTGACCTTGAACTAACAAAGATCCATCTGTCTCCTGAATCCTGGGATTAAAGGTGTGTATCACCACTGCCAGACCTCTATGGCTTGTGGGTAGCTTTGCATTCTGAACCCTCAGGCAAACCTTAATATAGAACTACAGTGAGGGGAACTTTTTCACCCAGTTGGGATTTACCCAGCGTCCTCCTAAGAGGCTGGCCACTCAGAATCCTCAGAATCTTTAAAGATTGGCCTGGAAGCCAGTGAGTTCCAGGGTAACCTCTAAAGCCACAGAGAACCCTGTCTCAAAACAAAACAACAACAACAACAAAAAACAAAACAAAACAAAACAAAAAGATTGGCCTTGAGATAGTGAGTCTGAGTTCATTGTCTCTTGCAAATTAAAATTAAAGGTGCAGCCTTTATTAAGTATTTCAGAGTGCCAGGCATGGTAATGGTAATGCACACCTTTAATCCCAGCTCTCAAAGGGTACAGAGGCAGGCAAATCAAGGCCAGCATGGTCTAACAATGAACTATTAATAGTACATGATCTCAATGTCCCACTTTCTTCAATTGATAGGTCATCTGGACAAAGAGTAAGCAAAGAAACATCAGAATTAAATGCTATCACACATCAAATGGCTTTAACATTTCTACACAATATTCCATCCAAACTCCAAAGAATACAGCGCACTCAGCAGTACACATAAGCGTCTCTAAAATAGAACACATCCTGGAACACAAAACAAAACTTAACCAAATGCAGGAAGATTGAACCAACTGCAGCATATCCCATCTGACCAGTATGTAAATAAATTTGACAGCATTCAAATCGCTAGTAAGGGAGCAAACTCATGGAGATTTTAGACAACTCATTTCTCAATGGTAAATAGGTCCAAGAAAAATGAGGAATTAAAAAATTAAATCATGGGCAAAAGTTAGAGCTCTAAGTACCTAACTTTATTAAAGCACAAATAAGTGACTTAATGACAAAACTCAGAAATTCTGAAAAATAATCTTACTTTTCTATGGTCATGAAAAGGCGACATGACCAAGGCAACTCCTAAAAGAAAGAGTTTAGTTTGGCTGTCACACTGCAGTGGGTGAGAGGCAGTCCATCACGAGGGAAACGTGGCAGCAGGTGGGCCGGCAGGCACTGGAGCAGCCTTGATAACACAGCATGAGACGGACAGCTCACTGGGGGAATGGCCTGGGCTTCTGAAACCTCCAAGCCGTCCCCCAGTAACACACCTCCTTTAACAAAGCCACACCTTCTCTGTCAACGATGAATTTTGTGTTTCTTTGATCTTCACTTGTTCTTTGTTGTGCAAGACTTGCTAAGAATGATCACTAATTAACCAGAGTCAATATTAGGCGGTTATAGAATCCTGTGACATGCCTGCCCACCTGCCTGCCCGCTACTATGCTCCCTACCATTATAACTGTTAGAAACCTGAAGTCTCCAGACCCTGCTGGGCCATGCCCAACCTCCAGCTTTTTAATAGCAATAAGAGATGGGAATGTTGGGGCTCAGCAGTCTGTGGACCCCACCTCTGATGGGCGGGACGCCTATGGCCACGTAATCACTACGTCAGGTTTTACCTAGCTTTTACCTGGCTGGGCAGAGACCGGGTTACGCATGCGCAAACTCCCCTTTTAAAGCAAGCACACCAAGCGCACCTCTCTCTCTTGTCCCTCTCTCTCTTGTCCCTCTCTCTCACCTCCCTCTCTCTTGCCTTTCTCTCTTGCCTCTCTCTCTTGCTTCTTGCCCCTTCTGTCTTTCTCTCTCTCTCCCCGCTCTCAGTTGGCCACCAGCTACCCCCCTCTTTTCCTCTCCCCTCTCTCAATAAACTCCGCGTGGGCGCTGAATCTCGTGTTTGTGTTTCTTAGGCAGTAGCTGCAGCAAAAAAGAACAACAATAACCACAGACTCTTTCTGGCACTATGAGTCTCAATGAATTAATTTGTAAATTGCCTCAGTCATGGTGTCCCTTCACAGCAAAATTAAGACACAACAAATATGGAAATTTGTAAGAATTCATTGTGACATCTAACCAGCTTTACATAAGACCTTTTTCTTTGGCAGTAAAAATAAGTGACAGAAATGGGAGGAAAGACGCTATTTAAGAGAAATAGAAAATAAGCAACCTAACTCTAATAAAAATATCTAAGATATCCATGGGAAAAAAAATTAGTAGGATGATATGAAATGCCTTATGTGATAAGCATAGTAAAAGAAAATGCCTTTTAGACATGTAAAATTAGCTTAGTCAAGAGCTCCACTACATCCAAGGCTGCACGTGGTAACCAGAAGCTAGTGACACCACTCACTTAAGATGACAGATACTCAACCACAACGCTGCAACACCCACCTAACAGCATATAAGTATAAGCCGAGGGCAATGCAGTGCTCTGTGCATCTTCAGGACTGCTGGGACACTGGAGAGATGCCACCTCGGTGTGCCCTGTGGCTGGAGAGTCTCCCCCAAAATCCTGACCCTCAAACCAGAATTCCATGAGACTGGACCCCTAGCTTCAGCTACGATATGTCACATAGGTGAGCAGCCTTGGGGAGATGGGAGTATAATTGGGAATGTAGAATGTGAATTTTGTGTGATGACCTTCAGCATAACAAAATAACACTTGTTATAACACTTGTTAGACCAACTGCACATCTCTACCTTCTTGCTAAGTAAATGAGAGAAAACTCTTCAATCGAAAGCCACAAGTCAAGTGATATTAAGCCCCCCCCCAACAGTTACATTACAGAATTAACACCGTTCCAATAAAAATCTCTTGAAAATCCCTTAAGGAATTTCACGCCCAATGAAAACTTGTGAAAGTGATTCTAAATTTAAAGTAAAAAATAAATAAAAGCCCCCAACCTAACAGAGATAATTCTATGGAAAATAAGAGTGATTTGAATGACAAATCTTTTTTAAAGTCTTTACTAAAAGGGATGAGTATTATGTGAAAATATAAGGTATTACTCAGAATGAGTGAGATTACACCCACATTATTTAGGAATTGTCTCAAAATTAAGCTGTCGACTGAGAAATCTATCTCCCAGAACCACTGCTAAATAAAAATGGATGCCACTTAGCATATGTTTGGTAGTAAGAATCACGGTTCCTGCCTATTTTTGAGTGGGGCAATGTTGGGAAGGTAACTTAGACTTTGACTTTCATCTTGAGCTTTTTCTTTAAATCTCCCAGGGTGGCCTCATATTAAACCCCTCCTGCCTCAACCACCTACAGAATCATGGGAATACAGTTCAATGAGGGCCATGAATGGACATGGACACACACGCACACATGCACGCACCCACACACACCCGCATGCACACACACACACACACACACACGCGTGCACATGCTCACGCACACACACGCACACGCATGCACACACGCATGCACACGCATGCAGGCACACATGCATGCATGCACACACACAAGCACACACACGCACACTTCCAAATGATAGGTTTGTAGCATTTATTTGTGCTGTGGTTGTGATTGTGTGTGTTACCTTTGCCTTTTCCAAGTTTTTGAAATTTCGAAAGAGACAAGGTAAAGGAGGAGAGCTTTCCGATGAAAAGAATTCCTAGTAGCAGCTGGGAGAGCAGGAGTCCCGACTCTCGTCACTGTTGCAGGGGAAACAATCCAGCTCCCTGTCCTCACGGACTGCGTGGAGAGAGGCGTCCCCACCCTTTCCAGGCCTCTTACCGTGCTCAGCTCGGACTCCAAGCTGCAGTTTCTGATGTGTGGGAACACTTCACTGTACTTGCTTGGGTAGGTCGATGCCAGGTAGTCCTTCACCTCCTCCAGGTTGCTGGCTGTCAGAGAGCCATCTTCAAGGTCAAAAGAATTTGACAGCAGCAGAATCACCCTGCAGAGCAGACCGTCATCTTAACATTTACCACTAAGGAGCCTAACAACGCTGATAATCTGGGTGAGGAGAGGACTAATTAATAACCCTTTGTAAGGAAGGGCAACTGTGAGTGTCCGAATGCCTGTGCAGAAGCTTCAGATCTGAGCAGAGCTGAGGACAAGAACCCTGACCCCACAGCGAGGCCCTTTAAGATCTGTGCCAGGGATACCTGATGAAACTGTATATATAGGGTGGCAGAAATTAGCATTGTGCTTAAATATGGCTTGTGCCACTGAGTAACCCATTAACCTTAGAATCACTTAAATTTAAATTCTTATCAATATACAAGTTATTTGAACATACATTCATTTCAGTCCTAGTTTAGAGATGGCCACTCATGTAAGTGACCTCCCTACTGGACATATTAGCATCTGCTTTGAGCGAAGCCAAAGACGGTAGACTCAGCTAGAGAGGTCTTGCTTACACTTGAGATGGGGAATGGGACCGAAGACGCTGGCTTTTTTTTTCTTTCTGAACGCCCCTTTCTGCTACGGGCAATGCCTACCTTAAACTGCCCGTTCCCTGCAAGGCAGGCCTTAACTTTCTGGGCCCTCAGTTTCTAGGCAGCAATTATGTAGTCGAGAAAAGAGAGCCAAACCTCACACTGCAGACCTCAATACTGGTCTTTAGTCTACCCCTTGACCCCAGGAGCCCAGTCCTGCCCAGTCTCCCCTCCAGCTCAGAGCTTTGGAGCCTTGCCTTCCCACTTGAGGCCCGAGGTTCTGAGGGACAGCCTAGACTCACTTGTTTAAGCAGTTTTCATAGTTGAAGGTGGCCTTGAAGCCATAGATGGAGAAGGTCACGATGCTGGAAAATATGGCAGTGGTACTGTTGATGATGGACACGATGATGGCATGCTTCTGGCAGTTGTTGGAGGGGTCATTGTAGCTGGCAAAGGCAATCAGGCCGCCACACCCTAAGCCCAGTGAGAAGAAGATCTGCGTGGCTGCATTGATCCAGGCCTTGGGGTTGGCTAGTTCTTCAATCTAGAAGGCCAGTAGGGATAGGACTGAGGAACCCTGGGTTCCAATCTAAGAATCCCCCTCCCAGGAGAAGTAGGGCCCAGAGAGGGGGGAAACTATCTCCCAACTTCTCCAGCTCTCCAGACCTGGCCTATGCGTAGTGTATTTCTGGAGGTGGACTGCATCACTAACCCTCTTTGAAGTTACCCAGGTCTCTCAAGGACATTTATGAGTAAAGAAAGCACTGTTAAACATTGTCAAAGCACTATTAATGTATGTTTAATCCACTGTTAATGTTAGTGAGAAGCTTTTTATCACAGGTGCTTCTTAATGTTTACTATTTGCTTAAATAAAGTAATATGTTAATAGCCAGGAGTGGGCTGGGCATTGGTGGCGCACACCTTTAATCCCAGCACTTGGGAGGCAGAGGCAGGCAGATCACTGAATTCGAGGCCAGCCTGGTCTACAAGAGCTAGTTACAGGACAGGCTCCAAAGCAATAGAGAAACCCTGTCTTGAAAAACCAGAGAGAAAGAGAGAGATTCCCAGATTCCCCTCATTCTCTTCGAAGGAGACAATCAGCCAACAAACCGTCCAGATTGCCCTCTGCTAGCTCACCTGCTGTGTGCACTCAAGGAAGCCTTGAGGAAGCTATAGTGTCTCAAAACTACTTGCATCCAAAGTGTATCACTAATCTGGAAGGCACTATTGTTAAGCCTTGATTGTTTTAAACAACTTTCAGTGAACAGTCTTCCATCACAACAATTGGCTAAATTTTAACAGCCATTTTCTAATATGTGTGTGGGTGGGTATATTCCCTGTTGGCCAAGAAGGGAGCCCATTGGTATTGGAGAGATGGCTCAGCAGTTAAGAGCATTGACTGCTCTTCCAGAAGACCTGGGTTTAATTCCTAACACCCACATGGAAATTCATAACTGTAATTCCAGTTCTAGGGGATCCAACACCCTCACACAGACACACATGCAGGCAAAGCATCAGTACACATGAAATAAAGATTAATCATTAAAAAATTTTTCTCCTTTTTTGGGAAGAGGCAGCCTGTTATTGGTGCAAACACAGTATGCCAATTTCACAGTAACTGTTACGATTGATGCAAACACATATTCTTTCTCTGGCTGTATAAGCAGGTGCTTGGCTCAGTTTTTGAGTTTTTGAGTTGTCTGTGTTGCTCTTCAGTTACACATTACACCTCATAAAAGTTTCCTCTTGTATGAAGTTTTCTTGCCTATTGTATAGCTATTTCCTCCCAATGAAACTTTTCCTTCTGGAGGGTGGCTTGTTAAGATTCTCAAAGTTAGCTGGGCAGTGGTGGTGAACTCCTTTAATCTCAGCACTTAAGAGGCAGAGGCAGGTGGATCTCTATGAGTTCAAAGCCAGCCTGGTCTACAGTGAGTTCTAGGACATCCATGGCTAAACAGAGAAACCCTGTCTCAAAACAAACAAACAAAAACAAAAGATTCAGGAAGTTAATGAAACTGGTAGGTCTCAAGAGGCTCGAGAAATATACCAGATTCATAAGGCCAGTTCCTAAGAGTATTTAAGTGGAAACAACTACTATAGATGAGAGACAGGTAGTGCAGGATGCTCTGGGAATGTAACTTTTATGTGTCACTGCCTATGCTGGGGTGCACTTTTCCTGATACAGTTGCCTTTGAATTATCTGTGCCCCTGTAAGTAACGGTAATAAACTCATTGGTTCACTAAGCTAGGCTTGGACAGACTTGTTTCTTTGGTGTGTTGTTGGCTCACTTTTTTCCTGAAAAGCATAGGCAACATCTGCTTCATCATTATTAGAGTGGGTCAGAGGGGAAACAGGAAGCAGAGATTGTGGAAGTGACAGGAAGAATCATAAGGAAAGGTAACATCACCACCACCACCACCACCACCATCATTAAAGCATCATCAGGACAGGGTGGCTGAAGAGTTCCAAACAGCGTAGGAGTATGGAGTAGAGGTCTCAAAGACAGCAGACGTCTTAAAGACAGCAAAGGCTGTGAAGAGCTGAAGGCTACACATTGCCTCTGTTGCTGGATGAGTTCTGACAAACAAACAAACAAGACCCTCACGAAACTAGAGGCAAAGGGTTTAAGGTGCCCCAGCCCCGAGAGCTGCCACACTAAGGGAGTCCATGTCTATAGACATCTATCTCCATTTGCTAAATGAATAATGTGTCCTGTTTCCCACTGGAGAACTTCGGCCTGGAGTGAGGAGGTTAAGGAAGGGCTCATTGCAACCTGGATGGCAAGGGTCTAAGGAAAATGGGGACAGATGAGGGAAATGACTGGAGTGACATCTGTGGCCATCAGCTCAGTAGAACATCTAAGCAGGATGAGGGGGTGAGAGCTGAAGCAGGAAGGGCAGAAGGGAGGAACTGGTGTCAGTCGTTAGGGGTAATCAGAGTATGGGGGGAATGAACAGTGCGCAGAGAATCACCTATCTGAGGATGGGTCCATGTCCATAGGGCATCCACAGCCCGTGGCCCAGCCTTGAGCTCACACCATGCTCTTTGGTTACTTACAGCTTTTTCTTCCTTGACTATGACCCCCCCCCAGCCCCACCAAAAGGGACCAAAACGGGTAGCAGCACCCTCAGAAGTCCTTCCCATACCTTGGGTGTGAACATATATACCAGGCCATTGGTGGCTCCGTGGAGTGTGAGACCCCGGATCAGGTAGATGATGAGCACGAAGTAGGGCATCGATGCAGTGAAATAGACCACCTGTGGGAACCCAGGAGTGGAGTCAGCCTCAGTTTGTAAGAAATAGCTTCGCAACAGTATGCAAAAAGTCCACTCAAAATTATCAGTTTATCTTCATTGAAATGGAGATAATGTTTGTACACAATGTTTAATTTAAAATGTGTGAAATTGGCTCAATAATATAAGTGCTGTGAGATCTTAAAGATTGTAAAAGAAAACCTCATTCAAGGGAAGATCTTTATGGAGCCTGATGCTGCCCCTATCAGAGAAGAGCACAGATGACTTGGAGACAGAGCACGCGGAACCGGCTCACATCGCCAAGAAGATGACACAATCTTTGGATCAAATGTCTTAGGAGTTTTCCCACAGCTGATAACATCTGGAAAAAGCACTAAAATTCTTTTACAGGGTCTGAAGTTTTTCAGGATAAAAATGTGGCTATTTTTAATCAACTCTAATATAAAAGTAAATAAATCCAGGAGGCTATGAAGAGGGGTTCTTACATATGACTGATTAATTGCCACTGTCACCAAACATACAGAAACAAAAAGGCCACTGGAACTTGTCGAGAAGGTCTGCCTAGAACTATGTTCAGTCTGGGACTGGGTGTTGCTTGTTGTCAGTCCTTGTGCTCAAAACAAGATCTCAAAACATCTTGCATAGTCCTCCCTATGTTTGCCTTTAGAGTTTCCCCCTCAGCCTCTGCGAATGTATCCTGTCTACTATGGCGTCCATTTCTCTGTGGCTCTCTGTAAATATTGTAGTTTATTATGGCACCATGCTACTCTTCTTTCTGTGCTGTAATAAACCTTTTAAACAAAAGCAATGAAGGGGAGGGAAGGGTTTATTTGGCTAACATTTCCAGGTCATGGTGCATCACTGAAGAAAGTCCGGTGATGAAGACCATGGGAGCCCAGCTCCCAGATCTGCTCCAGGGCAGCCAAGAGAATGCCTCAGAGTGGCAGGGGGCTTAGGAAAGATTCTTATCTGAGGATTGCTAGGCTTTTCTGTTTTAGGAGAAAGACATGCTTCCTGCTGAGCACACACCTTCTCTTAATCTCTTTTTCTTGAGAATCTCTCTTTACATACATGTATCTCTCTCCTGCTGTTACATAGTTTTATATTTAGTTACATCTCTTTTCTCATGGCCACACATCTTTCTTTTACACACATCTCTCCCCTGCTGTTACATAGTTTTATATTTAGTTATGTCTCTTTTTCACAGGGCTACACATCTCCCTTTGACATACCTCTTCTTCATCTCTTTTCTATATGGCTTCATCTTCCCTGCCCCCACAGTTACACATCTCCACAGCCACAGCTAAGCAGCAGCTCTTCCCCACAGCTCTCTCTCACGCACACCCACACACGCTTCTTCTACATCATTCATTCATCCTTTTTCTCTCTCACGCACACTCACACATGCTTCTTCTACATCATTCATTCATCCTTTACTCACTCTCACTCACTCACTCTCTCACACTTCTCTCCCCTATAGCAGCCTTCTCCCACAGATCCTTATACAGCTTCCTCCTCTACACTGTCACTGTCCCTATCTCTCTCTGCATCATCGATGCTGCTCTGCTGCCTCTGCTGCCTCTGCTTCTCCTCTTACAGCCAAACTCTTGAACAATTATGAGTAACATTTTCAGGGCCCTACCCATTCTCAAAACACAAGATAAGTCACATAGTTTCTCTTAGGCTAGGACTGTCACAATGACCAGCCAGTGAGCAACCATGACCTTGCACATAGCTCTAAGTTGGTGAGGGTTCCCAGACAGTAACGATTGGCTGAACCTTGAGGTTGGGGAGTACATGCAGACTAAAGTTCCTTCAAGCTCTGTCCTTGAATAGGTAAACCACCACCTAGGAAAATGACCTCTGAAGTCTAAAGTTAACTGTCTTATGTAAAAAAAAAAAAAAAAAAAAAAAAAAAAAGGCTGTCTGTGACTGAGAATCCTTTGTCAACTTGAGTAATGTAAAACATCCTTGTTTTATGTCTATTCGTCAGAATTATACAGCTTAAACACCATCTTCCTGATCATCCACAGCTATATGTGTGCCCAATAAGTATAAAACACACTACCAAAGGGATGTGGAAAGAACCCCACAGCTGCTGTTATTAGGGAGGCATAGCAGTGGCACTTGAGAAAACTACAGGAACAACCAGTTGTTCAGTTGATAACCCCACAGCTCTGCCAAGTGGGGCTCCCCGAGTGAGTCAACTTGTTAAGCACCAGTCACCGCTGTACACTCCCATGGCCTTTTGCAGTCAGGACAAGAAGACAAGAAGGAATTTGAAGCAGCAGTTAATAAATACTTTCGCTGGTTTGTTCACAGGATCATGCTTAGCTAGCTTTCTTCTACAGTGTGGGATCACCTACACAGAGAATGGTGCCACCCACTATGGGCTGGGCCCCCTTAAATCAATTAGCAAGGCAATAATCATCTTATTGACATAACATTATATACATTAAGAGATTTTGGACACTAGCATGTTTATAAAGTAATAAGATAATCAAGTGAATAAACTTGATTCAAAATGAACATAATCATAATCAAGGCAACCCTCTACAGATTTGCCCATAGGCCAATCTGACCTTGGCCACCTCTTAACAATGACTCCCTTCTTAGGTGAGGTGACTCTGGGCTAGGTCAAGTTGACCATTAAAGCTAACTATGGCAGGCACTTTTCTCTCCATGGCCGTCTGTGGATATTTGCAGAGCTCACTACGACACCCTTCTGTCCATGTTCAAATCCACCCAGGCACAGTGGTATCATGCTCCCCAGCCTACCTTGCCAGTCGATTCAGTACCCCGAAGTATACACAGATAGACAATAAGCCAGGCCAGGATGAGGCAGAGTGCTGGTTCCCACTGCACTCCTCCATTCTCCTGGATGGAGGGTGAGATGTTGAGTGTTTTCCTGTACCAGAAGTACTGTGTTGACGAAGCCTTTTCACATTCCTCGTCGTAGCCTGTGCGGTTAGCATTCAGTGGGCAGACAGACCACGGCAGGGGATCCTTTGGAATGAAGTGAGAATCAACAGAGAGTTAAAGGGAGGGTCAAGGGCTTGGTGGGATGGTGGGATATAGCCTTGGCAGAGAGATCTTGGAAGAGAAGGGAGCTGGTCACTCAAAGGCAAATGGCTGCAACCTTGAGGCTGACAAGGACTTGGGTCTTCAGGGGATATAGATGGCATGGAGGATGACTGGATTGGTTTGAATATTAAGGATTCCCCAAAGATCCACACCTAGAGGCTGTGTTCCTTTGGATTGGAAGATGCTGTGGATTTTTAGGAGGTAGGGCCACGTCAGAAGCCATTGGGGTGTGATTTCCAAGGAGCTAAGGGGAATCCTGTCATTTATTTACTTTCTATTCTGGTGTCATTGTGGATGCTTCCTCCTATATGTAGTCAGGACACGATATTCTGCTAAACTTCATCTTTACTAGAGGCCAAGTTGTGAATTAACAAATCTTTCCTCTTTGTAAGTTAGGGCCTAGGATGTTTTGATCCAGTAAAACTGACTAATAAGATTTGCTTCTTATTGCAATCCTGAATGCGGTTTTTGAGGATTACTACATTTTTTAAATGGGTCTAGAAGACTCTGTTACTAGTGTCTAGATAATGACAGGCCAACTACAACAAGAGAACACTGACCTAGCATCATTACAGCAGCCAAACCAGAACCTCCAAGCTGTTGCACTACTGCTGGAATGGTCAGAACTTGTTAAGAACTTGTTAAGAGCTAAAGTTAAGAACACTGGCTGTCTTCTAGATGACCTAGATTCAATTTCTAGCACCCACATAGAACTAAAAACCCATCTGATCTGATGCCCATTTTCTGACCTCCACAGTCACTGTACTAATGTATACACAGATAAACATGCAGAAAAAACACCCATAGGCAAAAAGAAAAAAAAAAATTGTGTTTGGTTTTTTGAGACAGGGTTTCTCTGTGTAGCTTTGGGACCTCTCCTGGAACTCTCTCTGTAGACCAGGGTAGCCTGGAACTCACAGAAATCTGAATGCCTCTGCCTCCCGAGTGCTGGGATTAAAGACATGTACCACCACCATCCAGCCAGACAAAAAATGTAACAACAACAAAAAGAGTTGCCAATGATTTATGAATTTTCTTTCCTCCCTTCAACTTAGAACAAGTCAGAGAAAGCAACAACTAAAAAGTTAGCTCACTTCCAACTTCCCCAAGCCAACTCATCATTAGGACACCCTTAAGAGTATAGACAGATGTTTCATGCCATGGGTGTGGAAACAAGAAAGAGGTGAAGTCCCTTGAGCCACTGGCACTAGGAGCTTCCTTTGAGCAGTATTAGCAGCACCTGAGCTTGGCTGCTAAGACTCCTTGACCCCGTAGGGTGGAGACAGTGAAACCCTCTTCTGCTTTCAGTGGTTTCAACTGGGTTCTTCGGCACTTAAAAACAAATTAACGTAAATGATGTCTGTTAATGATCATAAGCCAAGGCCAGCTGCTCAGAGAGCTACCAGAGGGGATGAGGGGAAGACATAACCCTGATCGGAGCTGTGGGTGGTGTAGGAAAAGCCTGCTCTGAGACAAGCCCCTTGTTGCCCAGGTCTAGGTTCTATGAGTTCAGATTTATAGAACAAAAAATGTTCCACTAATAGAATCAGTCTGGGTGGCCTCATGGCTTCATGGCCACATTCCACAGGACACAGCTCAGGGCTCAGTGGCATTATCTAGTGGGCCAAGGCTACGCTACTTAACACCAGGAGCCAGATCTGCACTCTAGGGAACTCAGTCCCATGAGACCCTGGCTCCAGCCAGGCCTTGCTAGTGGATGTGAGAGCTGTTTTGCAGGTCTGACCTGGATGTTCCCACCGACAGCTACCAACTGCCCCATCTCCTTTGTGTTAGAGCAGTTCCTCCCCCGAGTGTGGAACGTCAGAACCAGAAGTCCACTGACTGTTTGGAAGAATGCCCCCGTCAGGCTCCCTCCAGGTTATAATCCCCACCCGGCTCCGCTCCTCCTGGAGGGGAGGCCTGCGTGCCTTGCCCTCGCTGTTGCTGGTGTGACGAGGCCTCCGCTCACCTGGAAGGAGTGGAAGAGGTACCAGAGAGACCAGGTGTTGATGACATTGTAGTACACGGAGACCAAGAAGGACACCACCAAGCTAGCAATGCCTGCAAGGAATCACAAGGTCACGCTGAGAACCAGGTGTGGTAGCCCCACATATAAGCACCTCTGGGAGGACATGATGGGCCCGCCCAGGACAGGAATACTTCCCTCCATGTTTTTTTCCTAACCACGACTTCACGTCTGTGACCCATTTCTAAAGAGTTCTTCCCCGCCCCCAACCTCTCATACATTTTTTAATATCTAAGTGCTAGGTCCTGAGCTTCATGCTTGACATGTGTCTTGGTCAGTGTTCTATTGCTGTAAAGACATCCTGACCACAGCAACTCTTATAAAGCAAGCATTTTAATTGTACCCTGTATAGAGGTTTAGTCCATTATTGTCATAGAAAGAAGCACAGACAGACAGACATGGTAGCTGAGCGTTCTACTCCGGACCTGGAGGCAGCAGGAAGAGATGATTTCCTCTTAAGTTGTACTGTTTAATTGAAGCAATGATTTTATACAATGGACAGTGTTGGTTTAAATAGAATTTTGATGATTAAGGATTTTTAAACAAATATAGTAAGGGGTTATGATAGATGTTTAGTAGGAAAATTAGTATAGGTAAAGTGGATATAGTGCTGTGCCTGCCCCTGATAAAGCGGGGACTATAGATGGGAAAATAAAAACAAGGATGTGTACTGCAGCTGGAACTTAGGAATTTCTCTTGAGGAGCCATATACACTGTGGTTCAATGATTAAGGAAAACAATTGAGTCCCAGAAGCTAGGCTAGCTCAACTTCTTTTAATCTTAATGTTGGGAGATGTGTTCATGGGTTTTGGTGTACGTCATAGTTAAAACAAAGCTCATGGACAGCAACCTGCACGCCGATGATGCCCAGGAACCCACGAGTCTCGTCGGAGGAACTGAGAAGGACCCCACGTACCGACACCGCTGAGGTAGGGGCTGATGGTCCTCCAGGCTCCGATGCTGCCCTGCCGCATGCGCTGCCCCACAGCCAGCTCCAGGTACAGGAGTGGCATCCCCTCGACGATGAGCATGATGATGTAGGGGACCAGGAAACTCCCTGCGGGAGGCCAGAGCTGAGCGTCAGGTCAGTGAGGAGAGATGAGGTTTATATCTCCTCCGCAACGGTGCTTCCAACAGCTGCCTTTCCCCACGGGCCCCGCCCGCCGCCCTCTGCCCCCAGAGTTTTCCACTCAAAATCTATTCTTTCTGCCTTGGCTTCTTCTACCTCCCATGTCCATCCCAGAGCCACCCTCTCACCAACTGTCTTCTGCTCATCCTACCAACCCAACTTTCCATCATCAGTTCACCCACCATGCCTCTCCCTCCATTGACTTATCTGTTCACCCGTCCACGGATGACATGCAGCCATCTCAGTTGTTTAAATCTTTAAATTCTTCCATCCCGGGAGGCAAACTGCCACCGGGCTCAGCTCCTTGGGCACCATTCTCCATGGCTGTGCTGGCCCAGCTTCTGCCAGTAAAAGCTTCTACCCTCTTTTTAAAAATGTGTTAGGGAGATTGGGAGGTCAGAGGAAGTTGGTTTTCTCCTTCTACCTGAATGTGGATTTTGGAGGCTGAACTCAGGTCACCAGGCTTGTGAGGTAAGTATCTTTATCTACTGGGTCATCTCATTAATCTCTATCTTCCCTCTCAGCGCTTAAGGCTAGACCACCAAGTTGTTAAATACTTTGAACTTCACTCCCGAGTGTTTCTGTCTGTCTTCCTCGGTGGCTTCTGTGTGATGTGGTGTTGGAAACAGACATTTTCTAAGCTCTGGTCACACCTGGTCTGTAGGTGGAGTGGAAAAGTCAGCAAACCTGCTTCCTGCCCTGCAGGGTTCACCTAGGAAGAGGCATTTTGGATGCTTTATAGAGTTGCCTGGACCATAGAATGTTCTTCCGGCCTCATATTTTCAGAGTGCTTAGTAGCTTAGCAAATACATGGGTGGGCAAACTAGTTGGACCCCTCAGTACACAAAGCTTCACACCACATCCTCCTTTTAAAGAGATCTCTGTGTGTCTGTTTTGAACAATCACCTTCAGTCTAAATTTTTACTTTAGTCATTTTTAAGTCATTAACAGTGACTTAAAAAGAAACCCTTCAAATCCATAGATTCCTAAGGCTCGGTCTGTGAAGGGAGCTGTAAACGCTCTGAAAGTACAGAGGTAGTCAGGGATACAAGGCTGCCCAAGACTTCTGTTGAATTTTCTCTTATCCACCCCATCTCATGGCTCCCTGGCTGGGACCTGGGAAACTGCTACAGGAAAAGGGCAGACAAAAGCAAAAAGTCTGATGAACAGTAGCAGGGATTGAGGGTGGCTTGTGGAGGGACCTGGCTCCTTGGCATTAGGGAAAACAGAATAGGCACACACAAACCCTAATAGTCCTAAAATACCTCCATGGTACACAGGGGCTGCCTGTGTAGCAGGGGTGTTGATGGTCATCTATGGGACCAAGTACTGAGCTTCCATGAAGACCCAACTGCAAAGAAAGGGAAGGTAACAGCTTTAACCCTTCAGATCGGATGGGGCCCTAAGACTTGCGTGTTTTATAGGGCCCCCCGGGTCCTCCCCTTCTTCCCTCTGGTCCTGTTGTGATGCCTGCCCTCATACCTTCCTGGCATTCCTCCCCACAATGTTTTCTGGGAACAGGAATCTACCATTTTAGGAAGCCAGCTGTCACTTCATTGGTCTACCTTGTGGTGCTCTAAGGCTCCTGCAGTCTGACACCAGCTACTGTCAGGGGAAAGGGCTTTGACAGCTCTGGCTGCTTCCTGTTGAGATGGGCAGAGTCTGGGCTTGGAGGGAGACTCTGGCAAGGCAGGCTCTTAGGGCCTGCAGCCCCACAGTTTCAAGAACAGCCCGAGGTCTTCCACTGGGTCCATTCAGAGCTTCAGTTGCACCTTTCAAGAGACCTTATATTATCCCCTTTGGTGTGGCTAAACTCGATTGTCAAATTGATTGCATATGGAATCAACTAAAGCCCAAAGAACGGGGCCCAGCTGTGGGGACTTCTCCTGACTCTTGGTGAGGGAAGACCCACACTAAGTCAAGGCCATACCTTGTGGGCGCTTACATGATTATGGAAGGAAGAAGTCGATGCCAAGTTCTGATGATGAGGCACTCCTTTGCTGCCATCAGAACCTACTTCTTCTGGCTCTAACAGATTCAAACACTTAGCCTTGTGGACTGAACAACTACAGGCTTTTTTTTTTTGGTTAGGAGATAGCCATTGCTAGACGATCTGATTACACAAGACAGCCTTCATACAGTGCATAGTGATCTACACTTTTGGTCTTGAATCAGCATAAGTAGCTCATGTCTCGTGAAATAATGCCTTTAATCTTTGATTATTGTTCTTTCTCCTTGTCACAGTGTCAGGTGGCTATTCTGACTCAGGAAAAGGAGCTTTTCCTTTTCCTGGAGGATATTTTGAGGCAAACATGGTTGGGTCTGAAGTGGAAGGGCTGAATTCCCCCTCCGGAGCCAGTTTCTTAGTGTGTTCAAACAGTACATGATGATTTACACAAAAGACATTGCTCCTCTGTAAAACCAAACCCAGAGGCTTATGCTGGACAGGAGAGTTTCTGTTGGATCCAGCGACAACAGGCTGAACCCACAGTACCTGTTTTCCTTATAACCGGTAGAGAACTATCCAGATGAGTGTCGCTGGGTCATGCGATGGGAACAGAGATGGAAAAGGTGATCCTTTTAGAGCTTTTAAATTTTATAAAGCCATGGGTGAGTGGCAGTGAGCCCCCATAATAAACGAGGGAGTTATCTGCCCTTTCTTATGACCTACCTGAGACCCTCCCTATCTAGAATTGGGGTGGCAAACTTGAAAGACTGCACCCACAATCACTTTGCATGTGGCAGCAAATGGAGGCAGACAACCTGGGAAACTCAATAGTTTCTGTTTTTCTTTCGCTTCTGCTAAGGAGAAGGCTCTGTGAACATAGGTGGTCAGTAGAGTTTTCCCACAACCTCCCACAAAGGAAACACCCTGTCTAACCTCCTGACCAAAAACATCAACAAAACAGTTGTTTGTTTGTTTTAATGCCTGATCCAGCTCACTGAGGAGGCAGCTGAGCAGTGAGCTTTAGAGAACCTTGGATTTTGTTTGTCTCATTTACAATGAGATGGAAGAAAAAAGGGGTCTGGGTCAGGATTGCCCCTTTTCTAGCCACATCCCCACATCCATTTTGATGGGCATCTCCAGCTTGCCAGCAATCAGCAACCAGGGTAGTCCCAGAAAGAGGCTGTCCCACCTAACCACGACTCAGGTCCCTGCCACCTCCCAGTTTCCCTTTTTGATCTCTCTTAGTGCAATACTGCCAGCTTGTGCCTGGCTACAGAGAGTCAGGCTCAAGCCCCCTAAAATGCCATTTGTACTCAAGACATTTAATGACTCCATTCCTCAGAACACTCGATTTGGCTGGAAGGTGGTGATGCACACCTTTTGTTCCCAGTACTTGGGAGACAGCCAGGTGGATCTCTGTGAGTTCAAGTCTAGCCTGGTCTACAAAGCAAGTTTCAGGACAGCCAGAGAAACTTGGTCTCCAGAAAAACCAAAACCAAACCAAACCAAAACCAAAAACAAAACAAAACAATTGATGTTCCATGAGTCACTTTCCATGTAAACCTCATAAGCCCTGGAAGAGGTGCTGGAGCCACATTTCCTGAGTTCATTGAGCACATGCTCTGTTCCATCCTTACATGGTCACAAAATCTGCAATTATTTCCCATGCTCAGTAATTCACACAAGTTCAGAGCCAGAAAGACTGATGCGAAATAGGAGCCTGATTGGTTCCATCTCGTGAGTCAACGGTCACATGTTGTGCAGTTATAAATAGCCAAGACTCTACTAGGATGAGCCTAGGGGATAATATTCATCATGGATAGCTTCTAAGAAGTCCAATGTTTAAGTCCCTTTTGGGACACATCAACCTACCAACTCAGAAACTCTCTAACAGTCAATTGAATACATCTCAGAAAAACAGCTAGAATTACCAGCCCATTATCAGCCTTGGCTGACAAGCAGGGTTACTCACATTCCTATCTGGTCCCCAGATGAGCAGGCTTTAGGGGAGACAAGTTATGTAAATTATGTGACTGTGACTTTGACCGGGGTCTTTTCAGACTGGGCCAGCAAGGTTTCAGACATGTATTACATGTGTGTTCTGGCCACTGATGTTTGCCCATTTTAAACAGGATCTGGCTATTTGTACCCAACCTATTCCGTATTGCACCACACTACCCAACCATGAGGCTAAGGATTTGAGGCAGCAACAAGCAACACCTGTTGCACAGAAAACAATTGCAGTGAGGTTGGATCCTTAATGAGGAGAGGCATAAAGCCATTCCTGGTGGTGCATGGGGTTATCTAATTGGAAGGAAAAGTGATCAAAACATCAAGATAAAAGGGGCGGGTCTCTATGAGTTGGAAGCCAGCCAGGTCTACAGAGCTAGTTCCAGGACAGCCAAGGGTACACAAAGACCCCCTGTCCCAAAATAAAACAAAAGAGAAAAACGGGTCCACAACACAAGTAGACATCTGCAAGGGCACTCTTGGATGCTAGTTAACAAGATCTTCCAACCTCTGAAGATTCCCTGATCATAGCAACCAGGTCAGATGGAGGAGGTCGTATCCCTGGTGGAAAAATAGAAATATACATTACCCCCTGTTAACCACGGGGACCAAGAAGCTGGAGGGAGACTCTCCAGGTGCTCAGAACACTGCAGCTGTCTTCAGAGCCCCAGGTCTTAACCCCTTCTTGTTCTCGTGACCCCACAAGAGTGAATGGCTTCTGATGCACCTAATGCACCCCTCTGCTGCTTCTGGGAGCAACCCTGAAGGTGCTTCCTTTATGGACCACACTTAGAAGAAATTGAGAGATGCGATGTAAGAAACGCAGGAGCCTGAAACAGCCTCTTAAACTTCCAGCAGCAAGAAACCAGTCCATGCAGCTCTAAAACCCACAGCAGGATCCGCTCATAGCTGTGGAGACTAGCTACACTTTTGTTTTTATTATCCGATATTCCCCATTTCAGGGTTTCAAAATCCTGCCGGGTGTTCCTTACTTAAGGACAGTGGATAAAAGAGATCCAAATGGGTAAGGACAACAGTCTAGACGGTCTCTTCTGACCGCCAAGTATGACAAGAGACACATGGTATCTGTCTCCTGAGCCACAGCAGTTATTACTCTCTCTCTCTCTCTCTCTCTGTCTCTCTCTCTGTCTCTGTCTCTCTCTCATCCTCCTTTCCCTGTGCCCTCCTTCTCCCCCTCTGTCTCTCTGTCTCTCTCTCTCGTCCTCCTTTCCCTGTGCCCTCCTTCTCCCCCTCCGTCTCTCTGTCTCTCTCTCTCTGTCTCTCTCTCTCTGTCTCTCTCTCTTCTCTCTCGCTCTGTCTCTCTGTCTCTGTCTCTCTGTCTCTGTCTCTCTGTCTCTTCTCTCTGTCTCTCTCTCTCTGTCTCTCTCTCTGTGTCTCTGTCTCTCTGTGTCTCTCTCTCTGTCTCTGTCTCTCTCTGTCTCTCTCTGTGTCTCTCTCTCTGTCTCTCTCTCTGTCTCTCTCTCTCTGTCTCTCGTCTCTCTCTGTCTCGTCTCTCTCTGTCTCTCTCTCTGTCTCTCTCTCTGTCTCTCTCTGTCTCTCTCTGTCTCTGTCTCTCTCTGTCTCTGTCTCTCTGTCTCTGTCTCTCTGTCTCTGTCTCTCTGTCTCTGTCTCTCTGTCTCTGTCTCTCTGTCTCTGTCTCTCTGTCTCTGTCTCTCTGTCTCTGTCTCTGTCTCTCTGTCTCTGTCTCTCTGTCTCTGTCTCTCTGTCTCTGTCTCTTGTCTCTCTCTCTTGTCTCTCTCTCTGTCTCTCTCTCTCTGTCTCTCTCTCTCTCTCTCCTTTCCCTCTGCCCTCCTTCTCCCCCTTCCTCTCTTTCTCTCTCTCTCTCGTTTTTTTGGTTGAGAGAGTTTTCTTTGTATAGTCCTGGTTGTTCTGGAACTCTGTAGACCAGGCTGTCTCTGCTTCCCGAATATTGGGATCACCTTGAGTGCAGGGACTAAAGGTGTACACTACCATGCCTGGCATATTATTTGTTCTTATGATTGGCTCTTTAATGACTTGTGACCTTAATGAATTCCTAGTCTTAAAAGATCCACCATTCAAAATAACCTGAAGTAAATATTCCCTTTGACCTATTCACCCCTTCAAATTAATAATCCATAAGCAAACACCCTAAGTACTCACAGCAAATAATTTACCACGTACCCATAATAAGAATATGGACTACTTTCCCCTTTGTCACACAACTGGAGAGTGGAAAAAAAAAAAAAAAACGTAGGTGTGGGGTATCACAATGGGACAGCAACAAAAGCAGGCGGAAGGAGGGAAAAGATATTCTGTATCAAACCGAGGCAAACCGATATTGGAAATGCCAGCTAGAAAGAGCAGCATCACCCCAGCGCAGCCCTCGTCTCCAGCTTCCCAACTCAGGCAGGCTGGTCCTTCCTGGCCTACGTCTGCCAATGGCAGCAGCTAGTTTAGCACCTGACCCTGGGCTGCTGAAAATTCACATGAGCTTCCCAGGTCGGTAATGTTAGTGCTGGAGGCTCACGACTGGAAAAACTTGAAGTCTCCTTTAGCCTCAAGGATTGATGGTTAGTTTACTGCACTGGGAATGCAAGCCTGGGCCTCATGAATGTTTAAGATTGTGGGTGTTGGTGGCACACACCTTTAATCACAGCACTAGGGAGGCAGAGGCAGGCAGATCTCTGTGAGTTCAAGGCCAGCCTGGTCTATATAGCAAGCGCCAGGGCAGGCTCCAAAGCCACACAGAGAAAGCAGCCCGACCCACAGCCCTCAGCTAAGTGCTCTTGCCACTTAAACTCACCCACCCAACAGCTTGGAGACGTCCACAGCCCGGTACACCAGGGACATGGGGGAGCCTAAGGAAGGGTGTGTGTGTGTGTGTGTGTGTGTGTGTGTGTGTGTGGTGCGGTGTGTGTACGGGTCATTTGTTCCAGCACCCCAGCAGTAACTATGTGAGTTCTTTGCAAACGGGTGCCAACGCCCAGCAAAAAATTTCCTACATAGAGACTGAACCTGGCCTGCTAACTCCATTGGGATTTCAGGTAATCCCCACTTCAAACTCAAGAGCAAGCTTGGAATCTCTCTTCCACGCTGGAGAACTTCAGGACTAGCTCAGGCTTTGCCTGGGTGCTGCAACAGCTCAAGAAAGAAAAAGCTGAGCACAACTTCCCCACCCAAGACAGCCTACCTCCAGGTGCTTACACTCAGCAATCCTAGCTCAAGAACCCAGCGCGGGGTAATGAAGCAATCTTCAGGAGGAGTGGGGAGATCTGCCCCTCCCACTCCTCCTCTCCGGAAGACACTTGGTCCCTTGGAGTCCAAAGTCTCTTGGTTTTGGAGTTGTGGCTTAACCCTCTACCCTAATTATCAATATGGATAGCCAACTGAGATCAATCACCTTGCACTGTCAGAAGCCCTACTTCCCCTACTCCTGGTGGAGGTGGAGCTGTCTGGGCGTCTCACCAGGCTTATCCTGGTTGGAGAGGGTTCCTTCACTTGAGGAGCCCTCAGAGTGCTGGGACAGTCTAGACACCTCCAAGCCCTTCTCCACAATTTTGAGTCTGGTATATGACCCTATGCAGAGGCCTTCTCAAATTATAGATGGGAGCCACCAAGAAAGATATAGGTGTGGGGAAAGGAAAAGCAACAGCTTCATCCCTTTCAGATGGGACTGGCCTAAGCCTGTCAGCCTTCGCTCCCTTGAATATCTGATAGGGTACCTGGGATCGTCCCTTTTCCCTTATTGGTACTGTTTAGATGTCCCCATCCCGTGCACACACGCACACATGCACACATCCACACGCGCACACACATGCATGCACACGCACACGCACACGCACACTCAGGCACACACCTCCCTACCTTCCTACCATTTCTCCTCACAACACCTTCCAGGAACAGGAAACAGTCATCTCAGAGCCTGCTTTGCAGAGAGGAATTCTGCTCTGGAAAGACTGGGTTTTTACTTTTCAGCTTGATGGTGAAGGAGGCCCAGGCCTGTGTGTTTTATTCTTAGAGACACCTGGAAGCAGAAGCCGTATTCCGCAGCTGTTGGGAGTTCTGCTCTAACACACAAAGGTCATAAGACAGTCTAATTTTAACTCAAAGTACCAAGTAGCAACTACAGTAGGTCTGTCTCTGTGACAGCCTGCTTGCTTGTTTTCATGACGAAAAGAATGCAACACTACAACAACTTAATATAATGAACCTTAGTTGATACCACATTTTATACACAAAAAAGGAAGGGAAGGAGGCAGATCACAGCTCCATATGCACAGCCCGGAGGTTAAGAACTTAGAGGAGGAACAGAAAGCCTCTATGACTTCAAGTTAGGCAAAGATTTTTTAGACCGCACAAAAGCACTGTCCGCGAAAGCAAAGCCCGACCTGCCTTCTTTGCTGGGCTGTGGGCCAGCTCTTTGGAGGTGACATCCAACCGTCCTATAATTCATGCAGATTCCAGGAAGGTGAGAGTTTGGGAAGTGAAGCACTCAGCTACTCAGACACAGACACAGACACAGACACGCTGCCCCTGCACGCTGCACTCACCTCCGCCGTACATCTGGCACAGGTAGGGAAAGCGCCACACGTTGCCCAGGCCCACGGCATAGGAGACGCAGGCGAGCAAGAACTGCAGCGGGTTGCCCCATTTTGGCCGCACCTTCTCCACAACCCCAGTCTGGGCAGAGTCTGTTGGTCCCAGTCTTCCTGGGCTGCCTTTGGGCTGCAGCTCCGCATCCACAAGCGCCGAGGGTGGTTCCATCTTCTGAGACAACCCTCAGGGTAGAATGGGCCAACTTTAGTCTCTATGCTTCCCGCTGTTCAGCTTTCTGCCCTGTCAGGCCCTGGTGTGGTCTTCCCTGCTTGGCTGGTGCCTCCCCGGCCTCAACCTCACAACCTCACAGGTGGCCAGTTCACCCCCTCCCACTGACCTTTGGCCACATTCTTTTCTCTGTGTCATGTCCCTCAAACTCCAGGATTTCTGGGCTCCTCAGACCACCACTATTAAGGGTTACTGAAAAGTATTCCACAAAGATAGGAAGTGCGTCTGCCGGAGGCTGATGTGAACTGGAAACTGCAGAAAAACTCTGATCTATGTGCCTGTCAATTTCTATAGTATAAACGCTCCCACGATGGCACATCCTGAGCTACCAAGAAGACTCATTAAGCGCAACGGGACACTATTATTTTGGGTTCCCACCTTGCACGTACAATGACACAGTCTCAAGAGTAAAGGATAGCAAGCAAGCAATCATAAATCGTGAGTTTTGAGTGTTGTGTGGTCATAACTGTATTTAAAAATCATCTCAACAAAGGGGGTGAATGAATCTCAGTTCTCTGGGGTGTCCAGATTCCCAGTGCAGGTGACTCAGTCAGGCTTAACCCCACCTGAGTGTTCACAAGCCGAGTCGCCAGAATTCTGGAGGAAGGAGAGAAAGCAGGGACAGCTCTATCTAGGGTTCTGTAGTCTTACCCTACAAACTAAGAAGGTTATACAATTTTCAATCATTTGCTCACCCTGGTGAGTCCACTGTTAATTAATCATAAGAGTTTCTAGTTTCCCTGTATGAGAGAGTCCAAACTCCTTAGCTCTGTTGGCAAGACCTTCAGGCCTTCAGGATTTTTTTGTTTTGTTTTTTTTGTTTGTTTATTTATTTATTTATTTTTGGTGGGAGTGCAGTTCTTGACCTTCAAAAAAAGAAAGATTTGTTTTTATTTTATGTGCATATTTTACCTTCATGCAGGTGTGTATCTGTATCATCATCTCTATCATACACATGCATATACACACATACATGCATACCTGGAACTGGAGTTCTGGATGGCTGTGAGCCACCATCTGCGTGCTGGAGACTGGACCCAGGTTCTCTGCAAGAACAGCCAGAGCTTTTAGCTGTTGAGCCATTGCTCCAGCCTCCCCTTTTGAGATGGGGTTTAGCTAAGTTCCTTGTTTAGGCGGGGTCTTTAGTCTCCCTGCTTCAGCCTCTCAAGTTGGTAGGTTACAGGCACCCCGCCCACCTGGTTCATGTTGACTTCTAATTACAACTACATTATTTGAGATTTGATTTTGGGGAAGTTCAGTGTGCTGATAAGAATGTATATTCTACAGCTGTTATGTGAGTAAGCTTTTAAACATTATAATTGATCCTTTATCATTGTACAGTGATCTTCCTTTTTCTTTTTACAGATATATATATGTATTACTATAACATATATTAATACTATTATATATATTAATGTATAGTGTTCTGCCTGCATGTCTGCCTGCACACCAGAAGAGGGCACCAGATCTCATTATAGATGGTTACAAGCCACCACGTGGTTGCTGGGAATTGAACTCTGGACATCTTGAAGAGCAGCCAGTGCTCTTAACCGCTGTGCCATCTCTCCAGCCGCCTGATGTTTATTTTTTTAAACAGGTTCCCATTATATATCCTAGTCCTGGCGTTACAGAGTTACTGTCTATTTGCCTTAGCCTCCCCAGTAGTGGGAATTCGGGCATACGCTGCCACCTTAAGTGGCACAGTAAGTGTGGCTCTCCTTACTGTTTTTGATGTGAAGTCTGTTTGATATCGTTTAATTTTCTAAATTAGTCTGTCACATAGTGAGGAGAAGTCTTGTGTAGAGAGAGGCCGTCGATTGCAACCAGGAAATGAGGGGAAAGCCCAACCATAGACATTTGCTTTGAGTTTATCCACAGTGATAACTGGTAAAAACCAAGTATTTCTTCATCTTATGTGTCAGGTCTGGAGTAAACAGAAAGTTTCATGGTTAATGTTAAGTGTACAAACAAAGAATGTCCCTTTTCTCTCTCTGGCCTCTTGGTGAGAAAGTGAACAAATTCCATAATCGCCAACCACTGTTGTGCCTGGAAATAACAAGAGATTTGTCTGAGATATGACGCAATACCAGCTCAGGAGAATTATTGAGAGGCACCTTGTTCTACATGAGATCCACAGAAATCAAAGTAAAGCTACGTTGCCACGGAGGAGCTGGCATTTGACTGTATGTGGAGGGCTCCTTGGCTGGCCTGTTCAGCTTAGGGTCTTCTGACTCTACAACGGCGTGAAAGGGAAAGGAATTCTGTAGAAGCTGTAGTTTGAGACCCAACATTTTGTGGGCAAGCAATCGGAAGCAGGGCATTCTGTGGAGACGTTGGGAGACGTTGGGCGACGATGGTCACATGGCCTCTGGGACGATCATTTGACAGTGAGCTACTGCTCTGAGTGTGAGGGATAGGAAGGCGGTGTAACAAGTGCACCTTCCATTTATGTTCAGCAGGGTGTAACCACAATGTGGGCAGAAGAGTATCCACACAGTCCAAGAGTGGAGTCCTGGAGAATTCCCAGTGCTAAGGCTGCAGAGCCGGCTCAGTCAGTGGTTAAGAGCGCTGGCTGCTCTTCCAGAGGACCTGGGTTCAATTCCCAGCACCCACAAGGTAGTTCACAACCGTCTGTAATTCCAGCTCCAGGGGACCTGACAGACATGACAAAACACCAACACACATAAAATAAAAATACAAAAAATGGAAAAAGGAAGAAACATTCTCAAGAAAGAAAAATAATTCTGAGTACCTGTGAGGAAACTCCCAAGGAAACAAGAGTCTTGTGACCTCAGGTTCTCAAAACACGGAATTGTTCTTGGAGGATTCTTCTTCCACACCCTCCCAGGTGTACCATATAGGAGCGAGTTTACTTCAGATTATTTGTTCCAGCTGGCTATTATTACTTATTTATACACCTGTATAGAAATTCATTTTTTTGTTTTTTTTTTAATGTTTTTTTGTCATGTGCAGCCTGTCCTTGTGATTATATGCAGCTTGAACTCATGAGATCTTTCTTAACGCTCAAAGTGTAAGTGGCCCGATGCTCTTAATAAAGTTGGCTGTTGTGTGAGACTTTAGTCCCCCTCATTTTTAGGCTCCATTCTCTCAGGTTCCACTACCTTTAGAGCGGTAAACGGAGGCACATCTGTATTTCATGATAGCATTACCTCACCTGCCTGATTTCCATAAGCAAAACTGTCCCATTGATGTGATCCCCCTCATATAGAAATGCTCAATAGTGTATTTAAATTTGTACAAGTTGTTCTGGATGTAAGTATTTCTAAACACACCGCATACTTTCCTCCCTCCTTCAATAGGCTCTGCCCTGGCTCTCAGATTTGATTGGATTCCCCCGAGCACAAGATTCCCGACGAAATCCAGTAGCATGGACACTGAAAAATTTCAATGCTCCGGGGTGTCTGGAATGGCAGAGGTGATGGTCACACCGAAACAGTGATAGAATAATGATACAGGACAGTCTTCCTCTTTCCACCTTTGAGGGCACATGATTTTGAGACCCTGACTGTGACTGGCCCTAGGAAGGCTTGACAAGTGCAGAAGGGCAGTCACGATGCCGAGGTTGAGAGCAGGGCACGGACACTTAAGAGCTCAGGAACAGACGCCGCTGAATTATCACGGGGTGCACCCACTGTTGGAGCCTGAAATCCATCCGATGAGAAAGCCAGGAGTAAACACTTAGGTAAAAAAATGCTGCCTCTTACATTTTTAAGGACAGTGATCATTTTGAAATCAAGTATAAAGAAAAGATAGAAGTGTTGTTAAAATGGCAGCTAAGATAGTGATAGGGCTGTCTTGTAGTTACAGCCCTGTGTTAAAGACTCACTGTTGGAAAGACATCGCTGTCTGCCTTTTTGATATGTATATTATTTTAATTTATGTGTATGTGTTTTGTGTAGGTGTGTACATGTTCATGCTGGTGAAAACAAGGATAGCAAAGGGTGTTGGATTCTCTGGAAGTTGGATTATCAGACATTGTAGGCTTTCCAGCGTGGATTCTGGGAACCTTATTTTCTTTCTCTGCAAATGTAGCAAGCATTTAGCCAGAAATTTTTCTCCTTACCACCACCACGCACCACACCAAAGACCTTTCCAGTGCCTACTTTTGCCATTGGGAAAAAGAGAGAAATAAAAGACATCTCTGGTTGATGTTCCAAGTGATGCCTAAGTGTCTTCAAAGGTGTCTGCACAGACGAAGCCAAAGAAGTCCTTCAATTGCATGAGCTCGGCAGAGCAAAGATTGTTAGTACAGGAAGGACTCTCAGTCTGGATAACCTTGATCCACTTTATTATGATAAAAAAAAGAAAGAAAGAAAACAGACAAATTCACATGATGGATGAATAACAGCCATAAATATGGAGTGTTTTCAGCTATACACTGCTCTGTGTGACTTATGTACATTTTATAAAACATTATTATACAGAGGTGAATGAAGGTGGTCGTGACTGATGTTTGTAGGAAAGTTACAGTTACTTCTGGATCATCTGACACTGAAACCCCAGGCATGGGAATGTCGGTTCAGATTCCTTGTACAGTCTAGAGTTGCCACAGCCCCTGTGAGGAACCTTTGCAATCCCAACAAAACTCTCCCTTAGTGGACACTAAATCTTGGTAGCACTTACAGTGTAGCCAGGGAACACAAACATTACACACTCACTGTGGCTTCAAGGAAAAGAATTCTAATGTGTTGCCCTAGGTGCTTCAAAAGCTTCTGATACTGGTTGAAAAGCAATTACCCTCTAGTATTTTTTTTTTTTAAGATAAAAGAAAAACCAAAACCAAAAATAACAACAAAAAACAAACAAACACACAAACAAACAAACTGAAGTGCTTGTTTGGCTCCTCAGGGCTACGGTCAAGTTTCTAATGGGGACGGCTTACCTTGAATTCTAGGACTTCCTAGAGCCTAGGAGACAATGCTCTTCAGTACTGGCCTTGACCCCTGATGACAAGAAGGCTACAAGATGTAGCCTTCAGATGGCAAAGAATGGAGGGATGTGGTTCCCTCACCAAGGTAGTCTTCTTTCTCTAAGCTCCCTAACCCTCTTTACAGATTCAGGAGGCCCCAGACCAGCACTCCGGCCAAGGCAGCAACTGTGAAACAGAGAGTGTCTCTGGGAGGTCCATTCTAGGCCACTGGGGATGAACCTCCCCTCTTGAGGCGATTCCTGATGAAAATCCCCAGGGCCACCAGGGGGATGCACATGGTAGATGAAGCCACCAGCAGACCGATGACAGCTAGTGCATGTGGGGGGTAATCCTTGGTCACCAGCTGCCCCTGGGAGAAGAGACTGAGCATCAGGGATGGTCCCTCCTATCAAGTCCAAGAGAACTATTCACCCAAGCCTTCTATGAAGGGGAAGATGCTAAAGACTGATGACTGTGGTTCCCACTGCCCTGCAATTCCAGCAAGCTTTCATACACTTCACGAAGAAAGGTAATTCTGACCTTTGCGAGCGCATGTGAGAGACTGCATGTGAAGCCTATCCAAGAATGCCATAGAAACAAATTTTCTAGTACCTTATTCCAGAGCCCTAAATGTTATGTAACCTTCAGCACAGACTAGTGCTTTCTGTGGTGGTAGAAATGTTCTGTATAAATAAATATGTATAGTGTGGCACACCAGAGGAACTGGCACTTCTAGGGAAAGGCCCACTGCGATGCTGTGGGGCGTCTCTTGCTCTCTCCATGCATCATGGTGAAAAACTCACAGCCCAGTTCTGCTGTCCTAGAGTGAGCATCTGTGAAATACTCGATGAAGTTCCCATGCCAGCTATCACATGTGGCCTTCTCACACCACAGCAACAGTTCCCTGTGTTCTGACGTGACTGCGTGGGCTCTGCCTTATTCCCCAGCCCTGCAGGGACATCAGGTACCTGAGTGGCATCCCAGGCTTGGTACTGGAGTCTTCCTGAGAGGATATAGTCAGTCAGGTAGAAGACAAAGAGGCTGATGATGAGCACCGGACTCACAAACGCCCACATGGCCTTCCAGTACCAGTTGAGGGTGCGGCCAGTCATGGCCTGAAGGTCACTTTCAAATCTGTTGGGAGCACAGAGAGAGAGGTTTATTCGTGCTCTGGAGGGAGGGAGGGACTCCAGTTTGCAAGCCTCTGCCCTTGGGAAGATTCTGTTCTGGTTATTGATGTTTGACTGTGTCCCCAACCCATCTCATCCTCTCTGGGGGAGCTGTTGAGGTAAAGGGAAAAGGCTGAGGCTGCCTGAGGAAGGATGACCAATAAAGAATGGGCCATGGGACATCATCTCCCTGGTGTTGGCCTTCAGAGGTCCCCAGGTGTGGACCAGAGGCAGTTCCCAGAGAAGGTGGGGGCAGGGTGTGTGGGGGAGGGGGATGCCAGCCCTCAGCCCACAGGGCTAGGGTGAGATTCCCTCTGCCCACCCACTCTGCCCCCTAGTGAGGGCTCCGCGTATTCTCTGCTGCCCCCTAGTGATGGCTCCGAGTAGTCTCTACTGCCCCCTAGTGATGGCTCCAAGTATTCTCTACTGCCTCCTGGAGAGAGCAGGCTGAGTTAGAGCAGGAACAAGGCTGCTAGGCTGAAACTCAAAGACCACCCTCTGCGTTCTCATCGTGGCCATATTCTAGCTTTCTCCCTTTTTTCTTCTTGGCTTTCTTGCCTACAGGTAGCAACCGTGTCGCAGCATTCGTTAGCCGTGGATTTGATGGTCCGTCCTATAGGTTTAAAAGCGCTTCAGCACTTTAGAAGCCTAAGCAACCTCTCTATTTTTCAGGGCAGAGGCTGGAGGCCAGGGCTCTGATGGAATTTGCTGGGGGCCCTCAGAGCCTGGATGGCCAGGCACCATCAAACCAGGGCCTTGAAATCTGCTCCCTAGGAGGGTGGGCTGGGGCCAGGAGGGATGCCATTATCGGCCGCTGCAGCACAGCCGCCTGTGTCGCATGTGTGGTTCTGCGACTTTCTACTGCTGGCTGAGCTGGACTCTGGCTCTCCACCATGGACAGGCAATGAGAACACCAGGATAGAGGCCAGAAAGTGCCGTACCGCTCATGTTCCCCCACCCCTGTTCCCTGCGGAATAGAGAAAGGCGGGGGGTTAGCTGGCTCAGGCACAGCAGGGAGGATTCTGCTACTGGAGGCCACTAGAGGGCGCTGTGTCCCGAATGAGCCAAAGCTTCCTCCTGGCTGTTGTCTGGGTCCCTCCCTCCCTCCCTCCCTCCCTCCCTCCCTCCCTCCCTCCCTCCCTCCCTCCCTCCCTCCCATGGCTTTCCATCACGTCCAGGATGTAACTGTGTCCCTTCTTCAGCCGCCCCAGGGAGCAGAGGTTCAGGCTTCTCTTTAACTTCCTTCTACTCTGACCAATCCCTTCCTGACCAATCCCTTTCTCCCTGGAAACTGGCATTTTTTTTCTAGATGACCATTTAAACCTCTTAACGTTGGGTGATCCAGAAACTGGTCACCCGATCTTTAAAGGCTTGAAAATGTCATAAGCTGAGGGAGTGCACAAGAGTAGAGGATAAAAAAAGTCAGTTTGGAAATGCCACAAATTATAAAATTAACCTATTTTTATGTTACCAAGCATTCTCCAGACTGAATCCTTGGGTGGAGTGGGTGGGTGGGGGAGCCACCATTCTGATTGCCTAACTTACTGGAGATGCGTCAGTATGTCATGGGACCCTGGCTCTTCAAGACACAGAGGGGAATGTTTCTCAATGGACAGCCTGCCGTTTAGAGTGTCGTGGCTGGTTTTTACCTAAGCCCAAACCAGTTTAAGTCATCAGAAAAATCTAAGGAAGAGGAAGGGATGGCATAGCACAGCTCCTTGATCCAGATCACAGCCAAACAACCTCTGAATCCCCTTATATGACCTCACTCAGCGGGGCTGGGTGACTGGAGGGCCTGAGTTTCCCTAGGGTTCCACGCTGCTGCTGCTGCTGCTGCTGCTGCTTGATAGAAAACGGGAAAATCAAATCCCCCACTAGTGGTCTCAGCTGTAGTCCCAGAGCACCAAGGGATGTCTGAGTGCTTGGACCTCAACCTCATTTAAAACCTCTTGCAGGCAGCCATCCCGTTTTCACAAGATCCCCAAATGATATGATAACGCCCAGGCTTGAAGGCTGCCCTAATTAGTAATATTGGCCGCAGAAATATACCCCATCACCTGGGAGGCCAAAAAACGTCCCAGTGCTGGCCAGGGCACCAAGGTAGAAATCCAACACATCCGGGGGCTGACTTTTCAAACTGGACTCTGGTCAGGATTCTTGAAAAGCTCTGATGTTGGAAGATCACAGAATCTAGTCCTGGAGACTAAGTCCCCACCCAGAAATCCACAAATATAGCAGAGCAAGCAGCAGGGAAACACACCTGGATACAAAATGAAAAAAAAAAAAAAAAAAAAAAAAAAAACAGGAAAAGGAAAGAAACTGTTGGATACAGGCAAACTGAGGAAGCAAGAGAGAGCCGAGATCTGAGGGCAGAGAACAAACAGCCAGTTCTGGTATCTAAAACAGGAAAGATGCTTTTCTTATGGATGTGGCCCTGCAGCTTCTCTGCCGCCTGAAGCAGACAGGATCTGGGGTCTCCTTACCTCTTTAGCCCATACACGTAGCACACAGCGATGGTCTCCACCAGCACGATGAGCAGCAGGGACAGCGTGGCCGCATAGTCATTGAAGATGTCAAACCAGTAGTTCCCAGCCTCCATGGTGAACACCATGCCAACGGCACAGTTGATGAGGCACACCAGACCTGGAACACAAGACTCTGCTCATCCCTCTGAGTCATCCCTCATTGGATGTCAACAAGAGCCATCCGTCCCTCGGTGTGCTGTGGAGCGTGAGCTCACCCACATCAGCTATAGGAACTGCTTTGCAGGGGATTTCAGAGCAGGAAAAAACAAAAAACAACAGTCATAATGGCTGAAAGTCTAGGGAAGATGAAGATACCAACAACGTAGCCCCTGAGACTGAGAAGTGGACCAAAGGGAAGGCTTAAATAAATGTGGTGTGGGGTCCTAGATAAGGATTGGTTGGGAAGGAACTACAATTTACATAGGTCCTATCACATGCCAGGCTCTGGTCCTGTATCAGACCAGATTCAGCCTCCAAGGTAGTAGTCAGGGTTCTCTTTTATACCAGGGTGCCAAGGCTTAGTGTTGTCAAATAACTCCCTATAGCACAACACGGCAGAGTCAGTATTTGACTCTTTCCAGGTTTTCTTCTGATTTCCTAAGGCTTTCCATAGTGTGTCTGAATTCACAGTAGCCTTACCCTTTCCACTGCCACACCACACAATGCCAGCCACTGAACCCCCTGAGAGGCTCCCCCAGGAGAGGATTAAGTGCTGGGTTGGGAGCTATATGCGTTTGTACTGTGGACCACAGAGACCCAATTTCAGAACTTCCCACATGATAGCCAGAACATGCGATCAGATGCAATACTTTAAAAAAAAATATATCCTGGACATAGAGCCATCAGAGACAGAGGAGGCTGGACACAGGGTTCTCATGATCCTGGCTGGGTGGCATGGTGGTGAAATTAAAAATGGGTCTCTGTGGTTCACATTCCACGTGCATACAGCTCCTAGACCAACTCACCCAAGTGGAGCTGAGTACCACACTGGCGGAGCACAGCGCACTCCCGCAGCTCTCCTGGAGTTGCCTTAGAAGCACATGGCCCCTACTTAGACCCCTCCACTGGTTGTCTTGCATTTCCCCACCCACCCCATGCCCCGCCTCCACTGCCCGGAGTCCTGACCTGAAATGGCCTCCTTGGGCAGGTAGCTGGAGATGACCTTGCTGTCAGTCAGAGGGGTGAGGATGGCCGCCGTGTTTCCAAGCATGCTCCCCATACCCAGCATCAGCAGCATGAAGAAGTAGAGAACGGACCACAGCTGGGACACTTCCATGTTTTTAATGGCCTCAGTGTAGACGATGAAGGCCAGGCCTGTGCCCTGGACAGCCTGCGAATGATTAAAAAGGCACCAGAGTCAGAGGGGACAACAGGCGGAATGCCATAGTTGGGGTGTGAAATGTCTACCCTTCATGTGTCATTGCACTCTCAGAGGTGTGCAACTGTAACACCAAAAATAAAAACCCAGAGACAGATACTGTGGTCTAAGCTTCAAGCTGAAGGGCAGAGAAGCAAAGCCGCCAGCCACTAGCGCTTACATCTACCTCAGTCCAAAAGGGGTGATCCCATGTCCACAAGGTCTCCACCAAGCATCGGACTGCTGCCTCTCCTCAGGGTGGCTAGAGACTAAATCTCAGAATGCAGCCTGGGATATTGGGTTCCTGTCTTTTATATGTCTCTCTAGAGCTGGGATTAAAGTCATGCGCTCTGTTAATCTTTTACACTGATTCACTCTAGTGGAGCCCTGGGCGGTCTTGAACTCACAGAAATCCATCCAAAGGTGTGTGCCACCACTGCCTGGCTAGCTAGAATGGTTGCTGGGATTGAAGGTATGTATCACCACTACCTGACCTCTATGGCTTGTGGCTAGCTTTGCTTTCTGAATCCTCAGGCAAGCTTTAATAAATCATAAATAATGTATCTCCACATATAACTTTAGGGCTCTCACTGGAGAAAGCAGATCATTGGGTAAGTGTCTTGAGATTTTTATAGCCTGCTGTCACTTCCTGTCTATTCTTTGCTTCCTTATCCATCAGTAAGGGAGAGTCTCAGCCTCATGAGTCAATTGTCATGAATTCTACAATCCTTCTCCACCATGATAGATTGCACCTTTCACTCCAGAAAGCAAAATAAGCACCTCATTCATGACCCTGTTAGGTATTTGGTTACAGCAACACAATTTTGTATTGACTAATACAAAAAATGTAAATAAGCTCAATGGTGTAAGCACAGTGGGAATAGTCAGCTTTAGGAGCAGATAAGAATAACACGACACTGAAATTTTTAAATGAATATTAGATATCACACAACAATTATTTCACTATTATTAACAGAAGCCATCAATTCTAAACGATGTCAGTGTTAAAATACTCCCTACTGGGGTATTCTGACTTCACTTCCTGCCCATGACTACCACCAAAAGCACCGCACTGTAGACAATTGGAATCAATGACTTAAAAAAAAATAGTTTTTTTTAATGATTAACATAATTATCGGTTTAAAAGGTCACTGTAATGTTAATAGTGGATTAGATATGGCTGAAGAGAGAATTAGCGGACAGGGAGTCATTTCTCAGGGTAATTCTATTCAATCGAATGTAGTTTGACCTAAAGATGCACTTAAATTGGACTAATGGTGTCTTTGCACACGGTGAACCTTAACCTAACTTGATGTGTAGTGGACTTCAACATTTCTGACAAGCTGCTGAATCTCAGATAATCATATCATCCAGCTTCTGCGAGCCAGGCAGCCAACTGCTTTTCTGTTGTTGTGACAAAATGCCATGACCAAGGCCACAGAAAAGAAGGTGTTTAGTTTGGGGTGCATGGTTGCAGAGGGTTAGAGTCCATGGCTATCATGGATGGGGAGAGTGAGCATGGCAGCTGGCAGGCAGGCAGGCAGGCAGGCATGGTGTTGGCCCATGAGCGCAAACAGGAGGCAGAGGGAGCTAATTGGGAATGGCCTGGGCTTCTGAAACCTCAAGCCCACTGCCAGCGTCATAACTCCTCCAATGAGGCCACACTCCTTAATCCTTCCCAAACCACTCCACCAACTGGGGCCAAGTATTCAAACATATGCGCGTATGGGACCGTTCTCTTTCAGACCACCACATTCCACTCCTTGACTGCCATAGGCTTGTGGCCTATTGTAATGTGAAATTGCTTTCACCCAACTCTAATAGTCCCTATAGTCTTTCATAGTCTGAACACTGTTTTAAATTTCTTCTGAGACTCAAAGCAACTTCTTAATTATAACTACTTGTAAAATCAAAAAGTAAATTAATATACTTCAATATAAAACAGCACGGAATATACATTACCATTTCAAAAGGGAGGAATGGGAATACAGTGAGAGAATATTGGACCAAGGCAAGACAGAAGTCCAGCAGGGCAAACTTCAAATCCTGTGGCTCTATATCTGCTGACAATAGGCAAGGCAAAAATCCAGGAGGGCAAACTCCAAATCCCGTAGCTCTGTATCTGTTGCTAATAGGCAAGATGGAAATCCAGGAGGGCAAACTCCAAATCCTATAACTCTGTATCTGTTGCTAATAGGCAAGATGGAAATCCAGGAGGGCAAACTCCAAATCCTGTAGCTCTAATCTGCTGCTAATAGGCAAGATGGAAATCCAGGAGGGCAAACTCCAAATCCTGTAGCTCTGTATCTGTTGCTAGTAGGCAAGATGGAAATCCAGGAGGGCAAACTCTAAATCCTGTAGCTCTAATCTGCTGCTAATAGGCAAGATGGAAATCCGGGAGGGCAAACTCCAAATCCTGTAGCTCTAATCCGCTGCCAATGGGCTTAGATGGCTCTTCCCTTCAAGTTCTGCTGGCTACATGTGTCTTTCTCTCTTGATTTGGTCCCACTCTTCTTGGTAAGTGTTTCCTATGATCTTGGCATCTCCAACATCTTGAGGTCTCCAACACAATCCAGGCTTCATTTTCATAACTTCACGTATAGCTTCTCTGGGCTTCCTTGGAGGGGTTCCCCTGCCAAACACCTCGCTTCAGAGGCTTTTCTTAACTGCGGAGGAAGATTCCACAACTCCTTTACCCCTGTATCATTCAGGGCTCTAAAGCCAGAAGGACCCGGCCAATGCTGCCAAGTTCAGCCATTTGGGTTGGAGCCTGGTCCCCTTCTTGAATTATATTTGCATAACATTTTCCCCCCGTTGCAGCTTTTTAGAGATACAAAATTCCTTAGGCATTTCCTTTTTACAAGTTTTAAGGTTAGCTGGGTGGGGTCTTGCCCCAAAGACAACAGTCCCTTTATTCCATTCCACACCAGGCCTCTCCTTATCTCTTTCAGTACAGACATCAAATTTCTTGGTGCTTTTTCCCCTCCTCAAACTGTATATTTTGTGTCTCTTTCTGCCCTGCTTATTATTTTTCATTGTAGCTCCACATAAAAGTGATTACTAATAACCATGCAACAGAGTTAATATTAGGCTGTTTTGAAATCTCCTCTGCCAATAAAATTAGTCCAAATGTTTCAATTTGCCCTCAGGCAGAAAGCATCCACATTTTTTTCCCCAAGCACCACAAGAATGGTTTCTAACACTGTCAGTAATATTGTTGCCCTCTGAAGTTTCTTGAGCTGAGCATTCATAACCCTCAATGATCTTAGCATTATTGTGTCCAAGCTCTTACTAGGATGGTCCATTCAGCCCTGCTTACAGCATTCAACAGCTTTCCTAATCCAATTTCCCGAAGTCTTCCATATCCCTTCCAAAAGCAGCATGGCCAGCCTCTCACAGCAACTCCTTAGTACCAACTTTTTTGTCTTCCTTACTCTTCTGTTGTCACAACAAAATACTATGACCAAGGCAACTTATGAAAAAGGAAGTGTTTAATTTTGGCTCATGGCTGCAGAAGGTTAGAATCCATGATCATCATGGGGGAAGCATGGCAGTAGGCAGGCAGCAGGCAGGCAGCAGGCAGGCAGCAGGCAGCTGACAGGCAGGCAGCAGGCAGGCAGTCATGATGCTGGGGCAGCAGCTGAGACCTAACATCCTTATTCTCAAGTAGGAAGCAGAGAGAGCTAACCACGCCCAGTGACATACCTCTTCCAACAAGGCCACACCTCTTAATCCTTCGTAAACAGTTCTACTGGCTGGGGACCACGTATTTAAACATGTGAGTTTATGGGGACACTCTCATTAAACCACCACAGATTCCCTTTTAACAGCATAGAAAGGAGGAAGCCCAAAGAAATGATGACATGGAGAGTGCAATATGCCATCACAAAGTTATGAGACCTGTGGAATAAGAGGGAAAAGATTAACATAGTTCTAAATGAAGATCTTCCAGGAGAAAAGACATAAACGAGGTGACAGTTAAGAAATAATATGTATGAACTTGCCAAAACTGAGAAGAAATCATGGATTCATAAATCTAACAGGCTTAATATTGTTTAGGTTCAGGCCTGGATGAGGCAATACAAACACATCCATACTAAATTCACTAAAGATGCCAAAGACAAAGGGACATACTTAGTGAAATCTGAAAGAGGACTGCTCACTTACAAAAATAAAACAGGGGCAGACCAGACAGTTTAGCCTGTAGAGGTTTTTGCAGTGCAGGCCTGAACTTATGTCCAATCTCTAGAACCCATGTAAAGATAGAAGGGGAGGATTGGCTCCACAGAGCTGTTCTCTGACCTCCACACACATGCTGTAGTGCACACACGTGTGTGCACACATGCACACTCACACACATGCACACTCACACACACTCATACACACTCACACACAGTCACACACATGCACACAGTCACACACACGCACATACACACACACACACACACAGTCACACACATGCAGTCACACACACACTCACACACACACACTCATACACACACTCACACACACTCACACACTCATACACACATACACTCACACACAGTCACACACATGCACAGTCTCACACACACAGTCACACACACACACTCACACACACACACTCACACACAGTCACACACACACTCACACACTCACACACAGTCACATACAGTCACACACATGCACAGTCACACACACTCACACACACACTCATACACACTCACACACACACACACACAATTAATTTAAAACAAAATAATAAAAGAAAAATTCAGCAGCAACGATTGATTGAAACCAGAATTATAAGGCAGATATTATCAAAGTGTTGGGAGAAAATAACTGTTAACAGAAGAAACCCTACTCTTGGGACAAGTTCTTTAAGAAATGGGGCCAGGGGCTGAAGAAGTGGCTTTAGTGGTTAAGAGCATTCATTGGCTGCTCTGCCAAAGGACCTGGGTTCAATTCCCAGTACACACAGGGGCTTACACAGGGCTAACTCTGGTTCCAGAGATCTGACAGCATTTTCTGACTTCTATGGGCACTGGGAATGCACACGGTTCATGTAGACAAAATACATACAAAACAATGTTTAAAGAGACTGTAATATATTGCCAGGCAGTGGTGGTGCACGCTTTTAATCCCAGCACTCAGGAGGCAGAGGCAGGTGGGTCGCTGAGTTTGAGGTCACCCTGGTCTACAGAGTGAGTTCCAGAAGGGTCTAGGCTACACCGAGAAACACTGTCTCAAAAACAAACAAACAAACAAAAAATAAAGAAAAAAAAGAATGAGAGAAAGAACACAAATGGGACCAAATACAGACGTTTTTATGGAAGCGACATCTAACAAAGTTTACTGTTCTTATAACTTTCCCTGTCAGCACGATGGCACACACCTTTAATCCCAGAACTCAGAAGGTAGAGGCAGGCAGATCTCTGTGAGTTTGAGGCTAGTCTGGTCTACAAAGCGAGTTTCAGGACAGCCAGGGCTGTTACACAGAGAACCATGTCTTGAGCAACCCCCCCCAGATAAACAAACAAACTTGCCTTATAGGACAATATTTTAAAAGAAGATTTATTTAGTTATGTTTAGCTAGTTATTTATATGTATATGTACATGTACGTGTGTGTTTGTGGGCCATGTCTGTGCAGGTGCCCACAAGGCCAGAAGGAAACATCGGATTCTCTGGAGGTGACTTTGAACTACTTGCTGTGAGTGTTGGGAACTAAACTCAGGTCTTCGGGAAGAACACCAAGCTTCTCTAACTGCTGAGCCACCCCTTCAGCCCCACAGGAAGGTATTCTAAATCTAGCTCCTCTCTCCCAAGAACAGCTGGAATGCAAGAAAGAATACTGAACAAATAAACTTGTGTGTGTGTGTGTGTGTCCATTCCGGGGGCCAGGCACTGATCTCAGGGCCCTTGTGCATCCTAAGTCTGTGGTATTTAGAAAGTTCAAAGGGCCTGAACTGCATAACAATAATGTTTAAAACAGAAGGGGGGAATCAGGTCTGGCACACACCTGGAGGCAGAGGTGGGAAGATCAGGATTTCAATATCATTCTTCTGTCTTTAAAAAAGCAAAGGCAGGAAAGAAAAGAGAAAGTGATCTAAAATTCTTACACTGTTTGAAAGGGAAGTAATAAATACTCTCTAACATTAAGCCATGTTAAGTTAAATATTAATTGAGAGATTTCAGGAAGGAGATATGAAAGTCCAAATTTCAAACAGCAGAGAATATAGTAGAAAAGAAAGGAAATAAAAGAGAGAGAATGGAAGGGACAGGGAAAAGAAAGTAATTCTAAAAAAAAAAAAATCAGTAATTATAACATCTTAGACATAAAGCCAATCTCAAAAACAAGCTAGGAAAAACTAAGTGTCAGAACCAAAAGAAGGGAACAGAATGAATGCCAAAGCTTAGAACAGGCGCCACAGATGCCCAAGTGGGATCTAGATCTTGAAGCCTGGGTGTTAGCGTCTTGGTGTCTGAGTTGTGCAGGGATGGAGGGTCAGACTATGGATCCCGTAGGCAGGGCTCAGGGCTCAACAATGGTGCTGGTTAGTTTTACGTCAACTTAACACAAGCCAGAGTTATCTGGACAGAGGGGACACAACTGAGAAAACGCTTCCATAAGCTGCGGGGCATTTTCTTAATTAGTGATGGAGAGGGGAGCAGCCCAGTGGGGCTGGTGCCATCCTTGGCCTGGTGGTGCTGAGTTCTATGAGAAAGTAGGCTGAACATGCCACAAGCAAGCCAGTAGGCGGCACCCTCCGTGGCCGCTACATCAGTTCTTATCTACAGGAATCTGCCTTGAGTTCCTGACTTCCTTCAGTGAAGAACAGCAATGTGGAGGTGTAAGCCAAATAAACCCTTTCCTACACAGCTTGCTTTGGGTCATGATAGCAATTGTAACCCTACCTAGAACAACAAGCAACAGGAGGAAAGTGTTGTATCTCTCCGTGGACTGACTTAGAGTGGAAAACCCAGAAAACAAAATATCCAAACCAACCAACTACTCCCTAACCTCACCAATAAGCGAGGGCCATGGAACCTTTATCCTGCTCGTAAAAGTATTCTCTAAAAGCAGTCTGAAAAAGTCTTCATAGTAAATCTAAGAACTACTCAGTGTGTTCACCTAACACTTAGAATTTCACTGTGTTCAAAGTACAGGGAAACAATTGTGCTTGAGACTCCAATAAAAATCAATAATAATAGTGAAGCAACTGTAAAAAGGGCTAAAATACAGATACTGAAAAGAAATGTGTGAGATCATATCTGCAGGTTACAGGATAGTTTATAGAGAAAACAGAAGCAATCTGTAGTTGTGAGAATTCATTAGGAAATGCATCAAGATTTCTAGGTACAAGGCTAACATACAAAAATGTTTATGTTTCTTCTGCAACCAACATACACAATGATAGAAATAAGGAGAAAGACACTATTTACAATAGCAATGTAACAGAAGATATTAGCTGACAGAGTTAGGTGAATGAGAGAAAGCATGTTCCTAAATCAAAACCCAATCCCCAAGACCTGGAGATGACGGGAGAGACAACACTCTTCCGTATCCCCACAGAGTTTAAAGAAAATCCTGATTACATCTAAAGAGTGAGCCACAAGAGGAGGCCACAGTCAACAACAGAGAGTAAGAAAACATAAAAATCAAAACCACTTAATGTTGTGTTTACAAGGCCATCCAGGGCTACGAGAAGGGAATCTGTCTAAAAGAGAAACACAGCCCACACCTTTAATCCCCAGCACTAATATATACGATAGGAGCAGGGCATTAAGTATTTAGTCTTGGCAATTAGTCTCCAGCTGTGCCGAGGATAGGATCTCTCCAGCCCCGTAGAGGAAAGAGCTCTCTGGTAGCCTGGATGCTTTGTGTCTCTGATCTTCATTGCTCCATTGCTCCATTCATAAACAATGTATCACCACAGTCATCTTACTCGAACAGCTTTTTATGACTTTTCTTTCTGCATTTTTATAGTAATTCCTCTATTCTTACACCCCCAACACACACTTTCCCTCTAAATTATACCAGAAAGAAGGGGTAAAGAGGAGGGATAGACAGAGGGTGAATAAGAATAAGGAGCAATGATACTTATGTATTAAAATGCCATAATTAAATTTGTTTTTTTATGTATTAACTATAAAAAAAGTCATTACTCAGTACAGCAAGTTCTTTCTTTGATGAAATCCTACTGGTTTTTACTTTGTTGCTAGTTTGGGGGTCTTATCCCAAAACATAGGTACACACAAACCTGTGTCTTCAAGTGTTTCCCCTGTTTCCTCTTAGACTTTTCATACTTTTGGACTCCTGTGCAGCATGAGAGATGTGGATCTAGCACCAGTAATTGATAAGACGGCTTTCCAATGTATTCTCTTGTCTCCTTGTCTTTTCTCAAGCCAATACCAGACACTTTGTAGGCAGCCTTAAAATCAGGTACTAACATCTTCAGTTTTGTTCTTTGTATTCAGTTGTTTTGGCTATTCTGAGCCTTCAATAGTGTCATGTAGATTTCAAGATATTTTTTTCTTCTGTTTCTATGAACATTATTATTGGTAAGGATTGAACTGAATCTGTAAACTGTCTTGGGTAGTATGGACACTTTAATAATAATAATAATAATAATAATAATAATAATAATAATAATAATAATGATGATGACAATAACAACTCTGTGATGATTTGAACGAGAATGGCCCCCACAGGCTCATATATTTGAGTTCACAGTTGGTAGACCTGTTTTAGAAGGATTAGGAGATGTGGCCTTGTTGAAGAGAGTATGTCACTGAGGGAGCCCAGGCTGAACCCAATCTCTCTCTCTCTCTTCTCCCATCTCCTACGGCTTCCTACTTCCCCATTCACCCTTCCCCTCCCTCTGCCTCTTGCCCGTGGATTAGATATAAGCACTGCTTCAGCACTCTTCCTGCCTGCCTGCTGCCATGCTTCCTGCCAAGATCATAGACTCACTTTTGAAACTGTAAGCAAAGCCTCAATTAAATGCTTTTTTTTTTTTTTTTGATAAGCATGGTACAGAGTACAGAGTTCATAGTGTCTCTTCACAGGAACAGAAAATGAACTAGGACATCTTCTGGTCCATGAGCATAGAGTACCTTTCCTTTCCTGGTGTCAACTTGAACTTCGTTCATTAGCATTTTCACACTCATTTCCTCAATTCTATTTATTTAGAGCTCAAACAACTGAAGAGCAAAGAGTCCAACTTAAAAATGGGCAAATAAATGACATTTCTTTACAAAGACACGGGGGACTGCAGGGCTGGCTCAGTGGTTAAGAGCGCCCACTACTCCTGCCGAGGACCTGGGTTCAGTTTCCAGCACTCACATGGCAACTCATAACCACTTGTCATGCCCCTCTTCACCTCCGCGAGTACCAGACATACATGTGGTATACATATACACATGCAAGCAAAATACTCATATGTGTCAAATAAAATGACTACATCTAAAAATCTAAGACACAAATAGCCAGCAGTTATATGAACAAAAAGTCAGCATCATTAATCTTCAAGGGAATACAGATAAAAACCACAATTAGCTATTATTGCAAAGGGATCTTTAAAAAATCATTGTGTCAAGGATATAGCAGCACTCTCATTTTTACTGTGATATTCCTTTAAAAAAAAATCTAGGATATGAAAACGTCCAGAAGAGTGAACACATAGAAATCATGTTGTATATAGCCACAAAGGAATACTATTTAACCATAAAAAGAATGACATCTTGTCACGTGTAAAGGTAGACAGAAGTGCAGGCGTCATGTCAAATAAAACAAATCAGACACGGACAACTAACGCATTTTAGCACGCATTTGTAGAAAGTGATAAATGAACCTCCAGAAGATGGGAAGGCAGCCAGTGGAGACAGAGGTTGGACAAGAGTCACCACAATACAGGAATTAGAAGCAGAAATCGCTGCTCCTGTGCCCAGCACTGTAGGCAAGACTAATCTACAGGAATCCATGATACTTAAAAATAACTAGAAGAGTAAAAAAATCATTCATACTGAGAAGGAAATGCTAGTGGCATTGGTCTAGTTGCTATGTGCTTCATACTTGTATCAAATCATCAGGCCCTTCATAAGCACACAGGGATATTATGTTAATAAATAAAATTTAAAAACAATGTATCATGGGCACAAAAATGTAAGGATTTTGTCTACAGTGAGTAGGAAAAACTTGCTATTAATTTCAGGGACCTTTAATTGTGTGTCCTTAAAAAAATTGTTCTATATAAAAAAAATCTACATTTTATGTAGCAAAAGGTTTACAGTGTTAGTTTGAGAAATGAAAATATTGGTGTTTGTATGCCGGATAGTTTTATGTCAACTTGGAAGGAGGAAACCTCGGTTGAGAAATGCTTCCATAAGATCTGTCTGTAAAGCATTTTCTTAATGATTGCTGGGAGAGGGCACTGTCCGTTGTGGGTGGTGCCATGCCTAGGCTGGCGGTCCTGGGCTCTATAAATAAAGCAGGCTGAGCAAACCAAAAGCAGCACCCGTGCATGGTCTCTGCGTCAGCTCCTGCCTCCAGGCTTCTACCCTGTTCGAATTTCTGTCTGTCCCGACTTCCTTCAGTGATCAACAGCAATATGAGAGTGTAAGCCCAATAAACCCTTTCCTCCTCAAGTTGCTTTCATTATTGCAATAGTAACCCTAAGTAAGATGGTGTGTTACCTCATCCTTTGCCTTTTCCAAGTTTTTGAAATTTCCAAAAGAGATGGGGAAATGAAAAGACTTCCTAGTAGCAGCTGGGGAGAGCAGGAGTCCCGTCTCTCGTCACTGTTGCAGGGGAAACAATCCAGCTCCCTGTCCTCACGGACTGCGTGGAGAGAGGCGTCCCCACCCTTTCCAGGCCTCTTACCGTGCTCAGCTCGGACTCCAAGCTGCAGTTTCTGATGTGTGGGAACACTTCACTGTACTTGCTTGGGTAGGTCGATGCCAGGTAGTCCTTCACCTCCTCCAGGTTGCTGGCTGTCAGAGAGCCATCTTCAAGGTCAAAAGAATTTGACAGCAGCAGAATCACCCTGCAGAGCAGACCGTCATCTTAACATTTACCACTAAAAGGCCATTGGCTCTAAAACCTGGGAGGAATGTGGGCAACCTCTTCCCTCTTCCCTCCTGCCCTGGAGGCAACTCTGGATGCCTGTGCAGAAGAGATGAGGACAGAAACCCCCTCCCGACGGCTACTTCACAGCTGGATAAGTGGCCTCCAATGAGATTGGAAGCATTCAAAACTTCATAGCCCAGATTCGTACCCATTGGTGGTGACAGCACTGGAATGTGGCTAATGCAATTGATAAACCGCTTAGAAATAAGTTTAGAATCACTTAAATATATTTACTTATTTTCAGACAGGGCCTTCCTTACTATGCAACCTCGGCTATCTTGGAATTTGTTGTGTAGACCAGGCTAGTCTCAAACTTAGAGATTCACTTGCCTCCGCCTCCAGATTGGTGAGATTAAAGGCATGCACCACTACATTTGGCCTAGAATTATTAAGCTTAATTTTACATCACAGTACAAATTAAATGACTTGCATGGATACTGATTTCCATTAATTTAAGTCTTAGTTTAGAGATGGCCACTCATGTAAGTGACCTCCCTACTGGACATATTAGCATCTGCTTTGAGCGAAGCCAAAGACGGTAGACTCAGCTAGAGAGGTCTTGCTTACACTTGAGATGGGGAATGGGACCGAAGACGCTGGCTTTTTTTTCTTTCTGAACACCCCTTTCTGCTACGGGCAATGCCTACCTTAAACTGCCCGTTCCCTGCAAGGCAGGCCTTAACTTTCTGGGCCCTCAGTTTCTAGGCAGCAATTATGTAGTCGAGAAAAGAGAGCCAAACCTCACACTGCAGACCTCAATACTGGTCTTTAGTCTACCCCTTGACCCCAGGAGCCCAGTCCTCCCCAGTCTCCCTCCAGCTCAGAGCTTTGCAGCCTTGCCTTCCCACTTGAGGCCCGAGGTTCTGAGGGACAGCCTAGACTCACTTGTTTAAGCAGTTTTCATAGTTGAAGGTGGCCTTGAAGCCATAGATGGAGAAGGTCACGATGCTGGCAAATATGGAGGTGGAGCTGTTGATGATGGACACGATGATGGCATGCTTCTGGCAGTTGTTGGAGGGGTCATTGTAGCTGGCAAAGGCAATCAGGCTGCCAAACCCCAAGCCCAGTGAGAAGAAGATCTGCGTGGCTGCATTGATCCAGGCCTTGGGGTTGGCTAGTTCCTCAATCTAGAAGGCCAGTAGGGATAGGACTGAGGAATCCGGGGCTCTAATCCCAAACTCTCCCTCCCAGGAGATGGAGGCTCGGAGATGGGGAAGAAATTACTTACAACACACAGGCAGTCGGAACGACTTGGGGCTGGCGTCTAGGTCCCTGTCTCAGACTGTCTCCAGTGTATTTCCTGGCAGGTAAACTACTCAGCAATCTTCCTCTCATACCCTCTATGGCACCCTACCCATGGGGAGTGCAATTGAGCATTGCCTGGTGTAATAGTCCAAAACACATAAAACCTCTAAATCACCAGCCAGGCACAGCACTGGTCTTCACACACAGAAATTTAGGTGGGTGTGGAGTCAAGTTTGAGGCGACTCCAGTACTGGCACTTACAGCTTACGCAACAAGAGTGTCCATTTGAAACGCTGCAGTCATCTGATTCCAGCCATTTGTTAAACAAAGAATGTGCCCTACTCTAAATGCAATAGCACTTACCCTGAAGAACACTGGCTAAAGAGGGGATCATAGCCTTCCCTAGAGGGAAAGGGTCTAAGGAAATATGGGAGCAGATAAGGGAGATGACAGGAGAGATGCCCATGGTCCCCAGCTCAGTGGAGAGTCTGGCCTGGGCTTTGAGGGAGAACTGCACCGGGAAGGCCAGAAGGAAGGCACAGGCACTAGTCATAGTGGTAGCGAGGGCTGCAGGAAGGGGTACAGAGAACTCAACTTCCAGGATATTATAGCCTTTGGCCCAGCCTTGGGCTCACACCGGCTCTGATGATTACAGATCTTACCCCCTTTCTCTTTCCTCCCAGGTATCCCAGAAAGGGACAGGCCCCTTCCCTTGCGGCCCATACCTTGGGTGTGAACATGTACATCAGGCCGTTGGTGGCTCCGTGGAGTGTGAGGCCACGGACCAGGTAGATGATCAGCACACAGTAGGGCATGGATGCGGTGAAGTAGACCACCTGTGGGCATCCAGGAACAGAATAAGGACTGCTGGAGAGATGGGGATGGCAGGGCAGGCAGCCACGCCCACAAACACCTTACTTCTTTGGTGTTTAGGCTGCATCCACAGCTGCTGAGAGCTGTGGGTAGCACTGATCCTGAGTAGAGCAGGGTCTGAGTAAGGTCTGGAGGGAGGAAGTATGGGGCATGGCTGCCCATGTCTGCTGCCACCATGAAATTTCTTCATTAGTGGATGAGAGGCTACAGGTACCCACTTTCTCCTTTCCACGCTCCCCCAGCCCCTGTGTCTCTAAGAAAGGCTGGAAGAGCCCACATAACACGTTTCTGGGCCAGGTTTGACTCAGCTTTCTGAGGTCCCAAGAAGAGCAGAAAGACTATTCACTTACAGGATCTATGTTACCTCTGAAGGGAAATTAGTGTCTTGGGGGCAGAACTGGGTTTTCAGGATGGGATCTGAGGGAAGCCTGGTTAGGCATGTTCATAGGTAGAAAGCAGTGCATGGGACAAAGTCCCCACAATAAATGCAACAAACATACTGACGTGATTTTGTGCATTCTTCATTAAAACATGTCTATTTGGTGAAGACAATCTTCCTCCCCTGTTGACATGCATCACGATTTAAGGATGCGTTCTTTGCCACTTTGGCAGGGGAATCTCAGACTCAGGGACACCCTGACTTCTGAAAGCCTCGAAGTAAGGGCTTTCTGATGCACGTCTGCCTAGCCTGGGTGGGAAACTTTGTGTAAATCACTTCCTATGTATTCCTAGATGCACAGACAAAGCAAAAAAAACAAAAACAAAAACAAAACACCTCTAGAAACACAGCTAGTGACCCATGTCTTGATATGCTTGAATTAATCTCAGTCTTCCATTTCCTCCTTGGCATGGAAGCACACTTCGTGAACTTCTCAGACTGTCAGAAGGACACTGAGCAGAGTGTGGGATATATGTTTACCATGGCTTCTTACACATTTAGGGGACTAGTGAATATACCCAAATATCTAATATATCAAACCAGGTGAGA
>JANBXA010000642.1:40242500-40255000 GCA_030556225.1 Cricetiscus sungorus
AGGGTGCACTGGGCCAGGGGACACTGACTGAAGGTCCCTCTGGAAGGGTGCAGTGGGCCAGGGGACACTGACTGAAGGTCCCTCTGGAAGGGTGCACTGGGCCAGGGGACACTGACTGAAGGTCCCTCTGGAAGGGTGCAGTGGGCCAGGGGACACTGACTGAAGGTCCCTCTGGAAGGGTGCACTGGGCCAGGGGACACTGACTGAAGGTCCCTCTGGAAGGGTGCAGTGGTTCACACCTGGTATGTATGCATAGATGCCTTGGCTTCTGCATCCAGGTATCAATATGGTGCCCCAACGCCCCTAAGTGGTGCGGTGAAGATGAAATGACCTCACACGCTTGTGTGCCATGTTCAGCACCAGGCACACATGAAGCAGGGGGTAGCATCTGTGTACATCCCCAGAGAGTAGGTAGCTGGGACGGAATGAATGCTAAGTCCAGCCAGTCAGAGAATCTCAAGCTGAGATGCCCCAAGGTGGGCGTTTCCCTGGGGGTGGGGTTCCACGTGAGGGTCAGAATCCAGGGCCCGCTCTGCCCAAGCTCCGTGGTAGCCCTCCTGGGGGGGGTGGGTGCACCCGGTCACAGGTCCTGCTCATGGACAGCAACCTGCACGCCGATGATGCCCAGGAACCCACGAGTCTCGTCGGAGGAACTGAGAAGGACCCCACGTACCGACACCGCTGAGGTAGGGGCTGATGGTCCTCCAGGCTCCGATGCTGCCCTGCCGCATGCGCTGCCCCACAGCCAGCTCCAGGTACAGGAGTGGCATCCCCTCGACGATGAGCATGATGATGTAGGGGACCAGGAAACTCCCTGCGGGAGGCCAGAGCTGAGCGTCAGGTCAGTGAGGAGAGATGAGGTTTATATCTCCTCCGCAACGGTGCTTCCATCAGCTGCCTTTCCCCACCGGCCCCGCCCGCCGCCCTCTGCCCCCAGACTTTTCCACTGAGCTGCCATTCTTCTGCCCACGTGTCTTCCTCCTTCCACACACCCATCCTTCTACAATTCATTTATTCACCCATCTATCCATCCTTCTTTCCTCCCTTCTGTCCCTCTGTCTATTGGAGTAGTAGTCGAAGCCTCAGAGGTTATAAAATAACCACCTCCTCTCTGTGTGTGTGTGTGTGTGTGTGTGTGTGTCTCTGTCTCCCTCTGTCTGTCTCTGTCTTTCTCTCTGTCTCTCTCTGTCTCTCTCTCTCTGTCACTGTCTCTCTCTTTCTCTCTGTCTCTCTGTCTGTCTCTGTCTCTCTCCCTCCCTCTCTCTCTCTCTCTGTCTCTCTCTGTGTCTGTCTCTCTTGCTATCTCTCTCTGTCTCTCTCTCTCTCCCCTTTCTCTTTTATCCAAAATGTCAAACAGTAACCACAACAGGCCTAGTGAGTCCCACGGTCAGCTTGTCTCTGTGACAGGGCCTTCTTACTTGCCTACGGTTTGAGGTCAGGTGGAAACCCAAGCCTGGTGCCAGCTGGGAATGGGGGCATCTTTAGCACTGTCCCGCAATCATTTTCATACCCCTCTCCCAACCCCCAGGTACACAGTTCAGGCAGATAAGCTCGGTAGTCCTTTTGACAAAGACACTAACACAATTGAAAATGTATGTACAGATAAATTAAATGTAATTCGTACAAGTTGTATATAAAACTATGAGGATAGACCATAGACCTCTGTTTACAATCTGGAGCTTAAAACTTAAAGAAGCAATAGGGAAAATCTTTAAAACTTCAGACTAGGCAAAGATGTCTTAGATACAAAGGAAAAAGCACCACCTATGGAAGAAAATGTTGATAAACTGAACGATACTACATTTTTCCCTTGAATAAAACTTAATAGGACAAAAAGAACATTTGCAGACTTGGAGAAATATATATATATAACATGTTCCTGAGAAAGTGTGACATGAGACATTTATAGTGGAATCTCAAAGCCAACGGACATTCTGTAAGTAACATATCTTAGTACCCTGTGCTGTGTCTCGGAACACATGAGACCGGGTCTGTTATAAAGTACGGAAATGCACGGGTTCCTGGCACCGCAGGACGCACCGTGCACAGCACACTGCTGACTTTTGACTCAGTCCTTTCTTACCGAAGACCAAGAGTGAGAAAAGACAGCAGTGACAGAGTTTAAAGACAGAGTTTAAAAACTCCATTTTTAAAATGAACGTCACTTCTGTACAAAAATCTACCCTCGAGGCCAAAACCCGCCCTCATAACTGAACCACTTTTGACATATCCTTCCTCTAAATGTTATGGAGTAGGGGCCAACTTTCCAAAACATGAGCAGAACAGTATCTGTAACTGGTAAATAGCCTTATCAAAAGATACATAAAACCGAATTCATTAGGAAAGTATACATTTATACAACGAGATAAGAGAAATGTGCTGTATATTAATATAAAGATATTTTGCAATTAGTTTGAAAACAAGTCTCCTAACCAACCCTCTTCCAAATGAACTACGTCCATGACTCTTTGATTTTAAAAGAATTCTAATGTACAAGGAGGCATTGGCATCGGAGGGGAAGGACCAGCAAGGAGCATACTTGGTGAATTAAATACAGTCACTGTTCTTCAGTGACCCGTGTACCAAAACGAGAGTCCTTTTCCCTACCTTGTGGGTCTGTGCTGGCCTTGGAAAGAGCCTTGTTCACCAGAATATTAAAAAAAGAAAGTAAAAGAAGTGGCATGTGTATTCCAGAGGTTGAGGCTTTTATCCTTATGGAGCATGGCCAGGGAACATCGTGGTTGGGGTCCTCCAGACTCCCCAGGATGAGGAGCTACATGCTGGAGAATTGTGGGCCACTACATGCGGAGAATTGTGGGCCACTAGCTCAAGTTCTGGGTGCGTAGGGCCTGTAGCCACATGCATGGGCCTGATGAAGCCGTCAAGCCTCTGTTGGGTTCCCCAGAGCTGTATGAGGTGATTATTGTTGCTATAAATCTTTACTTCCCCCTCTTTTCAGTACCTCCACTTGGCTTCCATAAAAAGCAAGATTCTCTGAAAGAAACAGAAACAAAAGACAAAGCAAAACAAACAACAAAAAACCCAAAACCTACAAAAAACAAACAAAACAAACAAACAAACAAAAAACCCCAGGACATTTGCTATACAGAGCTATTGAAATTTTACCAGTTTCTCAGGGTAGGACCAGAATAAAGTCAGATCTTTAGATCTGGCCTTAATGTTTCCTCAAGGGTTTTCTCCCCCCCCCCCCACTCTTTAGAAGTTTACCAGCGAGTTATTTTGTGGAATGTCTCTCATTTGAGGTTCTGGCAGAAACACTAAAGTGACCTGATGTCCTCCCCCAGAGGAACAAGATGTCCATTTGCCCCTTCTTGGCAATGCCGACTTGGCTCACGTGGCTCACTTAGGTGGTGTCTGCTAGATTTCTCTGCTAAAACTTAACTCTTTCCTTTGAAGCAGTAAAGTAATCTGAAGGGGGTACTTGTTGTTTGTTTTTGGTTTTATTTTAAAACACGGTCTCATTGTATGGCCAAAGCTGGCCATCTTCCTGCCTCAGCCTCCCAAACGCTGCTGTGTTACAGGCTTCCTTGGCCACTGCATTAGACTTGGAGAACTTGATTCCCATTTTATTGTGCGGTCATTTTACATGAATCAATAATTCTTACCTAATCATTACTTGTGTTTTATCATCCCTCTGCCTGTAACAGGCATCGTCACTTTCAGTGTTGGCATTTTCAATCTCTTGTCATGCACAACAGATAACTATAGCATAAATGAGCATTTTTTGTCGTGGCACTCTGCTTACTTTAGCTCAGCCTCTCACCTGGTCAAATCCTCTTTTCTTGATCCTTATGCTTGAGATAAAATTTACACTCCCCCCTCGACCTCCAAGGACTTCGCTCCCTCTATGGCCATTGTTCGGAGGCCTTCACACCTTCACTCCTGTCTCCCCTGTCCATTTTCTGCACACATTGGCTTCCTCAGAGGCTTCCCTCTCTGCCCTCTAATCTGTACGACTTACTTTTTGAGTAACCGCCATTTTCTCCTGGTATCTGTCTCCTTACTCAGTTCCGCACAGCACCGGGCAAAGCTGGAGCCCAGGGTGACTACAGGTTAATATCTTTTAGGTCTTACTGGACGTTTTACTCATACCCCCCCCCCAAACTTCAAATACTAAGGCGGGGTCTTCTTCATCTTTGGTCTGATAGTTCCTGCTCTTAAGGCAATTGTCCCCATACTATTTATAGCTATGCTATCCCCAGACTTCTAAGCCACCCTCTGAGGACAGAGGAAGACTTTATCTGGCTCAGCACTGCCCTTTAGTTCTGGCAAGGAGCAGGCCCTCCACAGACTGTTGGTGATAATGGATAATGGTTCTATTTAAGAGTTTAGGTGGTAAAGATATTACTGGATGATGATGCTGGAGATGTCTTGAAAGACACTCATGCTGCTAAGAACAGAGCATCTAAAACTTCACACCGGGCCCAGTAAGATGGTTTATCAGGTGAAGGTGATCTCCACCAAGCCTGATGATCTGAGTTTGATTCCTGGGACACAGATGGTGGGAGGGAAGAATGGATTCTAAAAGTTGTCCTCTGACCGCTACACAAACAAAATAAATAGGTTTTTAAAAAGCAGCCTAAGAATTCACAAACGATTATTTTAACTTCCTTTAACTTTACTTGTGTGTACATTAGATAAGACAGGGGAAAGTCTATCCATAAAGATGGGCAGTGATAAGTATTCTTTGAACTTATGATAAGACACCGTAGATCAACACACACACACACACACACACACACACACACACACACAAAACTTCAGTGTTAGGACAAATGTCTTCCTCTGGAACAGACTTGCTGTGAGAAAGAGAAGAAGCAGAAGAGAGGAATTGTGTTTATCAGATATCATCAAGCAATGATGATGAACAGTGCAAAAGAAAACACGTTTTCTTAAAGATGAAAAAATATGATTGTTGGATTTAAAGCCCAGTGGAGCAAAAAGTACAGCACAGTCACAGTGATAAGTTAAGTTCACAGAAAAAGGATCAAGGGGTGGACATCATAAGAACAGAGAGAAGGCGTGGCCAGCGACTCTACCTAGAACTGAGGGAGATAGAACACCACATGCACAACAGTTGGAATGTGTGCAATAATGAAATTTGTAAGACAATTTCTGATAGTGTGGTTGAGATTATTGAACATCACATATATTCCTGTGATACTTTAAGTGCCCAGGGTACCTAAGAGTTAATAACATTAGTCAAAAAATTCTCCATCATAGAATTAAATATCTGGAAACAATAGAAAAAAAATCTACAGATTTTGAGCAAAGGAAATTGCAACCCATTCATGGTGTTGCAAAGGAAAGGTGGTCTCAGACATTGAGTCTTTTATTTCCCGTCTCTGAAAGAATTACTTGCTGATGAGCTGCAGCGTGGGACCAGAAGAACACAAGTATGAAATTGTGTTATAAAATAAGTAATCAATAGTAAATAAATAAGCAAAACAATAAAGGGTAAAATGATGCTGTTGGTTTCACTGGACAAATAATGTAAAAGAAAAAGGAACTCATGAATAGGGAAACATGATATTAACAGTAAAATAATCAAATATGAAATCCCAGATTATACCTTAGAGCTGTGCTATGTAGGATAAGGAAAGGAGCAAGAAGTAAAAGCATGCTGTGATTTGAAGGTATCCCTCAAATTTCATGTGTTGGAAACTGAAGTCCTTAATCATATGGTAATGAACCAAGGTGGGGCCTGTGAAAGATGATGGGGTCATGAGGGCTCTGGATTAATGAACACATAGATGGAGTGGCTTTGGAATAGAAGCTTTTCTAGGCAGAGCAAGCTCCTCTGTTTCAGCACGTGAGGTCCTTTGTTGTGTCACAACATGGATGACACAGAGCAGATACTGGGACTCTGATGAGCAATCTTCACTGTTAACGTGACAAGATTCAGAATCACCGTAGGGACACACCTCTGGATCTGTCAGTGACGATGTTTGCAGGAAAATTTAAATGAAAAGGGAAGACTCATCTTAAATATGGGTGGCAACATTCAAAGGACTGGGGTTCTCGACTGAATAAAAATGGCAATAAGGGTTGGGAGATCTTCAGTTTGTAAAAGGCTTACCCTACAAATGCAAAGACCTGATTTTTTTATTCCCAACACCCACAGAAAAAAACTGATTATGCCTTCCACCCCAGCACTGAGGAGTCAGACACAGTAAGTCCTTGGGGCTTGCTGGCCAGTCAGTCTAGCAGAATTGGTGAGTTCAGTCTCAAAAGGGCTGGAGATAAGACTCAGTGGTTAAGCAGCACTTGAAGCTCTTGCAGACAAAATGGGTTCAATTACCAGCACCTAAATGATAGCTAATAACTATCTATAACTCCTGTTCCAGGAGTTATAGATCCAACACTCTCTCTGGCCTTCATAGGCCCCAGGCTTGTACATGGTATACAGATATACATGTAGACAAAGCTCTCCTAGACATAAATAAAAATAAATGTTTTTAAAATTTTTTTAAATAAGGTAGAGTGCAATCGAGTAAGACACACTGTTGACTTCTTGGCCTCTACATACATGTGTATAAATAACATGTTAACATGCAACTACGTGTGTGTGTGTGTGTGTGTGTGTGTGTGTGTGTGCATAGATATGCGAACAGATATGAGAGTGTTGGTGGTAGTAGGGAAAACAGCCGCGTTCGTGTCATTACTTCTTTGCCAGGAAGCACAGTACCCTAAAGCTGTGAGCCCAGATCTTTCCTTAAGTTGCCTTTGTCAAGTATTAGTCGTAGAAATGGGCATATACTCCAGACTATACGGGCATCATACTCTCAGACTGTTCAGCCTTCAGATTTATGAGCTGAACACATGTCTGCGCTTTATATATTACTCACTTGGTGCTATTCAGTTATAACAACATAAAATGGAATGCTAATGTGTTAAAAGTTTGAACTCCACAGGGCGATATCAAAGATAACATTTCATTCATGATACTGATGAAAGAAATGAACAATTTTTCAAAAATTTGAATTATTAGTAGAGTAAAACTGGAACTTAAAACCTGTAATCATTTGAGAGAGAAGCAATTATATTTTGTATTATAAGAGATCAAAATGCAACAATCAAACAGTAAGAACATAAAACAGCCAATAGTCAGTAGGTGGTGGTACCCACCTTTAATTCCAGCACTCAGGAGGAGGCAGAGGCAGGAAGATCTGAGTTTGAGGCCAGTCTGGTCTATAGAGTGAGTTCCAGGACAGCCAAGGCTGCCTTGATGATGATGATGATGATAATAATTATAATAATAAAAATCAGCAAATATAGTCTGATAATGGTTATAAATGGATCCAACTCTTCCGCTAGAAGTTTATAATTATTCAATAATAAAGTGTCAAACTTTAAAGCAATGAGGTTGCACAACTGGAAAATGCTTAAATGTGTTGTTACCTGTATAAATGGAATGGTATGGAACCGTTAAGCTTATATTTTTAAATAATAGGATATGACTTTGAAAATTATTACAAAAGTTTCCCCCATTTTATTGTTTCTTCCTTTCCTCATCCCTCTCTCTCTCTCTCTCTCTCTCTCTCTCTCTCTCTCTCTCTCTCTCTCTCTCTCTCTCATTTTATTTTATTGAGACAGGATCTCACTCCACGCCATAGGCTGGTCTTGACATTAGAATCTCTTTGCTACCTGAGTGCTATTAGTCATCATGCCTGACCAGGTGTTTTCTCACATATGCCAAGTCATATGTACAGAGTCAAATGCAAAGGTCAGAGGACAGTGTTCAGGAGTTGGTTCTCTCTTTCTATCGTGTGGTTCTGGGAACTGAACTCAGTATCAGGTTTGGCAGCAAGAGCCTTTACCCACTGGGCCATTTTGCTGGCCCCTAGGCTAGATTAACTTTAAGAGCAAAACATCAAATGACATGTAAAGTGTAGCACTAATTTTTAAAATAAAAATTAGGAACTGTTATTATCTCTGGGTAGCAGAATTTCAGGGTTTTATTTCAGGGTTTGTTACTTTTTGTGCAGGTACTAAGGATTCAACCTAGGTCCTCATTCATGCTAGGTGAATGTCTTACTACTAACCCTCACCTTTAGACCCTGATTTTGTATTTTATTCTTCATGTATTTCTCTATTTTCCAGAATTCCTACTCATACAGTAGGTTATTTGGAGCATGCAATGACTTATCTTTATAACTACCACAGCAGTACTCTGTTTGCTGAACCCAAGGATCTCATTGGAAGTTAGATTCGTTTCTAGAGACATTTATCACTATGGCAGTTCTACCCCTTTGGGACTCAAAAGAGAGATAGGAAACCCAAAGGTAGTGGCTTATAGAAAGTCAACTCATGTTTTCTGACTGTTGGTCCCTCCACTTACATACCTTTGTCCTCTACAAAACCCACAGCAGGCATCCATTAACCTGATTTCCTGCTTGAGGCGTACACTTGCGTGATTTAAGGCGCACATCCTGGATGACCCTGCAGCTCGCTGGGATGGGGACCACTTAAAGAAACACTCCCTCGCTCAATGCAGGACCCCATCCACCCTGCTCCCTGATTCTCTTCACCTACCTCCTCCCACTTCAGTTTACTCTACAGGTTCCCATTGGGGTTGACTCAGACTCATGCCTTAGAAACAAAGACCAAAAGCACAGGTGAGGAAAATGGAAGCCAGTCTTACTGTCCCCGATCACCTGATCTAAAGCTCAGAGACTTTCTCTATACCTAATTGTAAACTGTAAACCCCCCTCCTTCGGCCACTGTCCACTTAATCTCCGGCCACCATCGTGCTGGGCTTCAGTGATGACCACACCACTCTCACGCTTAACCCTTGCCTTGCCCTCAAGAGTAACAATCAAAGTTCTTCTTCAGCCTGTGAATAAGACCTACCGGCTATCTCTTCAACTTCTCTCCCCTCTCCTACCGTTGCCTTGGTGTCTGCTTCATGTATCACGGCCATCTGGAGTTTCTGGACATCCCCCTCAAATGTGTGTTCTCTACCTTTTTCACAGTTTCCTCTGCTTGCAGTATTCTGCCCTTAGCTCTATCTGATGTGCTCATTTAAATGATGCCATTGATAGAGGCTTTCTGGACTCCCTCATACACAAGTCCTTCTTTAATTACTTCAGTAATTAAAGCTCCTGTGAAAGCTACCCCTGCTCCGTGCATAGGATGCTTATTCTTGCCCCAATGTAGTCTCCATCTCTGCTAGCTCCCCCATATTATAAGTCCTGCCTCGTGGCTGATACTCAATAAATATTTATGAAATGACTTAAGTGCCTAGAATGCTTATATTATTTAGTTTTGTTTTATGCCCCTTACTTCTAAGAACAAAATATAAGACAGTGATTACAGACTGTGAACAATCCTATAGGGAGGTTTTAAAACTCTGTAGGTTCAGGATTTCTAGGGGTGCGCGCGCGCGCATCACACACACACACACACACACACACACACACACACACACACACACACACAATTACAGCTACTGGTAATTCTATCGTGCATGAGAATGGGCAATGAGTCTTGTCACTTATCCTCTCTACCATGGGGTGGCACCCATCACCACAAAGGAGAGATGGCTTAGCCTAGGTACCTAGAAGGGCTGCATGAGATACTTTTGATTTGGGGAGAAGGAGGCTTCCAGAAGAGGGTGAGGGGACCAAGTATGTAGACAGAAGGAGGACATCAGACATACTGATCTGCACTCAGAGAACGGCAGAAATAGGGAAGAGGTTGGAACAAAAGGTACACGGGACCTTTAAAAGAGAGCACAGGGGACACCCAAGCTCTTGGCCAGGCCCCTCCAATGTTCACCCAACGCCCTGGCTGAGAGAGCCACAAGAGGAACTCCTTAACAGGTAAATACAGAAGCAGAGTGTCACAGAGTCCCACTCGGAGACAGGGATGGTTTAAGCCTTGTCACTCCCCCTGAATCACCTTTGCTTTCTGGGCCATGTTTTCCCTCGGTAACAAACAGGGTCAATCCTGGGAGTGCCGTGAAGACTGCCTTGAACGTATGTAGAAAACATTCTATAGCATGAAGCCCAGGGGAGTAGATTGTTACCAGGTCTGAAGCTGAAAATACCAGGGAAGAGCAGCAGGGGGGTCTTCTATGGTCTAGACCACAACTCTATGGCCTCGTATGGAAGCTCAGTTTGGAAATTGTATGTACTAATTAGCTAGAGGCTTAATGCCTGCCCTCTGACACCCGGGTTCTGTTCTAACCAGACTACAGAAACAGCACAAGACACAGCCTGAATGTGTGTGCACACGCTTAAGTAAACACCACAAGGTAAGTCCCTGCCCGTTCCTGGACACGTTGGTGTGTACCACGCTCAGGTTGAATGTTCATCGGAGCCATGGTCACCATAGCGCCTTACTCAAGAGCTGTATACAAGCCTTCACACAACCTAGCCATCCTCACCTCGTTCTAGTCTTTCACTCTGGAATTGTGTGGCGTTCTGGAGCCAGCCACTGTGGGACTGTTTATACTAGGATGGAAAGCCAATGCTGTGATTTAGGACCCAGGATGGCAGGCTAAGTCCCCAGCAGCTGATAGAATGGGGACATTTGAATAGCCCTGAATCTTCTTCCAAGGCATGGTCTGTGAACTGGTAGTATCAGTCTCAACAGGCCCTGTTTAAAAATGTCAGATCCTGGTTGCGTGGTGGTAGCTCATGCCTTTAACCCCAGCAGTTGGGAGAAGAGGTAGGATGATCTTAGTGAGTTTGAGGCCAGACTGATCTATAGAGTGAGTTCCAGGACAGCCAGAACTTTTACACAGAGAAACCCTGTCTAAAAAATAAAAGCGGGGGGGGTGTCCAATCAAGATGCAACATTTTGAGCAATTAGCAGGATTAACTGGACTAAAAGCACAGGAAAGGAAAGGAAGGGAATGAAAGGGGAGGGGAGGGAGAGGAGAGAAGGGAAGGGAAGGGGAGGGGAAGGGAGAGGAGAGAAGGGAAGGGAAGGGAAGGGGAGAGGAGGGGAGAGAAGGGAAGGGGAAGGGGAGGGAGAGGGAAGAAGAGAGGAGGGGAGAGGAGAGGAGAGAAGGGAAGGGGAGGGGAGAGGAAGGGAGGGAAAGGGAGAGGAGGGAAGGGAAGGGGAGGGAAGCATTAAAGAGGAATGGAACATTAACTGAGAATGATGATCCTCTCTAATTTTCCCCCTGTTCAAATATCATCTGGAGAATAATTAAGGGGGGGGTGCATAATCTATAATCTTGCTTCAGTCTCATGACTGCTGTCTTTCTTCCACACATTTTACATGCATTCAAGCACACCATTCGTGCATGTGCATGTATGTTTTCACACATTAGTATTCAGCACGTTGGCAGCCCAGAAGTAATTAACACCTTGGACTTTGGTCTGCTGACCTTTTTGAAAATGGGATTTTGTAAAATTCCTTCATCCTCCTCGTTGGTTTTGTTTTTTGTCTTTGGTGTAGGGGTTGGAGCGACAGAGTTGTGCAGAGAGGAGGGACACCTGGAACATAATCCTTAGAATTAACATTCTTTGTTCAGGGCTGGCTGAAGGGAGCAGTTACAATCTGCTTGATTCCAGTTTATAAACAAGCTCCTTGTTGACTGGCATGCTTGCATCTGTGTCAGGAGACCCTTACATCCTTTCTTTACACCCGAGAACATTGGTTCTCAAACTTCCTACAGTGCTTTAGTAACCCCCGGTCATAAAATTATTTTCATTGCTACCTCATAACTGTAATTTTGCTACTGTTATGATATTTTTGGAGACAGAGGTTTGCCAAAGGGGTTGTGACCCACAGGCTGAGAATCACTGCTCTGGCATCAATAGGTTTGCTGCTGCTCCTCCTCCTCCTCCTCTTCTTCTTCTTCTTCTTCTTCTTCCTTCATGTTGTAACTGGTCCATCCTTACCATGGAGGCTAAGAGTGAGTTCAAATCACTTGGGTTTGGGTGATATTAATAACTTGCCGGTAGTTGACTACTATGGATCCAGAGTGGGGTGGGAGTGCCACCAGCATCTGCCATTATTGACGGTACATGTGTGTGTACATGTGCACACGTTTAGTAAGTCTGAAGTTGATGGTGGGATTCTTCCTGCATCAGCCTCCACGTTGTTTACTGAGCTAAGGTCTCTTATTTGAGCTCAGAGTTTTCTGATGGGCTAGTGCAGCCACACAGCTTGCTCTAAGGATCTTGTTTCTGCTTCCCGAGCGCAGACTCTTAACATCTGCCAGATGCTTGCCTGGGTTCTGGGTATCCAGAATGACCCTCACCATTGCACTGTAAGTGCTTTAATCCACTGAGCCACCTTCTCAGTCTGAATGTACGGCTTTCATTGCAGCTCTTGCTCATTCGTTCAGTAAGTTTTTATGGGATTCTTTCTCTGGCTTCCCTGCACTGGAGGATTGGATGCGCAGGGTGAGAGAGAAACTCTAAAGCTCCCAGCGTTCGTGACCAAGAGCTCATCTGATTGTACAGGTAAGGAGAGTCAGAAAGACAAACAGAAGAGGGTAACAAGGAAGTTCTCCAAGT